>JBBBDQ010000404.1:0-220000 GCA_037127315.1 Ascarosepion bandense
ATGCAGGTTGTTTCTAATTTCCCTCTTTAATCAATTTCTCAATTTAGACAGGTTGTTACTAATTTCCCTGTTTAATCAATTTCTCAATTTAGACAGGTTGTTATTAATTTCCCTGTTTAATCAATTTCTCAATTTAGACAGATTGATATTAATTTCCCTGTTTAATCAATTTCTCAATTTAGACAGGTTGTTATTAATTTCCCTCTTGAATCAATTTCTCAATTTAGACAGGTTGTTACTAATTTCCCTGTTTAATCAATTTCTCAATTTATACAGGTTGTTACTAATTTCCCTCTTTAATCAATTTCTCAATTTAGACAGGTTGTTACTAATTTCCCTGTTTAATCAATTTCTCAATTTAGACAGGTTGATATTAATTTCCCTGTTTAATCAATTTCTCAATTTAGACAGGTTGTTATTAATTTCCCTGTTTAATCAATTTCTCAATTTAGACAGGTTGATATTAATTTCCCTGTTTAATCAATTTCTCAATTTAGACAGGTTGTTACTAATTTCCCTGTTTAATTAATTTCTCAATTTAGACAGGTTGTTATTAATTTCTCTATTTGATCAATTTCTCAATTTAGACAGATTTATATTAATTTCCTGTTTAATCAATTTCTCAATTTAGACAGGTTGTTATTAATTTCCCTGTTTAATCAATTTCAATTTAGACAATATTGTTATTAATTTCCCTGTTTAATCAATTTCTCAATTTAGACAGGTTGTCACTAATTTCCCGTTTAATATATTTTCAATTTAGACAGGATGTTATTAATTTCCCTGTTTAATCAATTTCAATTTAGACAGGTTGTTATTAATTTCCCTGTTTAATGAATTTCTCAATTTAGACAGGTTGTTATTAATTTCCCTGTTTAATCAATTCTCTAATTTAGACAGGTTGTTACTAATTTCCCAGTTTAATCAATTTCTCAGTTGAGACAGGTTGTTATTAATTTCCCTGTTTAATCAATTTCTCAATTTATTGGTATGTCAGTTTCCCTGTTTACTATATTTCTCAATTTAGACAGGATGTTATTAATTTCCCTGTTTAATCAATTTCTCAATTTAGACAGGTTGTTATTAATTTCCCTGTTTTATTTAAATTTTCCCAATTTAGACAGGTTGTTAATTTCCCTGTTTAATCAATTTCTCAATTTAGACAGGTTGTTACTACTCTGTTTAATCAATTTCTCAATTTATACAGGTTGTTTCTAATTTCCCTCTTTAATCAATTTCTCAATTTAGACAGGTTGTTACTAATTTCCCTGTTTAATCAATTTCAATTTAGACAGGTTGTTATTAATTTCCTGTTTTGATCAATTTCATTCAGACAGATTATTACACTTTCCTGTTTAATCAATTTCTCAATTTAGACAGGTTGTTGTTTACTTCCTCTTTGAATCAATTTCAATTTAGACAGGTTGTTACTAATTTCCCTGTTTAATCAATTTCAATTTATACAGGTTGTTACTACTTCCCTCTTTAATCAATTTCAATTCTAGGGTTATGTTGTTACTAATTTCCCTGTTTAATCAATTTCTCAATTTAGATAGTGTTGATATTAATTTGTTTAATTTCTCAATTTAGACAGGTTGTTATTAATTTCCTGTTTAATCAATTTTTAATTTCAGATGTTTCATTAATCTTTATTGCATCAATTTCTTAATTTAGACAGGTTGATATTAACTTGTTTAATCAATTTTCATTTGTTAATACAATTAATTTCCTGTTTAATTAATTTCTCAATTTAGACATATTGTTATTAATTTCTCTGTTTGATCAATTTCTCAATTTAGACAGGTTGATATTAATTTCCTGTTTAATCAATTTCTCAATTTAGACAGGTTGTTATTAATTTCCTGTTTAATCAATTTCTCAATTTAGTCAGGTTGTTACTAATTTCCTGTTTAATCAATTTCTCAATTTAGACAGGTTGTTACTTACTCTGTTTAATCAATTTCTCAATTTAGAGGTTGTTACTAATTTCCCCAGTTTAATCAATTTTTCAATTTAGACAGATGTTATTAATTTCCTTGTTTAATCAATTTTCAATTTATTAGTTTGTTGAACAGTTTAATCAATTTCTCAATTTAGACAGTTTGTTATTAATTTCCTGTTTAATCAATTTCTTAATTCTAGGTGATTGATATCTTCCTTCTTTTAATCAATTTCTCAATTTAGACACGTTGTTATTAAATTCCCCTGTTTAATCAATTCTCTCTCTCTCTCTCTCAATTTAGAGAGTTTGTTACTAATTTCCTGTTTAATCAATTTCTATTTTAGACAGGTTGTTACTAATTTCCCTCTTTAATCAATTTTCAATTTATACAGGTTGTTACTAATTTCCATCTTTAATCAATTTCTCAATTTAGACAGGTTGTTACTAATTTCCCTGTTTAATCAATTTCTCAATTTAGACAGGTTGTTATTAATTTCCCTGTTTAATCACTCCTCAATTTAGACAAGTTCATGGTTAATTTCCTGTTTAATCAATTTCAATTTAGACAGGTTGACAGGTATTAATTTCCTGTTTAATCAATTTCTCAATTTAGACAGGTTGTTACTAATTTCCCTGTTTAATTAATTTCTCAATTTAGACAGGTTGTTATTAATTTCTCTGTTTGATCAATTTACCTAGGGACAGGTTGATATTAATTTCCCGTTTAATCAATTTTCAACAAATACAGGTTGTTGTTAATTTCCTGTTTAATCAATTTCTCAATTTGTCAGGTTGTTACTAATTTCCTCGTTTAATCAATTTCTCAATTTAGACAGGTTGTTACTAATTTCCCTGTTTAATCAATTCCTCAATTTAGAGAGGTTATGTTACTAATTTCCAGTTTTAATCAATTCCTCAATTTAGACACGTTGTTATTAAATTTCCTGTTTAATCAATTTCTCAACTTAGAGAGTTTGCTACTAATTTTGTTTAATCAATTTCTCATTTTAGACAGGTTAGCGCTAATTTCCTCTTAACTCTAATTCTAATTTCAGCGTATATTACTAATTTCCATCTTTAATCAATTTCTCTAATTTAGACAGGTTGTTACTAATTTCCCTGTTTAATCAATTTCTCAATTTAGACAGGTTGTTATTAATTTCAATTTAATCAATTCCTCAATTTAGACAGGTTGTTATTAATTTCTCTGTTTAATCAATTTTCTCAATTTAGACAGGTTGATATTAATTTCCTGTTTAATCATTTTTCAATTTAGACAGGTTGTTACTAATTTCCTGTTTAATTAATTTCTCTATTTAGACAGGTTGTTATTACTGTTTGATCAATTTCTCAATTTAGACAGGTTGATATTAATTTCTGTTTAATCAATTTCTCAATTTGTGACAGGTTGTTCTGATTTCTGTTAATCAATTTTCAATGAAGGAAGTTGTTACTAATTTCCCTGTTTAATCAATTTCTCAGTTGAGACAGGTTGTTACTAATTTCCCTGTTTAATCAATTTCTCAATTTTAGGAGAGGTTGTTACTAATTTCCAGTTTAATCAATTTCTCAATTTAGACAGGTTATGTTAATTTCCCTGTTTAATCAATTTCTCAATTTAGACAGTTTGTTACTAATTTTGTAGTTTAATCAATTTTCAATTTAGACAGGTTGTTATTAATTTCCTGTTTAATCAATTTCTCAATTTAGACAGTTTGTTATTACTCTGTTTAATCAATTTCTCACTAAGATTGATATTAATTTCTTTAATCAATTTTCAATTTAGACATGTTGTTATTAATTTCCCTGTTTAACAATTTCTAATTTAGGGAGAGTTTTCCATATTAATTTCCCTGTTTAATCAATTTCTCATTTTAGACAGGTTGTTATTAATTTCCTCAATCAATTTCTCAATTTATACAGGTTGTTACTAATTTCCCTCTTAATCAATTTCTCAATTTAGACAGGTTGATATTAATTTCCTGTTTAATCAATTTCTCAATTTAGACAGGTCGTTACTAATTTCCCAATTTAATCAATTTCTCAATTTAGACAGTGTTGTTATTAATTTCCCTGTTTTATCAATTTCTCAATTTAGACAGGTTATATTAATTTCCCCTACTTAATCAATTTCTCAATTTAGACAGGTTGTTACTAATTTCCTCTCTGTTTAATTAATTTCTCAATTTATTGTTGTTATTAATTTCCTGTTTAATCAATTTTCAATTTAGACAGGTTGTCACTAATTTCCTGTTTAATATATTTTCTAATTTAGACAGGTTGTTATTAATTTGTTTAATCATCTTCAATTTGACAGGTTGTTACTAATTTCCCTGTTTAATCAATTTCTCAATTTAGACAGGTTGTTACTAATTTCCCAGTTTCATCAATTTTCAATTTAGACAGGTTGTTATTAATTTCCTTGTTTAATCAATTTCAATTTAGACAGTTTGTAATTAATTTCCCATTTTAATCAATTTCTCAATTTGTATTATATTAATATTATTAATTTCCTAGTTTAATCAATTTCTCAATTTAGACAGGTTGTTATTAATTTCTGTTTAATCAATTTCTCAATTTAGACAGTTTGTTATTAATTTCCTGTTTAATCAATTTCTTAATTTAGACAGATTGATATTACTCTGTTTAATCAATTTCTCAATTTAGACAGGTTGTTAATTTCCAGTTTAATCAATTTCTCAATTTAGACAGGTTGTTATTAATTTCCTGCTTAATCACTCCCTCAATTTATAGCTGTAATTAATTTCCCAGTTTAATCAATTTCTCAATTTAGACAGGTTGTTACTAATTTCCCAGTTTAATCAATTTTCAATTTAGACAGGTTGTTATTAATCTCCTGTTTAATCAATTTTCAATTTAGACAGTTTGTTATTAATTTCCTGTTTAATCAATTTCTCAATTTAGACAGATTGATATTAATTCTTGTTTAATCAATTTCTCAATTTAGACAGGTTGTTATTAATTTCCCTGTTTAATCAATTTCTCAATTTAGAGAGTTTGTTACTAATTTCCCTGTTTAATCAATTTTCAATTTAGACAGGTTGTTAATAATTTCCCAGTTTAATCTATCAATTTAGACAGGTTGTTAATTTCCTGTTTAATCAATTTCTCAATTTAGACATGTTGTTATTATTTTCCCTGTTTAATCAATTTCTCAATTTAGACAGGTTGTTATTAATTTCCCTGTTTAATCAATTTCTCAATTTAGACAATATTGTTATTAATTTCCCTGTTTAATCAATTCCTCAATTTAGACAGGTTGTCACTAATTTCCTGTTTAATATATTTCTCAATTTAGACAGGATGTTATTAATTTGCTTAATCAATTTCTCAATTTAGACAGGTTGTTAGTTAATTTCCTGTTTAATGAATTTCAATTTAGACAGGTTGTTATTAATTTCCTGTTTAATCAATTTCTCAATTTGTGACAGGTTGTTACTAATTTCCCAGTTTAATCAATTTCTCAATTGAGACAGGTTGTTATTAATTTCCTGTTTAATCAATTTCTAAATTTAGACAGTTTGTTATTAATTTCCTGTTTAATCAATTTCTCAATTTAGACAGGTTGTTAGCCACTTCTGTTTAATCAATTTCTCAATTTATACAGGTTGTTTCTAATTTCCTTTTAATCAATTTCTCAATTTAGACAGGTTGTTACTAATTTCCTGTTTAATCAATTTCTCAATTTAGACAGGTTGCTATTAATTTCCTGTTTAATCAATATCTCAATTTAGACATTGTTATTAATTTCTTTAATCAATTTCTCAATTTAGACAGATTGATATTAATTTCCCTGTTTAATCAATTTCTCAATTTAGACAGGTTGCTAATTTCCTTTATCAATTTCAATTTAGACAGGTTGTTACTAATTTCCTGTTTAATCAATTTCTCAATTTATACAGGTTGTTACTAATTTCTCTTTAATCAATTTCTCAATTTAGACAGGTTGTTATTACTCTGTTTAATCAATTCTCTAATTTAGACGGGTTGATATTAATTTCCCTGTTTAGTCAATTTCAATTTAGACAGTTGTTATTAATTTCTGTTTAATCAATTTCTCAATTTGTATTGTGTTCATATTACTCCCCCTGTTTAATCGACTTTCAATTTAGACAGGTTGATATTAATTTCCTGTTTAATCAATTTCTCAATTGGTATAGGTTTATACTAATTTCCCTTACTGAATTAATTTCTCAACAGATAGGTTGTTATTAATTTCTCTTGTTTGGATCAGAATTTCTCAATTTCAGATGTATTGTTATTAATTTCCTTGTTTAATCAATTTCTCTAATTAGACAGGTTGTTATTAAATTTCCTGTTGAATCAATTTCAATTTAGACAGGTTGTTACTAATTTCCCTGTTTAATCAATTTCAATTCTAGACAGGTTGCTACTAATTTCCCCTGTTTAATCAATTTCTCAATTCTAGAGAGGTTGTTACTAATTTCCCAGTTTAATCAATTTCTCAATTTAGACAGGTTGTTAATAATTTCCTGTTTAATCCCAATTTCCTAATTTAGACAGTTTGTTACCAATTTCCAGTTTAATCAATTTATCAATTCTAATAGTTGTTGTCAATTTCCTGTTTAATCAATTTCTTCTATTTAGACAGTTTGCACATTTCCTGTTTAATCAATTCTCTTCAATTTAAAATAGATTGATATTAATTTCCTGTTTAATCAATTTTCAATTTAGAATGCTGTTATTAATTTCCTGCTTGACCCCACTAATTTAGAGAGTTTGTTACTAATTTTGTTTAATCAATTTCTCATTTTAGACAGGTTGTTACTAATTTCCTCTGTTTAATCAATTTTCAATTTATACAGGTTATACTAATTTCCCTCTTAACTAAATTTCTCAATTAGACAGGTTGTTAGCCACTTGCTTAACTACTTTCACTTAGACAGGTTGTTACTAATTTCCCAATTTAATCAATTTCTCAATTTAGACAGGTTGTTATTAATTTCCCTGTTTAACTGTTCACTAATTTAGACATGTTGTTATAAATTTCCCTGTTTAATCAATTTCAATTTTGCACAGATTGTTATTATTAATTTCCTGTTTAATCAATTTCTCTAATTTAGACAATGTTGTTATTAATTTCCCTGTTTCATCAATTTCACTTTAGACAGTTGTCATTTCAATTTCCTGTTTAAAATATATTTCAATTTGCATGTGTTGTTATTAATTTCCTGTTTAATCAATTTTCAAATTTATTGTATGTTACTAATTTCCCTATTTAATCAATTTCTCAATTTAGACAGGTTGTTTTTAATTTCCTGTTTAATCAATTTTCAATTTAGACAGGTTGTTACTAATTTCCTGTTTAATCAATTTCAATTCATACAGGTTGTTACTAATTTCCTCTTTAATCAATTTCAATTTAGACAGGCTGTTACTCATTTCCCTGTTTAATCAATTTCTCAATTCTGTAATATATTGTTACTAATTTCCCAGTTTAATCAATTTCTCAATTTAGACAGGTTTTTATTAATTTCCCTGTTTAGAATCAATTTCCTCACTTAGATATAAATGTTGTTATTAATTTCCCTGTTTAATCACCTCAATTTTAGACAGGCTGTCACTTCATTTCCTACTAATATATTTAATTTAGACAGGTTGTTATTAATTTCCCTGTTTAATCAATTTCTCAATTTAGATAGCCGTTATTATCTTCCCTGTTTAATCAATTTCAATTTAGTGTTGTTATTAATTTCCTGTTTAACTAATTTTTCAATTCTTAGGACAATATTGTTATTTATTTCCTGTTTAATCAATTTCTGAATTTAGACAGGTTGTTATTAATTTCCTCAGTTTAATCAATTTCTCAATTTAGACAGGTTGTTAATAATTTCCTGGTTAATCAATTTCTCAATTTAATAGGTTGTTACTAATTTCCATGTTTAATCAATTTCTCAATTTAGAGAGGTTGTTACTAATTTTGTATTAATCAATTTCAATTTAGACAGGTTGTTATTAATTTCAGTTTTAATCAATTTCAATTTAGACAGTTTGTTACTAATTTTGTATTAGAATTGACTTTCATCAGACAGGTTGTTATTAATTTCCTGTTTAATCAATTTCTCAATTTAGACAGTTTGTTATTACTTTTCCTGTTTAATCAATTTCTCAATTTAAACAGATTGATATTAATTTCTGTTTAATCAATTTCTCAATTTAGACACGTTGTTATTAATTTCCTGTTTAACTGTCTCTCAATTTAGAGTTTGTTACTAATTTCCTGTTTAATTCAATTTCTCATTTTTAGATGAAGTTGTTACTAATTTCCCTGTTTAATCAATTTCAATTTATACAGGTTGTTACTAATTTCCTCTTTAATCAATTTCTCAATTTAGACAGGTTGTTACTAATTTCCCTGTTTAATCAATTTCTCAATTTAGACAGGTTGTTACTAATTTCCCAATTTAATCAATTTCTCAATTTAGACAGGTTGTTATTAATTTCCCTCGGTTTAATCAATTACTCAATTTTAGACAGGTTGTTATTAATTTCCCATTAATCAATTTCTCAATTTAGACAGATTGTTATTAATTTCTGTTTAATCAATTTCTCAATTTAGACAATGTTGTTATTAATTTCCCTGTTTAATCAATTTTCAATTTAGACAGGTTGTCACTAATTTCCTGTTTAATATATTTCTCAATTTAGACAGGTTGTTATTAATTTCCTGTTTAATCAATTTCTCAAATTGACAGGTTGTTACTAATTTCCCTGTTTAATCAATTTCTCAATTTAGACAGGTTGTTTTTAATTTCCCTGTTTAATCAATTTCTCAATTTAGACAGGTTGTTACTAATTTCCCTGTTTAATCAATTTCTCAATTCATACAGGTTGTTACTAATTTCCCTCTTTAATCAATTTCTCAATTTAGACAGGTTGTTACTCATTTCCCTGTTTAATCAATTTCTCAATTTAGACAGGTTGTTACTAATTTCCCAGTTTAATCAATTTCTCAGTTTAGACAGGTTTTTATTAATTTCCTTGTTTAATCAATTTCTCAATTTAGACAATGTTGTTATTAATTTCCCTGTTTAATCAATTTCTCAATTTAGACAGGTTGTCACTACTTTCCCTGTTTAATATATTTCTCAATTTAGACAGGTTGTTATTAATTTCCCTGTTTAATCAATTTCTCAATTTAGACACGTTGTTATTAATTTCCTAGTTTGAATCAATTTCTCAATTTAGAGAGTTTGTTACTAATTTCCCTGTTTAATCAATTTCTCATTTTAGACAGGTTGTTACTAATTTCCCTGTTTAATCAATTTCTCAATTTATACAGGTTGTTACTAATTTCCCTCTTTAATCAATTTCTCAATTTAGACAGGTTGTTACTAATTTCCTGTTTAATCAATTTCTCAATTTAGACAGGTTGTTACTAATTTCCTCAATTTAATCAATTTCTCAATTTAGACAGGTTGTTATTAATTTCCTGTTTAATCAATTACTAATTTAGACAGGTTGTTATTAATTTCCCTGTTTAATCAATTTCTCAATTTAGACAGATTGTTATTAATTTCCTGTTTAATCAATTTCTCAATTTAGACAATGTTGTTATTAATTTCCTGTTTAATCAATTTCTCAATTTAGACAGGTTGTCACTAATTTCCTGTTTAATATATTTCTCAATTTAGACAGGTTGTTATTAATTTCCTGTTTTTAATCAATTTCTCAAATTGACAGGTTGTTACTAATTTCCCTGTTTAATCAATTTCTCAATTTAGACAGGTTGTTTTTAATTTCCCTGCTTTAATCAATTTCTCAATTTAGACAGGTTGTTACTAATTTCCCTGTTTAATCAATTTCTCAATTCATACAGGCTGTTACTAATTTCCCTTTTAAAATCAATTCTCAATTTAGACAGGTTGTTACTCATTTCCCTGTTTAATCAATTTCTCAATTTAGACAGGTTGTTACTAATTTCCCAGTTTAATCAATTTCTCAATTTATGGTAGTTTTATTAATTTCCCTGTTTAATCAATTTCTCAATTTAGACAATGTTGTTATTAATTTCCCTGTTTAATCACTCCTCAATTTAGACAGGTTGTCACTACTTTCCCTGTTTAATATATTTCTAATTTAGACAGGTTGTTATTAATTTCCCCTGTTTAATCAATTTCTCAATTTAGACAGTTTGCTATTAATTTCCTGTTTAATCCACTTTCAATTTAGACATGTTTTTATTAATTTCCTTTAATCAATTCTCAATTTAGACAGGTTGATATTAATTTCCTGTTTAATCAATTTCTCAATTTAGACAGGTTGTTATTAATTTCCCTGTTTAATCAAGTTCTCAATTCTAGAGGTTGTTACTAATTTCCCTGTTTAATCAATTTCTCAATTTAGACAGGTTGTTATTAATTTCCCTGTTTAATCAATTTCTCATTTAGACATATTTTATTTAATTCCTGTTTAATCAATTTCTCAATTTAGATATATTGTTACTAATTTCCCTGTTTAATCAATTTCTCAATTTAGACATGTTTTTACGAATTTCCCTGTTTAATCAATTTCTCAATTTAGACAGGTTGTTATTAATTTCCCTGTTTAATCAATTTCTCAATTTAGACAGGTTGTTACTAATTTCCCTGTTTATTCAATTTCTCAATTTATACAGGTTGTTACTAATTTCCCTGTTTAATCAATTTCTCAATTTAGACATGTTGTTACTAATTTCCCTGTTTAATCAATTTCTCAATTTAGACAGGTTGTTACTACTTTTCCTGTTTAATCAATTTCTCAATTTAGACATGTTTTTATTAATTTCCCTGTTTCATCAATCTCTCAATTTAGACAGGCTGTTATTAGTTTCCCTGTTTAATCAATTTCTCAATTTAGACAGGTTGTTATTATTTTCCCTGTTTAATCAATTTCTCAATTTAGACAGTTTGTTATTAATTTCCCTGTTTAATCAATTTCTCAATTTAGACAGTTTGTTACTAATTTCTCTGTTTAATCAATTTCTCAATTTAGACATGTTTTTACTAATTTCCCTGTTTAATCAATTTCTCAATTTAGACAGGTTGTTATTAATTTCCCTGTTTAATCAATTTTTCAATTTAGACAGGTTGTTACTAATTTCCCTGTTTAATAAATTTCTCAATTTATACAGGTTGTTACTAATTTCCCTGTTTAATCAATTTTTCAATTTAGACATGTTGTTACTAATTTCCCTGTTTAATCAATTTCTCAATTTAGACAGGTTGTTACTAATTTCCCTGTTTAATCAATTTCTCAATTTATACAGGTTGTTACTAATTTCCCTCTTTAATCAATTTCTCAATTTAGACAGGTTGTTACTAATTTCCCTGTTTAATCAATTTCTCAATTTAGACAGGTTGTTACTAATTTCCCAGTTTAATCAATTTCTCAATTTAGACAGGTTGTTATTAATTTCCCTGTTTAATCAATTTCACAATTTAGACAGGTTGTTATTAATTTCCCTGTTTAATCAATTTCTCAATTTAGACAGGTTGTTATTAATTTCCCTGTTTAATCAATTTCTCAATTTAGACAATGTTGTTATTAATTTCACTGTTTAATCAATTTCTCAATTTAGACAGGTTGTCACTAATTTCCCTGTTTAATGTATTTCTCAATTTAGACAGGTTGTTATTAATTTCCCTGTTTAATCAATTTCTCAATTTAGACAGGTTGTTATTAATTTCCCTGTTTAATCAATTTCTCAATTTAGACAGGTTGTTATTAATTTCCCTCTTTAATCAATTTCTCAATTTAGACAGGTTGTTACTAATTTCCCTGTTTAATCAATTTCTCAATTTAGACAGGTTGTTATTAATTTCCCTGTTTAATCAATTTCTCAATTTAGACAATATTGTTATTAATTTCCCTGTTTAATCAATTTCTCAATTTAGACAGTTTGTTATTAATTTCCCTGTTTAATCAATTTCTCAATTTAGACAGATTGATATTAATTTCCCTGTTTAATCAATTTCTCAATTTAGACAGGTTGTTACTAATTTCACTGTTTAATCAGTTTCTCAATTTAGACAGGTTGTTTCTTATTTCCCTGTTTTATCAATTTCTCGATTTAGACAGGTTGTTACTAATTTCCCTGTTTAATCAATTTCTCAATTTAGACCGGTTTTTATTAATTTCCCTGTTTAATCAATTTCTCAATTTAGAGAGTTTGTTACTAATTTCCCTGTTTAATCAATTTCTTAATTTAGACATGTTTTTATTAAATTCCCTGTTTAATCAGTTTCTCAATTTAGACATGTTGTTACTAATTTCCCTGTTTAATCCATTTCTCAATTTAGACAGGTTGTTACTAATTTCCCTGTTTAATCAATTTTTCAATTTAGACATGTTGTTACTAATTTCCCTGTTTAATCAATTTCTCAATTTAGACAGGTTGTTACTAATTTCCCTGTTTAATCAATTTCTCAATTTATACAGGTTGTTACTAATTTCCCTCTTTAATCAATTTCTCAATTTAGACAGGTTGTTACTAATTTCCCTGTTTAATCAATTTCTCAATTTAGACAGGTTGTTACTAATTTCCCAGTTTAATCAATTTCTCAATTTAGACAGGTTTTTATTAATTTCCCTGTTTAATCAATTTCTCAATTTAGACAATGTTGTTATTAATTTCCCTGTTTAATCAATTTCTCAATTTAGACAGGTTGTCACTAATTTCCCTGTTTAATATATTTCTCAATTTAGACAGGTTGTTATTAATTTCCCTGTTTAATCAATTTCTCAATTTAGACAGGTTGTTATTAATTTCCCTGTTTAATCAATTTCTCAATTTAGACAGGTTGTTATTAATTTCCCTCTTTAATCAATTTCTCAATTTAGACAGGTTGTTACTAATTTCCCAGTTTGATCAATTTCTCAATTTAGACAGGTTGTTATTAATTTCCCTGTTTAATCAATTTCTCAATTTAGACAGGTTTTTATTAATTTCCCTCTTTAATCAATTTCTCAATTTAGACAGGTTGATATTAATTTCCCTGTTTAATCAATTTCTCAATTTAGACAGGTTGTTATTAATTTCCCTGTTTAATCAAGTTCTCAATTTAGAGAGGTTGTTACTAATTTCCCTGTTTAATCAATTTCTCAATTTAGACAGGTTGTTATTAATTTCCCTGTTTAATCAATTTCTCAATTTAGACATATTTTTATTTAATTCCCTGTTTAATCAATTTCTCAATTTAGATATATTGTTACTAATTTCTCTGTTTCAATCAATTTCTTAATTTAGACATGTTTTTATTAAATTCCCTGTTTAATCAGTTTCTCAATTTAGACATGTTGTTACTAATTTCCCTGTTTAATCCATTTCTCAATTTAGACATGTTTTTACTAATTTCCCTGTTTAATCAATTTCTCAATTTAGACAGGTTGTTATTAATTTCCCTGTTTAATCAATTTCTCAATTTAGACAGGTTGTTACTAATTTCCCTGTTTAATCAATTTCTCAATTTATACAGGTTGTTACTAATTTCCCTCTTTAATCAATTTCTCAATTTAGACAGGTTGTTACTCATTTCCCTGTTTAATCAACTTTTTCAATTTAGACAGGTTGTTACTAATTTCCCAGTTTAATCAATTTCTCAATTTAGACAGGTTTTTATTAATTTCCCTGTTTAATCAATCTCTCAATTTAGACAGGCTGTTATTAGTTTCCCTGTTTAACCAATTTCTCAATTTAGACAGGTTGTTATTAATTTCCCTGTTTAATCAATTTCTCAATTTAGACAGGTTGTTATTAATTTCCCTGTTTAATCAATTTCTCAATTTAGACAGTTTGGTACTAATTTCTCTGTTTAATCAATTTCTCAATTTAGACATGTTTTTACTAATTTCCCTGTTTAATCAATTTCTCAATTTAGACAGGTTGTTATTAATTTCCCTGTTTAATCAATTTCTCAATTTAGACAGGTTGTTACTAATTTCCCTGTTTAATCAATTTCTCAATTTATACAGGTTGTTACTAATTTCCCTGTTTAATCAATTTCTCAATTTAGACACGTTGTTACTAATTTTCCTGTTTAATCAATTTCTCAATTTAGTCAGGCTTTTATTATTTTCCCTGTTTAATCAATCTCTCAATTTAGACAGGCTGTTATTAGTTTCCCTGTTTAATCAATTTCACAATTTAGACAGGTTTTTATTAATTTCCCTGTTTAATCAATTTCTCAATTTAGACAGGTTGTTATTTATTTCCCTGTTTAATCAATTTCTCAATTTAGACAGGTTGTTACTAATTTCTCTGTTTAATCAATTTCTCAATTTAGACAGGTTGTTATTAATTTCCCTGTTTGATCAATTTCTCAATTTAGACAGGTTGATATTAATTTCCCTGTTTAATCAATTTCTCAATTTAGACAGGTTGTTATTAATTTCCCTGTTTAATCAATTTCTCAATTTAGACAGGTTGTTACTAATTTCCCTGTTTAATCAATTTCTCAATTTAGACAGGTTTTACTAATTTCCCTTTTTAATCAATTTCTCAATTTAGACAGGTTGTTACTAATTTCCCAGTTTAATCAATTTCTCAATTTAGACAGGTTGTTATTAATTTCCCTGTTTAATCAATTTCTCAATTAAGACAGGTTGTTATTAATTTCTCTGTTTAATCACTTTCTCAATTTAGACAGGTTGTTATTAATTTCCCTGTTTAATCAATTTCTCAATTTAGACAGTTTGTTATTAATTTCCCTGTTTAATCAATTTCTCTATTTAGACAGGTTGATATTAATTTCCCTGTTTAATCAATTTCTCAATTTAGACAGGTTTTATTAATTTCCCTGTTTAATCAATTTCTCAATTTAGACAGGTTGTTATTAATTTCCCTGTTTAATCAATTTCTCAATTTAGACAATGTTGTTATTCATTTCCCTGTTTAATCAATTTCTCAATTTAGACAGGTTGTCACTAATTTCCCTGTTTAATGTATTTCTCAATTTAGACAGGTTGTTATTAATTTCCCTGTTTAATCAATTTCTCAATTTAGACAGGTTGTTATTAATTTCCCTGTTTAATCAATTTCTCAATTTAGACAGGTTGTTATTAATTTCCCTCTTTAATCAATTTCTCAATTTAGACAGGTTGTTATTAATTTCCCTGTTTAATCAATTTCTCAATTTAGAGAGGTTGTTACTAATTTCCCTGTTTAATCAATTTCTCAATTTAGACAGGTTGTTACTAATTTCCCTGTTTTATCAATTTCTCAATTTAGACAGGTTGTTATTAATTTCCCTGTTTAATCAATTTCTCAATTTAGATAGGTTGTTATTAATTTCCTTGTTGAATGAAATTAAAGAAAAACAGAAGTAACAACTAAAACACGTGTGTCCACTAAAATTGACGATTATAGAAAAAATATTGGATATAAAATGATGCTTGTTAAATATAATCAAATTTTCTGTCTCATAATTAAAGTATTGTATTTTCCTTCCAGAAAAGTAAAGTATCGGGAAATACATTAGCCACCACTTGTATGTCTTATTTTACGAACCCCCCCCCCCACACACACACACATATATATATATATATATATATATATATATATATATATATATATATATATATATTGACTGATTCATTGATTGATTGATTGATTGTTAATACTTAGTTTTCGGTCCTAATAGGCTTAGACAAGTACACATGTGTATTAAAAAGTGTTCGATACAATTATATTGGAGAACTTTTGAATATTTATTTTTATTTTTAAACGAGTTATTCCGCTACCCAGGTTTCTACCATGAATGGTGTCTTCAGGCGATTTTTAATAACTGATTTTACCATTCATTGCTTTTACTTTTTAAGAACGCTCTTGTAACGGTGTTTTATTTGAACGCTCACGTGGCAGGGAATTTATGAACGCGCAATACTTAAATTAAAACGGATTATGGCGTTTTCGTCTATGGTTGTATGAACCTATGTGATATTTCTTAGTGTGGATGCATTTCGTCATAATTTCCGTTCTTTCATTTAACAGTTCGTTTTTATTTGGTAATATCATAATTTCTAATTTTTCTTCTTGGCACAGTCTACATATTTTTCCACCGTTGTAAGGCGTGGCTCTTTTTACAATGCTTCATGTTATGTCTGGGTTTTTTCCATAGTTTGATTTTTATTTTCACGCGTGTCTAGCCAATTTTGTATTGTTTTTTAAGTTTTCTATTTTGAATGTAGACCTGTGATTAAACTACCTGGTCTTAAAAGTATCTTTGGTTGAACCCAAATATATTTTATTTTGGCCATTTGGGTCATGTACCTTTGCTTTGTAAATTATTTCTTTTTTTGTTGAAGAGACCTTGAAGTGGACATTTATTTTTGTCCCTGCAGTTGCATTCTTGGTTCGTGGTTTTGTTCTGTACGATGCTATTTAAGTTTCTGAAATATATGAAAATGATTTGTTTGAAAATTATTTTTTATTGATAAATGTGTGTTTAAGACGCACCAGATCACTTGGTGGATTCCCCTTTGTGGATAGAGGTCGCAGGTTCGAATCCTGCCGAATGACACACATTTTCGTAACAAAAAATTATCGTAAATAATCCGGTCGGTAGAAATAAATATATAATACTGTTTGATTATAAACAGAATATCTACTTAAATACGAGTATCGATAAAAAAAATAATGTTCAAACAAATCATTTCAAATTGTCTGTTGTTTATAACTAGTTTTGTTAATTTCCGTAATATATATATATTTGTCATCCACATACATGGCTGTTTCGCAGCTCATCAGTGTGGCTAGACATCTACTTGCTTCTGGCCGGGATCGAAACTGGTGTCAGTCGGAGTCTCTACTCCCTAAGCCATAGAATGAGAGATGGGAAATTTTATCGTGTTATATATAAGCGATGTATGCACACGCCAGTCAACAGAAGACCTCACACAATTCATTGCTGAGGAGTGACGCGTAAATCGCAGAAGTGGTAAGTTATGAGAAAGAATGACAGGTTACAGGGGGTGTCAAGAATAGGGCAATAGACAGATGAAAATACTGATGATAGTGGAGTGGACGAAGAAAGCAGCTTGAGAGAGAAAGAGGATGCAAGTTAGTGAAATAGGAGAGGACTATTGACATTTGAATTCTTGAAGATTGTAGCTGTCGAAACAAGTTAACGTATGTGAATTCCACAGGCGGGAAGTGCGAGAAAAAAAGCTGGTGGAGTAGAATTTACCTTTACATTTGATTTAAAGGGTGGGACCTAGTTGCTAATCTTGTGGCTCGAGAAAATTCATGTATGGAGGGTACCAGTGAGCTAAGTTCATCTGGATAGAAGCCATGAAAGTATTTGCAGAAGAGACACAGGGAAGCCATATTGCGCCAGTGAGAAAGTGACTGTATCCGAGCTTCCAAGTCAGGATCGATCACATTACAGATTCTACGTTAGATTTTGTCAAGGACACCTAGGTGGAAAGCAGGAGCACCCGACCAGATACGGCAGCAATATTTAATTTACTGACAGGCGGATGGTAGATTTGTATATGTGAAGGATTGTTTCCGACATGAAAAACTTCCTGGCCCTGCACAGAGAACCGACCTTCTTAGCAGAGGATTTAGCTATGGATTCTGTATAGATTCTATATAGTTACTTTATTTTGTTATGTATAGCTCGCGTTGCAGTGCAGTGGATATTGTCTCTGAACGAGAAATCGGAGATTTGAGTTCGAATTCCAGATGAATTAGTTACACTCACACACAAATACCTTTGAGAAAGGTATTAATCCAGCGCTTGCACCTCCAGATATGCATCAGTTAAACAACAGGACAGATTGGGTTCTTTAGCCTTGATTGTCAACCAGTCTACCACAGAAAGTAATACTGTGAGAAAATTTTCTCATCCCTCTTTAGAAACCTGTTCGCTCAAGCGTGTATTACGTATGGCACTTAATTGAGTTTATCAAATTTAACATATAAAAAATACTTGAGTTTCGTTAGCACACAAAGAAAGCATACGTTACATCTCCACGAAAGATGGAAGCTTTTAAATGATCTGGAATATAAGGCATGAATAGCGAATTCATCTACGTAAGTGAGTTTGTAATCATTGGATGCAGTTTGAAAGCGATTATTAAGGCTTTCAAAATGTTTACCATTAAGAATTCTATGGACGATGCTGAAAATGAAGAGGTTTGACAATTATAGTAACAAGTCTGCCGGCTGGTTGGTTCGCTGCCTCTGGTACGGAGCCTGCTACGATGATGATGTCGAAATGGCACCAATTATGACGACGCTTTCTGGCCGCTAGACGTGATGATCACGTCACAGTAGCTAGTCCTCAAGACGTCTATTACAAAACAAGCTCTTTTACTTTTACAGTGAAACCGATAAAATGCAGCCGTAACTTCTACTCCAACAGTTTCTTTCCTCGCACTTCACGACTGTGGAATTCTCTTCCAAATGATTGCTTCCCCGACGGCTACAATCTCCAGGAGTTTAAATGTAAGATCAATAGACACCTCCTAACACACTAACCTGCTCCCATTCTATCAAACACTCTTCCCATCTGCCCAACCCTCATCCTCGCTATCCTTACTCATCTGTCACCTTCCTCCTGACATTCCCTATGTTTAACCACTCCTTCTCTTTACCTTCCCCTATGTAGCCCCATGCGCAATAGTGGCAGTGGAATGCCTTGCTTGGGGTGAGATGATTAAAAAAAAAAAAGCTCACTACCCACGCTGTGTTCTTTTGATCTCAAAAAGTCACGTTGAGAAAACTCGGTAGCCGTGTTTCTACCATATGAAACCAGACCGGACACTTGTGTAGACTTGTGTTAAAATAAAATAATTACGGCACAAAAAAAAAAAAAATAGATAAGTTCGAAGACGCCTGGATGAATTCCGAAAGTCTTTACATATATATAAAAAAATTAAAAGCAGAATGTACAATCTTCGAAATTCAACTTTACAACGGAGAGAGGGTTCGTTTAAAAATATCAGAGCTTTCAATCTTCAAATAAAGATAAGTCCTTTCGAAGTTTCATTTAAAATATCAGTTTTTCAATTTTCATATAAAAATAAATCCTTCCGAAGTTTCGTTAAAAGTAATCAGAGTCTTCAATTTTTTAAAATAATCAGACTCTCAATTCTCCACATAAAAACACCTCTTTTCGGCCTTTATGAAAATTTGCAGAGAGAGTCGAATAACAGTGCGACGTGGCGGCGGGCGGTGTGGGGGTCGTTTGGTCTTTGTCGTCTGAAAATCTCTCTCACCAAATAACTTATAGTCATCCCCAATCCTCTTGGGGGATCTATCCGACTCAAAGCTTTTGATCAATGAGATTAGTTTCCACCCACACGATTTACGGGGAGCCATTTTTTTTTTAATCATATCACCCCGGGCAAGGCGGTAAGGCCACTGGTGTGCAGGGGGCTACGTAAGAATGAAAAGATTGAAAAAGAGAAAGCCGGAAACCACATCCTAAACAGGGAACAAGGGATGAGCCTCTTCACCTGTTCAATAGACGTAGGTGGAGTGTGAACCTGGCGATAGTTCAGTCTATCTACTCCAATTGAAAAAAAAATAAGGAAAAGTGAAAAGATTGGAAAAGAGAAAGCCGGAAACCACATCCTAAACAGGGAACAAGGGATGAGCCTCTACACCTGTTCAATAGACGTGGGTGGAGTGTGAACCGGGCGATAGTTCAGTCTATCTACTCTAATTGGCTCGACGAATGAAATATCAACAGCTCACATGACGTAATGTCTTTCTGTTTTCTTTTTTTCAATTATATCATCTGTTTTTTTATTTTATAATCTATTCTCAGGAATAATTTTAAGGATTTAACCTTTCCTGACCTCATCAAGGAAATCTTGATATTTTGTTATGGCTACGGCCATTTTTCAAACTTCCACTGGCCCAAAACAATTCGTTTTGAATACGAAAAAAAGGAGAAAACTATATTTTTCTCTTTTTCCCAATTACAAGTAACAAGGGATGAGCCTCTTCACCTGTTCAATAGACGTAGGTGGAGTGTGAACCGGGCGATAGTTCAGTCTATCTACTCCAATTGAAAAAAAATAAGGAAAAGTGAAAAGATTGGAAAAGAGAAAGCCGGAAACCACATCCTAAACAGGGAACAAGGGATGAGCCTCTACACCTGTTCAATAGACGTGGGTGGAGTGTGAACCGGGCGATAGTTCAGTCTATCTACTCCAATTGAAAAAAAAATAAGGAAAAGTGAAAAGATTGGAAAAGAGAAAGCCGGAAACCACATCCTAAACAGGGAACAAGGGATGAGCCTCTACACCTGTTCAATAGACGTGGGTGGAGTGTGAACCTGGCGATAGTTCAGTCTATCTACTCCAATTGAAAAAAAAATAAGGAAAAGTGAAAAGATTGGAAAAGAGAAAGCCGGAAACCACATCCTAAACAGGGAACAAGGGATGAGCCTCTACACCTGTTCAATAGACGTGGGTGGAGTGTGAACCTGGCGATAGTTCAGTCTATCTACTCCAATTGAAAAAAAAATAAGGAAAAGTGAAAAGATTGGAAAAGAGAAAGCCGGAAACCACATCCTAAACAGGGAACAAGGGATGAGCCTCTACACCTGTTCAATAGACGTGGGTGGAGTGTGAACCGGGCGATAGTTCAGTCTATCTACTCCAATTAATATTAAATTAGTATTATTTTTTTTTTTTTACGTAAGCTCACATCGCGGATTACAATAAAACAGAGCTAACAATACCACTAGTAGCAATTTCTTTCACTCCGTTGTATTAAACCACAAAGTATATTTTCATATATTTTCTTCACGTGGAAACAGCGTTGCATTTCGCCTATCGCATAAATATTTCACCTTAAATAACATGAAGAAAAATGGATGATAATATAAGTGAGATAGTTTTTATTGCTTCCTTAAAATATTATTCACAAAATAATCTTAAAACTCATAACATTCTGAAAGGCGGTCTCAGTTACTCATTTATTTGTAATTCTTTTTTTTTTTTTTTTTGTAAAATATAATTTGTTTGTTTCTTGAAGCATTTATTGTTTCGAGCTTAATGCTAGTCAAAATTGACAAGAATATTTAAGTGTGGATCAGCACTTCAGCTGTTAACAAGAATACTGCTGTCATATCTGGTCAGGTTCCTCTGCTATTCGTCTCAGTGTTCTCGATAGGCTCCAAATGAGAATCTGTAATGTGATAGGCCCAGACTTGGTAGCTCGACTCCAACCACTTACTCACCGGCGGGATGTGGTTTCCCTCTGTCTATTCTACAAATATTTTCATGGCTTCTGCTCCGACGAACTTAAGTCACGGGTATCCTAACCACAAGAGTTTACTCGTGCAACCAGAGTGGCAACAAGGTTCTACCCATTTACAGTTCTTCTTCTTCTTCTTCTTCTTCTTCTTCTTCTTCTTCTTCTTTGTACCATGTTCCTTCAGGACGTAGGCTATCATGGCCTTCCACATCTCCCTATCTCTGGTGGCTCTCAGCACGCTTTCTCCTGTAATGTCTCTCAGCCCCCGTTCTGTCATCCACCTGCTCAGGCCCTTCAAATATGTTATACTCTGCTTTCCTCTGTCTCTTTTTCCTTCTATCTAGCTTGTTAGTATCAGGTTCTCCAAGCCCTTCTTCCTCATTGCATGTCCCAGGAACTTCATTTGTCTCTTCCTGATGATCAATATTAATTTCCTTTTCGTTTCCATCATTTCCAAAACCTCGTCATTGCTCGGTTCACGATATCCGCAGTATCCTTCTGTAGAACCACATTTCAGCTGCTTCAAGTTTTTCTTTCATCGTTGTTGATATTTTCCAACATTCACTGTCATATTGAAGAACTGACATCATATAGCAATCCAGCACTCTCTTCTTTGTCTCCAGCGAAAGTTTCCTGTGTCTTAACACACTACTCAACTTCTGGAACGCGTCCTTCGCCATGCCAATTCGTCTTTGGATCTCTGTCTTTCCGTCTTCACTTATAACACTTCCCAGATATTAACATTTTCGTACCTGCTTGATTTTAACACTCCCACGTGTATTTGGCATTTTGGGCTGCTCTTTTTGCTGATGGCCATGCATTCGGTTTTCTTGCACTTTATTTGTAATCTCTTCATGTCACTCTCTTCAGCTATCTTCTGTAGGAGGTCCTGCAGTTTTTTTTCCGTGGCTGCAATCGACACTGTGTCGTCTCCGTATCTTATGTTGTTCAGATTGTGACTTCCGATGACAAATCCTGACATAACTTCTAGAGTCCTCAAAATATTCTCACTGTACAAGTTAAATAGATCCGGTGAAAATACACATCCCCGTCTTACGCCCCTTTCTATCTTACAAAGACAACTGCTGAATTCGTTATCTGTCCGTACGCAGGCAGTTTACTGCCAGTAGAGTTTTTTAATTACCCTAATGTCTTTCCCAAATATGTCGAGCCTGCTGAGAATCTCCATCAATTTTTTGTGGTGTATTTTGTCGAACGCTTTTGTGTAGTCAATAAAACACAGGTATAAGTCCTTCATTTGTATTGCCCTTTCAGAGAGAATCCTAATCATGAATATGGCGTTACCGCTCCCAGTGTCTTTGACGAACCTGCACTGTTCTTGTCCTATCTCTGGCCTGATTCTACTTCTTGCTCTATTCATCAGTATTCGGACGATCGGCTTTGTAATATGACTCACTAAGCTGATAGTTCGGTGTAGTTCACACTCGTTTGCATCTGGCTTCTTAGGCAATGCTATGAAAATAGATTTGCATAGGTCGTCTGACATTATATCGCTATTATAAATTTCATTTATTATCTCCGTAATTTTTTCTATGCCGAATTTTTCCAGGGCTATCAGCAGCTCTATTACAATTCCGTCTGGACCAGCTATTTTGTTTCTATTCAGTTTGGCCATTGCAGCTTCCACTTCGGACTTTAATATTTCCGGTCCGTCCTCATCTTTGCGTATTATCGGTTGCTCTCTCTTGTCGTGGAAAATATCTTCTATATATTCATCCCATCGCTTAAGTATTTCCTTTTTCTCCAGTATTATCGTTCCATTCTTGGCTTTTATACATCCTGTGGAGGAGCAGGTTTTTTGTCCTGTTAGTTTTCTTATCTCTTTATGCATGTCTGCTTTATTAGTCCTAACCAGTCTCTCTACCTCTGCGCATTTGTAGTTGAGCCATTCCTCTTTGGCTTGTCTGATTTTTTCCTTATTTCCTTGTGCACTTTCCTGTATTCTCTTCCATGTCTTGGCATCATTTTCCGTCTCCTTTGCATCATGTCACGGATCTCTTCAGTCATCCACTCACTTTTTTCTTCTGCGTCTGATTTCCTTTGGAGCAACGTTGTTTGCTGATGTCACCATCGCTTCCTTTAGTCAGTCCCATTTTGAATGTTCTTGTCCAATTTTTTTCTTCATATTTGTTTTTCACGCTGTTAGTGTATTTTTTCTGCGGTTTTAAGTTCGTTCTCGCGCGTGTCGTATTTCAGTCTCGGTGCCGAGCTAGTCTTCTTCATTCTCCGAAGTTTTACCCCTAGTTTGCAGATGACTGGGACGTGGTCTCTCCCGCAGTCGGTGCCTGGGCAGGTTTTGTCTTGCACCACGGCGTTTCTAAACCTCCTGTTTATGTTTATGTAGTCTATTTGGTTCTTCGCCTCCCCTTCTGGGCTTCTCCATGTCCATAAACGTCGTGGGTGTTCTTGAAATCAGGTGTTAGTTATTACCTGGTCATTTGCTGTGCACCATTGGACCCATTTTTCTCCTCGTTCGTTCCGGACTCCTAATCCAAAGTTGCCGGTCATGTCTCCTTCCCTCCCTTTGCCTACTTTGGCATTCAAGTCACCCGTTATTATTCTGATTTCTTGGCTTTTGCACTGAGCCTTGGTATTGTCCAGTATGAAGTAGAATGTTTCTATCTCTTCCTCAGTGCTTTGCATTGTTGGTGCATGAGCTACTATGATAGATATGTTGAAGGTCTTCTTCTCAGTTTGACCAAGAGAACTCTCTCTGAAAACTGACAATATCCAAGAACTCATTTTCTCACTTCTTTGTCCAGAATTAAGCCGACTCCTTTTTCGTTGCTTTTGCCTCCTGCGTAAATTATCCTGTGGTCCTCGTTGCTAAAATCTCCATTGTTTGGCCATCTGGTTTCGCATATGCCCAGGATATTAATCTTCAGTCTGTCCATCTCCTGCTTGACATTTTCTAGTTGTCCACAGTTGTTGAGTGTCCTAACATTCCATCTCCCTAAAGTAAGTCTCCCTTTGTTGCGCACAGTCGCAGGGTAACGGTCCAGAGATACCTCTTGCTCATATCGTTCCTTCCCGGGTGAGGGACTAATTTTGGGATAAAATGTCCTATTTACGCCGTTGGTGCCAAATCAACCAAATGCAGGCGACAATTCTACTCCATCAGCTTCTTTTTCGCACTTTCCACCTGTGGAACTCCCTTCCATATACGTGCTTTCCTGATGGCTACAACCTGCAGAAATCCAAATGCAATGTCAATTCCCAACTCTTATACACTTAACTCCAGTCCTTTCTACATCACTCCGTATATCTTGTTCTTTTCCTTTCTCTCTACCTTCGCAACTGTTCTCACACCTGTGTTCCCATCCTTCTCTTGCTCTTTCTCTGACAACCCCTGTATCTGTTTCGTCTTTTTTTTCACTCTCCTCCTGACTTAATTTTTACTCTTATGTAGCCCCCTGCGCATCAGTGGCGGTACCGCCTCGCTTGGGGCGAAACGATTATATATATATATATATATATAGTCCTCCGCAGAGACATCTGTTTCGCTGTAACACAGCTCATCAGTACGTTTAGACTCCGATTGTTTTTAACCAAGGATTGAAACCCGACCGAATTGGCGTCAATTGGCGATTCTACCTCTGGGCTATGGACGCTCGGTAGAAGAAGGCAGACCTTTTAGCGCGTATATTATCATTATACACGCCCAATAGCCAGAGTGCTCTTATTCATTACTGAATGAGCGATATATATATATATATATATATATATATATAGAGAGAGAGAGAGAGAGAGAGACAGACAGACAGACAGAGACAGAGAGAGAGAGTTCACGTCCGAAAAAATGTACACACACATCAGCAACAAAATATTTTCTCAACGGATCGCATTACCCTATTGATTGTAGCATCAACAAGTCCTAAAAATTTCAAACCGAGCCCCTTTTGTCGTCCACCGGAGTAGATTGTTCTAGTTCTACGTGCCATGCCTTTTCTGGATATTTCACTTTTTTTTCTTTTAGTAACTCAACTCTCTAATTTTTTATTCACCCGTGCTGCTGTGGCCAAGTCTTGAACTCACAACTCTTTGGATTACTTCAACCAACGCTTTTATCTACTGAGCCATGTTTCCTTGCGAAATTCGTGAATATGACTCACAAGAAAAATACGGTCTTCAGTCCAAACAATATAAAAAAATTACAATACCACATTACAGAAACATCAGTCAGTTAGTTAAGTGTTCATACGTGATACACGATTGGGTGATCAAGTCTCGAAAGGGACACGACTGACTGGGCAGACGATTTTCTACTTTCTGCTGTAGACTGGTTGCCAGCCAAGGCTAAAGAACCTAATTTGTTGTTATTTAACAACAAAGGTGGAAATACAAAAAGGAGGACTAATACCTTTCTTTTTGTTAGCATTTTAGCGTGAATGCAAGGAATTCAACTAGAATTCGAACTCGGCTCTCCGATTTCTTTTGCCACTCCACCACAACACACATTTCTGAAATATAGTCAGATAAAATATATTGTTAGTAATATTTTTATATGAATTTGTATTGATGGCATGTTTAGTATAAAATTTAGTATTTCATAATATTTTGTTCACTATTTGCCCATAACTGGGTTCCTAACAGGTGCAACTACCTCAGGTGAGGGTCGACCTGGGAACAATAACAATTCAGAGACCTTACTGTCATATGTTATCTTTTACCTAAAGAGTCTGGATCAACAATCTAGCAGCTGGTTTTGAATTCAGAGGATTAGAATTCTAAAACGAGACTTTTAGTCATTTCTGAGACGACGAATAATTAGTTATTGATTTAATCAGACCAGAAATGGAAACGATGCCATAATTTTAAAATTTAAAACGAAAAATAAAATCAAGAATGGAAGTGAAATTGGTCTAGATGAATAAGCGATAAAGACAGCAAAGATGGGGATATTTGTGTGGATAAATCACAGTTTATTGACTGATTCGTTTTTTACGATTTATCAACCTTTTGCAGGTTGTTTAAAATCAGAAACAATTTTTTAGTGTGTAAGAACTTTTGGGGATATTAATAATGATTTACTGACAGAAGTTCTACTAATTAACCTAAAGTTGTTAGGAGGGGGAGGTGTATTTATACATTTCTTAAACTAATTTACGAGTAAGTGAATATAACGATGTGCGTTGTGATGCAGTGGGTATCGACTCGGAACGACAAATCGGGGTGCCGAGTTCGAATTCAAGTTGAATTCCTTGCATTCACTTACGCACAAATACCTTTGGGAAAGGTATTAATCCGTCTCTTTCTTCCACTTATGGTTTAGATAATAGGACAGATTGGGTTCTATAGCCTTGGCTGACAACCAGTCTACCACAGAAAGCAAATAATCTTCTGCCCAGTCAGTCATGTCTCTTTCATGACATGATCGTCTAAAGCGTGCATTACGTATGGCACATAACTGATTGACTGAATATGACAAACCCAACTGGAATTAGAACTTGGTTCTTCGATTAACAATTCTGAGCCGTTATTCTTTACATTACCTGCACATCCAAGGTTATAGCAGCTGGTATTACCAAACGGTCACCCATCTAGGTACAGACCAGGATAGACGTTACTTAACTTTGTTGATCTTACGGGATCTCGTGTTTCAATGTTATATGAATGTAAGCCTATGAATCACTATAATACAAAACAAAAAGCCATGCAAGTTGACATGTAAAAAAGCCAACAAAGCTATCCGTAGTCGTACGAATGTCTCAATACAAGTGCACGTTCTTCCCAGCGTTCCCGGCAGAAATCCAATCAGTGCACACATCCATCAAGCAGTCATAAACACAGCAAATATACGGAAATTCGAACTAATAATCTAGTGTTTGACAAGAAATGGCATCTGTTATGAGAAATTAAGAGAAATACAGCCGGGTCATGCATCTGCTGAAATTTGATAAAGACGACAATGATAATGTAATTGCAGCTAATGAATCACTTTATGAGTGAACACACTTCTTCTAAGAAGTTCAGAAAGAAATGTCGCATCCTGGAGGAACACCATTCTTTTACTGAAACGGATGTGCTCACTGCGACGTTAACAGCTTGTATGACAAAAAGGCAGATCTAAATTTCGCCCGTCCTTAAGCACACACTTCCGGAACACTGTTCAAAATTAGCAGGACCAATTTCAGATATAAACAGAAAAAAGTCTCGAGGAGATTCAAATGAAAACCTGAATGTGTTCGACTGATGATTGCTTAGATTTCATATATAAGGAGTCGAGTACTTTTAAATGATAATCTGAATGTTCTCTGCTGAAGACTGCTTAGGTTTAGGGCCAGGAGAACTTTCAAATGATAACCTGAATATGTTCCATTGATGATTGCTTAGATTTTATATATAAGGGCTCGAGTACTTTCATATGATAATCGAAATGTATTCTACTGATGATTGCTTAGATTCTTTATATAAGGGCTCGAGTAATTTCATATGATAATCTAAATGAGTTCTACTGATGATTGCTTACATTTAATATATAAAGTTTTGAGTACTTTCAAATATCTTGAATGTGCTTTGTTGATGCTTGAGAGAAAAAAAGCTAAACGCCGAATTGATGTTCTGTATTTTTCTTTTTATATCACCAGTCTCCCGATACATTTTTGATCGGACCGTATACCCTTTTATTGAAACCACAATATATGGAACAAGCATTTAGTTCCCTTATTTTCTTTTCACTTCCCCGGTTGCATAAATAACCAATTCCCGATGTCGTTGTTTGCTAAAAAAATTGTTTCATAATGAGTTAAGTTAATGACTATTTTCTGTGGAGTACATTTGGCTATTATCCAAATCTAATTTGAATAACGTCTTTTTTCCTAATGCGAAACAACGGACGGTTAATTAGCACAATTTTTAATTTTTTTTTTAATTTTTTTTTTTTTTAGCGTTATTCGTTTGGAGTATTTTTGAGCTGCAATTTATGTAAGTCGTGGTATGTATTTCTTCTAGTTGTGCGCAGTATCATTCGTGCAAAGAGCAGAGTGATCAATTATTGATGGAGTGGTGAGCCTTACTGGAAGTCCAGTCGCCGAGTGCATCACAAGTCGAGTCGCTTACTGCGTGTTCACATTTTTTTTTAAATTTTTAGTTTGAATTTATTTTACGCATTTCCATATTAACGCCAGTTGTGTGGTTAGTGTAGCCTTTGCAATACATTTGGAGACATTTGTGAAAAGACGAGACAAATTGGACGGACAAGAATATAAGGGAGGTCTTCAAACGACGGCGTTATTGAAATCGGTGAAAATTCAGGGGAAAAAGATTTAGTTGGTAAATTCAATAACAATAAATTAATACTAATAATAATTTGTACACACGCTGAAGGTTTTTTACAAGCATTGATTAATTTTGGATAATCGTTAAGATAAATTTCAACCAATACAAGACTCCATAGCGATTAAAGTAAAGACTACAGTTAGAATAATAATTATGAATGAGGTGTCTGCAGGGACGGACTGAGAGTGTCATAGGCTCTCGGGCAGAAAATACCATGGACCCCTCCCCACGCTCTTCACATTTAAATGCTACTTGTAGAGGCTGTGCAGCAGAAAACTGTGCATATTGGCATAACTAAGTAAGGGCTGTAGTTTAAGATATATATGTTTATATGCATAAAAAGATCTGAAAACTTTAAGGTGATGAAGATGTTCATGGACACATGCTGATAGTAACAATAAAGCAAAATGACATTTCAAACAAAATTTCCATTTAATTACTAAAAATTAACATATAAACAATGTACTAAATTATAAAATTCATTATAATAGATATTAGAAACTGATATTGAAATGAGTTCACATACACTTTTTAAAATATTTTTTTACATTTTAACACATCCTAATATATGATGTACTATGCTTTGTAGGTACATCCACAAAATCGCTGAAAAAACAGCATAGTAGGAAGGGAAAAGGTCCCAAACTAAATAAAAACAAAGTTCTATCGGCTAAAAGTTTATATTACCATTAAGAGGATAGAACAAAGCGTTTTTTAAATATTTTAAAAACTTTTTAATTATTTCTAACACGTTCGAAATTGTTGTAACAATGTTGTAGAAAGTCTTTTTTTTATTACGTCAGTGCGATATCCAAAATGCCGCTATTTTATTAAGTAAACAAACGTAATTGTTACGCAATGCACTTTTTTGGCCGTGAAAGACACATTAATTTGGAAATTCTTGCATAAATCAAATAATGGTTGGATTTTGATGAAAACTTCAGGACTTATTTATACTTGAATGTAATCAATTTTGCTTGCATTATTTTTAGAAAATATTGGTATATATATATATATATATATTAAGTATGTTACGCCCCCCACACCAATTAAATTCCAGAAATGTGTAACAATTCGACTATGAGCCACTCTAAAACTAATATAAAAAAAATTCAGGAGTCATTGGGGAATGCTAATTCACTGTTCTTTTTCTTTTTCTTCAATAGTCCCCGTCTTTCTAAAAAGTAGGTCCGAATTGCGAAAAATGAAATAACAATGCCAATTTTTATGTGGATAAACTTCTGATTGCTTTTATGAACAATATAAATTAAGCATATCATAGTCTGAAAAGAAAAAAAAATCAATGAATAATTAATTTTTACAATAGTTATTTTCATTTCTTTTTCATTTTTTAATTATATATAAAAATTATACATAAAAAGTTTAAACATTATTGTTAAATTTCTTCCTCTAATGGGCCGGCTAGGGTATGTAATTAATGCATGAAGACTACAACTACTAATCGAAAATTTAAAAGCTTAATACAAATAATTGACCCCGTTAATTTTTAAAATAATTAAAAACATTTTAATTGTGTGCATTTTGATTGCCCGTATCTTTATGTGTACGGATGGCCGTACGTGACATTTATCATTAAAAGGTCACGTGATTAAAGGGGTGTCTTCCCTTACATAAAAAATTACATTCGTATAATTTTGTCGCCTTCGGCCTCCCTACTTTAGTCTTGTTTACAACTGCCGGTTGTCATTATGTCACTCGACACTTGAGATAGGCCGTGCAGATCGGATTACCTTAACTGATAAAATGTTATAGCAAATATTTCAGAGAGTAAGCAAGTACATTTGTTTGAAAAACAGATAAAGGTAAGTTTTAACTTAAAAGATTGACTTCAATAACGTGTCAGCGACGTATATTTTATTTTTGTCAGATTTTTAAAACAGCAATGTGGTTACTGTTTAAATATGTGTCGACCAATCAAAAAATTGGCTGTACTTTCAATTTTTTTTTTAATCTGAAAAATTTTAGATTCCAAGAAATATAATTTCGCTTTAAAATACGCCAGTGTATTTTTTTTTACTGGAATTACTAAATTTAATCTCTTGACTTTCAAGTAAAGCTAATTTTAAAGATTGAAGATAACTTATTTATTTTTAAAATTTCAATTTAAATTTAGGTGTAGAAAAATGAGTGGTGGCACCTACTTTACAATATTTACAACTGGGCCAAAAGTTTCAAATATTAACGCTCGCAGATTACAGTAACAAAATTGTACTCAGTTCACCAGAGAATTCTGCAATTTTATCAATAATTTTGTCTTTGATTTGATTTTCATTGCAATGTCTTTTTCAGTAGCAATTAGCAGAAGTGACTCCAAGTTATTCTGGATGAGTGAAGACCTCAGCCTTGTTTTCAACAGTCTAAGTTTAGAAAAACATCTTTCACATGTGCACTGTGTGATGCTTAGTGTTACAATGAATTTATATGCTGCATATAATTGTTCATGTGCAGCTGCACTCTGATAACTTAAAAGCACATAAACAATTCTTACTTTTTTTATATATGTGCAACTGAGTGACCCGAGTCAGACTGAATGTATTAGAGTGCATAATAAATACATCTAAACTTATTTATAAATAGAACTTAGACTGTGTGTGTATGTGTGTGTGTGTCTGTGTGTGCATGTGTCCGTGTGTGCATGTGTCCGTTACCTATAGACTCCGAAACGGCTGAACCGATTTTCTTGAAGATTTACGCAGTTGTACTGTACGTGTCTTCGAGTGTTCTTAGCTAGGTTTTGTGTCGAGGTACCCCCGATAAATATAGAAAATCGATAATCGAAAAAATCGGGTTATAGAAGGAGTGGGTCGATTTGAATAAAATTTGATACTCATAGACAAAGACATAAGAAACGATATTCAGAAGTTTCAAGGTTGTAGTTCTTACAATAGTGCATAAAATCGATAATATATATATATATATATATATATATATATATATATATATAAGGCAAGGTGTTTGTGTGTGTGTCTGTTTATCTGCCTGTATATCTGTATTTTTTTTCAGCCCTTTTATTTTAGTTTTTCCTTCGGCTTTGGCTCGAAGTAGGTATAATTGTAGTTCTTTATCTCAGCCATGATACCATTTACTCAGAGGGCTTATTTAGCCTTCCAAATTCAGTTTACGACGTAAAAACATATTTGATATCGATACCAGGAAATCAAAATTTGACTTCCATGCATTCATTTGTCTTTCAGTCTACGGTTTCGCTTTAACTGGAAACAACTATTGCTTTTTAGTCTTTCGTGCCAATGTCCAAAGAGTCTGAGCTCTAGGACCATGGATTAGTTTTAAAGCTTTCATTACACCCGAGCAACGCCGGGCTATACTGCTAGTCCTTGATAATTTTATTGGCAGCCAGGCGGGCCCCCTTGCAGTGCCGGTTTCTCGGGCATGGTCCGATTGACCGATGGCCCAGTTCGTCCTTGGGTGTCTGTAATGAGCTGAAATTAGCATTATCTCATTAATAATGTTAATATTAGCCGTTTCTGTATAAGAAAACATTTGGCATTTATTAACCGTGCAGCAAAAAGTGCTTTGTTTGACATTATAAAATCTTACTTTTAAAACAACATTTCAGGTATCTCAAGTGTCATGGCGGCATCATCCACAACGGAATGAACTCTTCCAACCATTACATATGCCTTCCCTCACAAGAGGTGAGAGTAGATAGCCACGTAGATAGCCTAAGTAGCCTGGGAGTAGCCTGAGAGAGTAGCATGAGGAGAGCGCTGAACATAGCCGAGGGTTGTCTAGGAACACTGCTACTGTAACGAACATTACGAATCCCAGTTCGAGGGTCGAATTATAGTATTACACACTAACCCGTATTATCGTTCTACTAACACAGTTCCAATGATTGTATTTTGGCGTGTTTAATATATATTCGTTATTTCCTGTTTTGGTTATTTTCTATTTATTTCTATTATTCTTGTTGGACCTTTAACCGGTCCCATGACATTAAGTTCAGTAAGTGTTATTGCTCTTCTCTACTATGAGTAGATGTTTCCTTTCTAAACTTTCATTTGAAGTAGGCTGGGATATTAACATCTTGCTTATGTATTATTTTCTCTTCGGGTTACATATGCTATCAATTTTAGTTGTTGCCGCTCTTGGTATTCTTCATATGAATTTTGTTATTTGGTAGTTCTTTGTCTCTAATCTGTTGCGTTACTCCACAGTACTCCACAGGATTATCTTTGCCGAGGACTTCAAGAGTCACTCACTCGATGTTCTTTTTTTCACGATTTATCCTGGGAAACAGTTGCATACAGTTGAGAGCTACAATATTTCTGAACGGGTTTGGGCGAAGTAGACATTATAAAGAAAAATGGTATAGGAGTTAAATTCAGTCAGTTAAGTGCCATACGTGATACAGGCTTTGGGCGTTCATGTATCGAAAGAGACATGACTGACTGGTCAGAAGGTTATCTCGCAGTAGGTTACCATTGCTTTCTGCGGTAGACTGGTTACCAACCAAGGTTATAGAACCCAATCTGTCCTGTTATTTGAATCGTGGCTATAGGGAGAAGCGATAGATTATATAATTAAGTAGTATTTAGTGGGGGATCAGTTTATTACTTCATAATAATATAAAACTGATCCCCCGCTTTATGCCAAATTGAAACCTTAATTATTTTCCAACTATTATATTCAGTCAGTCAGTTAAATGCCGTACGTGACACACGCTTTGAGTGATCATGTCTCGAAAGAGACATGACTGACTAGGCAGATTATCCTGCAGTAGGTTACCGTTGCTTTCTGCATTAGACTGGTTGCCGGCCAAGGCTATAGAACCCAATCTGTCCTATTATTTAACCCATAACTGGAGGGAAGAGGCGGATTAATACCTTTCCCAACTGTATTTGTGCGTTAGTGAATGCAAGGCATTCAACTGGAATTCGAACTCGGCTCCCTGATTTGTCGTTACCTGTCGATATCCTCTTTACCACAAAGCACATCCACATGAGTTAAATTAAGAAATTAAATTAAAAAGGTGGAAAATTACCGCAGTAAATATCTTAGCCCCACATTATTTTAGATATAAACATGAAATTAAGTAACTGATGTGACTTCAGTGATATTTGAACTCGCATTCCGTAGCCCTGAGTGAGACATCAGAACGTTTCTGAATAGTTCATTAACTAATGTTTAATTTGCATGCATCGATTTAACATTGAATATTTCGATTAAATGTGGTTCTTATTCATTTGCTGTCCGGTAAGCTTCCAAAATCATTGTTTAAGAAAATATGCTTCACACAATCTGAACAAAGTATTAATAAACAAAAAAAATGTGTTAGAAACAAAAAGGTGCTTTGGTCCTGGGTATGAGGGTAAATTGCATCCGGCAGCATGGCCTCTGATTGGGAGTTTGTGAGGATCATGAAACCACCTCTTAACTGCTGTTGTTCCATGTCCACCCTGACCCGGAGTGGTGGCATCTGTTGGGGTCGAAGCACTGTGAAAGTGTGAAAATAGGCTTTTATAGAAATATATACATTTTTTGGAAGAAAACATTCATAACCATAGTACATTTTTTAGAGAAAAAATATTGCCATGACACGTCTTTGAAGGAAAAAAATATTACCAGCAATATATTTTGAATACAAAATTAGAAGGCATCTTCAGTTTTCTAAAGTAAAATAAAAAAAATTCAAAACATTTTTCATAAAAATCTGACTAAATCAACCATAACCAAACATTAAAAAAATACCTTAAAACCCCACCTTTTTTTGGCATTAAATAACCCACAAAGGTTGATATGCCATTAAAATCTCAAACTCAACTCAAAAATGTGCATTGAAATGCTATTTAATATAAATTCATGTAAAGGCTGAAGAATTTTTCATAGATAAAAGCAGCAATGAAGGAAAGTGGAAACGAAATTTATAGACCGAAACCAAATAATACTGCTGAAATTTTTAGGGTATATGATAAGGTACGGAAGATTTGACATTCCCAGAACATATTGAAAGGGGAAAACAGTCAGGAGAGACAGCGGACTACCTACCTGCTGGGGTTGTATCAAAGGAAAATAGTATGGAGAAATACAGTAAGTTTGGAAGAGCTATAATCGCCTATCATCCGAATCAGAGATCGCAGCAGAATCAGGCCAGAGGTAGGTCAAGGAAGCTGGGATAAGGAACGCGATATTTATCCTTAGAATGCTATCGGAAAGGGTAATACAAATGAAGAAGGACGTGCACCAGTGTTTTATAGACGACGCAAAAGGCATTCGACAAAGTACGCCACAAAGACTTGAAAAAATGCTCAGCAACCAAGACATATTTGGGAAAGACATTAGAGTAAAAATAACCTCTACTAGCAACAAACCGTCTGCATACAGAAAAGAAACGAGTTCAGCAAATATACAAAGCGTTTAAGAAAAGGATGTGTCTTTTTAACAGATCTGGGGGGACAAAAAATAAAAAGGACCGGAAAGGGGTAATCTGCCCTTGAACACTAATTCCACCACCTTTTGGTGAGTCTTATAAACTCTAAATATTTCCGATTGATGTAAATGTTTTTGTCTTATATTCGTTGACTATTTGGCCTGTAATAAATGTGTAAATGTACCTTGGGTTTAGTTTCCTTTCGTGTTGTTTTAGTTTTAATAACTTACTTTAGAACTAACAGATCTATTCAATTTTTACAGCGAGACTATTCTGAGCGCCCTAGAAATTATGCCAGGATTCATCATCATGGGCCATAATCGAAATAATATAAGATATGCAGATGATACAATGTTGATAGCATACACGAAAAGGAATACAGTCAGTTAAGTGCCATAGTTGGTACACGCTTTGGGTGATCATGTCTTGAAAGAGACATGACTGACTGGGCAGTAGGTTACCATTACTTTATGCGGTAGACTAGTTGCCAGCCAAGGCTATAGAACCCAATCTATTATTAAGCCCATAACTGGAAGGAAGAGACGGATTAATACCTTATCCAAGGGTATTTGAGCGTAAGTGAATGCAAGGAATTCAACTCGAATTCGAACTCGACTCCCCGATTTCTGGTTCCGAGCCGATATCCACTGCACCACAACGCACAAGGAATATACGAGACCTGTAATAGAAGGTAGCTGAAGAAATCCTAAAGAAAGAACTGCAAATAAACTGCAAAAAATGAATGCATGGTCATTAGCAAAAAGAGCAACCCAAAATGCCAACTACAGGCGGAGGATATTAAAATCAAGCAGATACAGAAATTTCAATACCTGAGAAGTGTTCTGGCAGAACATAGACAGTGCGACAGTGAGATCCAAAGGCGAGTCGGCATGGTTAATGAGTCATTCCAGGGGCTGAGTAGAGTATTGAGAGACAGGACAATTTCGCTGAAATGAAAGAAGGGAGTACTGGATTGTTATGTGATGCCTGTTCTTCAATATGGCAATGTCTGCTGGACAATCTCATGAGAGATGAAGGAAAGATTTGAAGAAACAGAAATGTGGTTCTAAAGAAGGATGCTGCGGATACCTTAGACCGAGCATGTGAGCAATGGCGTGGTTTAGGAGAAGACGGAAATGAAAAGGAAACTAATACTGAACACCAGAAAAAACAGCTAAAGTTCTTGGGACATATAATGAGGAAAGAGAGCTTGGAGAGTCTGATACTCACAGGTCAGATAGAGGATGGAAACGAAAAGGAAATACTTAACACCAGAAAAAACAGCTAAAGTTCTTGGGACATATAATGAGGAATGAGGGCTTCGAGAATCTGACACTGACAGGTTAGATAGAGAATGGGAACGAAAAGGAGACTAAGAGTGAACACCACGAAAATACAGCTAAAGTTCTTGGGACATATAGTAAGGAAAGAAGGCTTGGAGAGTCTGATACTCACAGGTCAGATAGAGGATGGAAACGAAAAGGAAACACTTAACACCAGAAAAAACAGCTAAAGTTCTTGGGATATATAATGATAAATGAGGGCTTGGAGAATCTGACACTCACAGGTTAGATAGAGGATGGGAACGAAAAGGAGACTAAGACTGAACACCACGAAAAGACAGCTAAAGTTCTTGGGACATATAGTAAGGAAAGAAGGCTTGGAGAGTCTGATACTCACAGGTCAGATAGAGGATGGAAACGAAAAGGAAATACTTAACACCAGAAAAAACAGCTAAAGTTCTTGGGACATATAATGATAGATGAGGGCTTGGAGAATCTGACACTCACAGGTTAGATAGAGGATGGGAACGAAAAGGAGACTAAGACTGAACACCACGAAAAGACAGCTAAAGTTCTTGGGACATATAATAAGGAAAGAAGGCTTGGAGAATCTGATACTCACAGGTCAGATAGAGATTGGGAACGAAAAAGAAATATTGAACGCCAGGAAAAAAAACAGCTTAAGTCCCTGGGACATAAAATAAGGAAAGAAGGTTTGAAGAATCTGATACTCACAGGTTAGATAGAGGATGGAAACGAAATGGAGACTAAGACTGAACACCACGAAAAGACAGCTAAAGTTCTTGGGACATATAATAAGGAAAGAAGGCTTGGAGAATCTGATACTCACAGGTCAGATAGAGGTTGGGAACGAAAAAGAAATATTGAACGCCAGGAAAAAACAGCTTAAGTCCCTGGGACATAAAATAAGGAAAGAAGGCTTGAAGAATCTGATACTCACAGGTCAGATAGAGGGATAGAAAGACAGGGGAAAGCAGCACGTAACATACTTGACTGGCTTGAACAAGTGGATGACAGAGCGGGAGTTTGTATGGGGTAATACAGTAAACTGTACATATTTGAACAACATGGTATTTAAACAATATGTTTTGGTTATTATGCAGACGTTTTGTTAAAAAAATTATATAAATTGGTGACGTCAGATAAAATCGCACGAAATGTTAACCAAGAAAAATAAGAGGATTTCTATTTTAGTTGAATAAAAATGAGACAACTATGTTCTTTTTTTAAATTGCATATTTGTCCAAGCAAATATCCGCTTGAAAAATGGCGGAAAGCGTATAAAACCATGTAAAGTTAAAGATATTTTAATCATACGAAATCTTCGTAAATGGCGCTATTTCTCTCATGATTTATGGCACAGACGTTGTCACCCATCTGAGACATATTCAGCCTGTATATTTCGGGAAGCCGATTATTGAATGTCAAAAGGTCACATAGGTCAAGCTACCACAGGTTGGAGAAAGCGTACGGAGATCCGAAGGCGAATTGGTATGGCATAGGACGCGTTCCAGAAGATGAGCAAAATACTAACACACAGGAAAATCTCAATAGAAACGAAGAAAAGAGTTCTAGACTACTACGTGATGTCAGTTCTTCAATACGGCTGTGAATGCTGGACAATATCATCGAAAATGAGGACAAAACTGGAAGCGGCCGAAATGTGGTTCTACAGAAGGATGCTACGGATATCGTGGACTGAGCATACAAGCAACGACGAGGTGTTAGAAAGAATGGCAACAAAAAGGAAATTGATGCTGAGCATCAGGAAGAGACAACTGAAGTTCCTGGGACATGCAATGAGGAAGGAGAGCCTGATACTGACTGGTCAGATAGAAGGAAGGAGAGACAGAGGAAGGCAGCGGATAACATATTTGCAGGGCCTGATCAGGTGGATGACGGAACGGGGGTTGCCAGGAGCAACAGGAGCAAACATACTAAGAGCCACAAGGGATAGGGAGACGTGGAGAGCCATGATCGCCTACGTCCTGAAGGGACACGGCACATGGAAGAAGGAGCGGAAATTTCCTTGAACAGATCTAACAAACATGTCTTGCTTAACAACAGTTAAATGAAAATGTATTTAGACATTTGTTTTGCCAGTAAATAATGTTAAAATTTGTAACTCGCCATTTATTCTGTGCGAAATCATTCTTCAAAGCTGAAGATAACTAATTTAAAATTTAAATTGCTGATGCATAAGTACACGCACAAAGTTAGACCTACAAATGCATACTCACAAAATTAACTCAAATGCGTATGAGTCAGTTAAGTGCCATACGTAATACACGCTTGGGCGATCATAAATAACTGGGTAGAATATTTTCCCGCAGTAGGTTGCCATTACTTTCTGCGGTGGACTGGTTACTAAACAATGTTAAAGAACCCAGTCTCTCCTGCAATTTAACCCATAGCTGGAGGAGAACAGATGGATTAATACTTTTCCCAAGGATACTTGCGCGTAAGTGAATGCAACGAATTTGACTGGAATTCAAACTCAGCTCTCTGATTTCTCATTCCTGGCCTATATCCTTTACTATACACATTGTAGATTTATCATATGAAAAGTAATAAAAAATTCGAAACTAAATGCTTCAAACGTAATATTTTTGTTTACTACTTCTCGTCTTTTAATTTTAAGTTGGTTATGTGCTTTCATCACGAGAACGTGAGAGACTCTCTAAATTTTCCCTTTTGGATGAAGTGCTTATATACCTCACCATCATCTGTTGGCTCGTAGCTGTATAACCTAAATGCAACTGGGTCGACCACTTATTTAGATGTCGGAGATTAACATCATTTGAGGTTCGAATCTGTATCTGGAGGCTATAAGATCACCTTCGAGACAACTCCTACTCATTTAACACCTCTAAGACTCTAATGGGACACGGATTGCAAAGTCTACTTCAGCCTCTCTTGGGACGAACACAGTAGATATCCGAGTCGCCACAGTTCATTTCAAACAAAAGTTCCTTTTAACGTGAATCGTTGAATCAATTTTGTTTTTGTGAATGATGTCAATCAGTTAAGTGCCATACACGCTTGGGTGATGATGTCTCAAAAAAGACATGACTGACTGGACAGAAGATTTTCCCGTAGTAGGTACCTATTACTTTGTACGGTAGACTGGTTGCCAACCAAGGCAATAGAACTCACTGTACTCTGATATTTAAACCATAATTGGAGAGAGAAGTGACGGATTCTTAGCATTTGCAAGGATATTTGCACGTAAGTGAATGCAATGAATTCAACTGGAATTCGAACTTGTCTCTCCGATTTCTCGTTCTAAGCCGATATTCATTGCATCACAAAGCACATCAACATTAAAAAGTATATACAAAACTCTAACAATTACTTATCCTTCTTCAAAACTGATTCACACACACACACACACACACACAGAGAGACGCCCCCGCGCGCAAGTATAAAAATTTGAGCAGCAATTATTTACTAATATGGAACATCAGGACGCTGAACAACAGTGGACAACTCAAGAATGTCAAGCAAGAGATGAACAGACTGAACATCAATATTCTGGGAGTATGCGAAACCAGATGGCCAAACAATGGAGACTTCAGCAGCGACACCACAGGATAATATACGCAGGAGGTAAAAATAACGAAAAAGAAGTCGGCTTAAGACTAGATAAAGAAATGAAGAAATGCATTTTGGGATACTGCCAGTTCTCCGAAAGAGTTCTCCTGGTCAATCTGAAAGGGAGACGGTTCAACATAGCAATTTTAGTCGTCTTTGTACCAACAACGCAAAGCACTGAGGAAGAAATAGAATCTTTTTACTCCACTCTAGACAATGGCAAGTCTCAATGTAAAAGCCAAGAAATTAGAATCATCATGGTAGATTTGAATGCCAGAATAGATAAGGAGAGGGAAGGTATGACAACTGGCACCTTTGGATTAGGAATCCACAACGAAAGAGGAGAAAAGTGGGTCCAATGGTGCACAGCAAATGACCAGGTAATAACTAACACCTGGTTTCAAGAACACTCACGACGTCTATGGACATGGAGAAGCCTAGGAGGCGACACGAAAAATCAGATAGACTACAAAACCATAAACAGAAAATTCAGAAACGCAGTGGTTCAATGCAAAGCCTATCCAGGCGCCAACTCTGGAAGCGACCACGTCCCAGTCATCTGCAAACTAAAGGTGAAACACCGGAGATTGTGCAGCACCAAAACTAAAATACAACACACGCGTGAATGACCTCACCCTACAGAAAGAATACACTAATAGCGTAAAAATCAAATATGAAGAAAAAATTGGAAAAGAACAATCGAAATGGGACTCGCTCAAGGAAGCGATAGTGCCATCAGTAAACAACATTGCCCGAAAGGAAATCAGGCGCAGAAGAAAAAACGAGTTGATGACTGAAGAGATTCTCCACATGATGCAAAGGAGGCAGAATGACATGGTACAAGGAACTACACAAGGAAAATAAGGAGAAAATGCAGACAGGCTAAAGAGAAATGGCTCGATGACAAATGGGCAGAAGGAGAGAGACTAGGCAGGTATAATAAAGCAGACATGCATAAAGAAATAAAAGAACTGACAGGACAAAACCTGCTCTTCAACAGGATGTATAAAATCCAAGGATGGAACAATCATATTGGAGAAAGACGAAATACTCAAACGATAGGAAGAATATATAAAAGATCTTTTCCACGACAAGAGAGAGCAACCGATAATACACAAAGATGAGGACAGACCGGAAATATTAAGGTCTGAAGAGGAATCTGCAATAGCCAAACTGAATAGTAACAAAGCAGCCGGACCAGACGTCATAGTATTAGAACTGCTGATAGCTCTGAAAGAATTTGGTATAGGGAAAATTACAGAAATAATAAATAAAATATATGATGGGAGTGTAAAACCAGATGACCTCAGCAAGTCGATCTTCATAGCGCTGCCTAAGAAGCCAGGAGCAAACGAGCGCAAACTCCCCAGGACCATCAGTTTAATGAGCCATGTAACAAAACTGATCGTCTGAATCCTGATGAATACAGCGAGAAGCAGGATCAGGCCAGAGATAGGACATGAACAGTGCGGTTTTGTCCAAATTCCAAATTACGTATTCTATAAACAGTGTTGGCAACTATAAAAAAAAGGCTCACAAATCATTCAAACAGATTAACAGAATACTTTAGTTTTAGAACTCCATCATGTGTAGTGCAATGTCACGAGATGTTAAAATGAAGGGAATTCAACCGTTTTCCTTGGAGTTTTTATTATGTATGTTAGTCTGTTTAAGTATCATTTCCATAAGAAAAGGTGAGATTGGGAAAAATCCGGGGCGCAAATTGATGTTTTGGTAGTATTGGATGGCGGCGCTCTCGAGAACTTTTCTTCTGAATAAATTGCTTACTCTTTTTATTAGTGTGGCATTTTTTTAAAATCGAAATTGTGGACGAATTTCTTTCTGTCAATCACTAATGCATTCGTTAGATTATTATTAGTGATGTCTCTTTTGTGTTCATATATACGTTTTTTAGATTTGTACTTGTTTCACCTCCCCAGCAGATAAGGCTGAATGCTTTGCCCGCAGATTCTCGAACAATTCGAGTCTGGACACATCTGGAGCTATTACACCCGACTTCTCACCTAGAACCGAGGCACAACTGAATGATGGCCACATTACACCTTCGCTTGTCTCTAAGATAATCTTAAAACTTGACCCTCACAAAGCGAGCGGTGGGGACGGAATCCCAACCATAGTCTTAAAGAAATGTGCCCCTGAACTCTCCTCTGTCCTTTCTAAGCTCTACAACATCTTCCTATCTGCTTTCTGCTTTCCTGCTTGTTGGAAATCTTCCTCTGTAGTTCATTATTTAAAAACGCTGGAGAACCCTCGGACCCTGCAAATTACCGCCCTATCAGCCTTCTTCCGATCTTTGGCAAAGTGTTCGAAGCCATTATCAACGCCGAGGTGGTTCAGCATCTCACAGCACACAGGCTCCTCTCGGACAAGCAATATGGTTTCCGCTTTACCAGGTCGACTGCTGATATGCTAACGACCAGCACCGAATACATATACCAGGCACTCGACAGGAATGGGGAAGCCCGAACCGTTACATTGGATATATCTAAGGCGTTCGACAGAGTTTGGCATGCTGGCCTTCTATGTAAACTGCGGAGCTATGGTATAACTGGACATTTGTTTCAATTAATCCAGTCATTCCTCTCTAACCGTACAATGAAGGTGGTATTAAACAGACATGCCTCCCAGAACTACCATACAAACGCAGGTGTCCCTCAAGGCTCCATCTCCTACACTCTTCTTGATATACATTAATGATCTCCCTGATTCCATAAGAGCCCAAGTAGGTTTGTACGCCGATGACACCACAGTTTACTCTCGCCTCCTACAAAAATCTGGTGTAGGCGTCAAAGCTAACCTCGCATCCGAGATTGAAAAAGACCTCCAATCCATAGTGGAGTGGGGTAAGAAATGGCTAGTAAATTTTAATGCTTCTAAAACGAAGCTACTCTCAATTAAGCAGCATCGACAATCTCACCTACCTCCCATTAGCATGGACCAGGCTTGCCTCCCAGAGAGTAAAACACTACGCCTCCTTGGTCTCACACTTTCAGCGGACCTCAAATGGAATGACTATATCGAATCCATTGCTAAATCCGCTGCTATGAAAGTCGGTTCTCTGTGTAGGGCCCGGAAGTTTTTACCGTCTAAATCCATCCTGCACATATATAAATCTACCATCCGCCCGTGCATTGAATACTGCTGCCATATCTGGTCGGGTGCCCCTGCTATTCTTCTCGGGCTTTTCGATAAGGTTCAGAGGAGGGTCTGTAATGTGATAGATACCGACCTGGCAGACCGACGCGACGTGGCTTCCCTGTGTCACTTCTATAAATACTTTCACGGCTTCTGCTCCGATGAACTTAGATCACTGGTGTCCCCTAAATACGAATTTGCACGAGATACTAGATTAGCAACTAGATCCCACCCTTTTACAGTGAAACCGATAAAATGCAACCGCAACTTCTACTCCAACAGTTTCTTTTCTCGCACTTCCCGACTGTGGAATTGCCTTCCATACGATTGCTTCCCCGACGGCTACAATCTCCAGGAGTTTAAATGTAAGGCCAATAGACACCTCATAACACACAAACCTGCTCCCATTCTATCAAACACTCTTCCCATCTGCCCAACCCTCATCCTCGGTGTCCTTACTCGTCTGTCACCTTCCTCCTGACATTCCATATGTCTAACCACTCCTTCTCTTTACCTTCCACTATGTAGCAATAGTAGCAGTGGAATGCCTTGCTTGGGGTGAAATGATTAAAAAAAAAGTTTCTCCGATGTACATTGAGGAACAATTTATTTTGTATATATGTATGTATATACCTATAAAATTTATCGCAGCAAATTGATAAGAATTTATCTATGCTTAACATAAAATTTGTTACAACTACTTCTAAAACATAAAAAGACTTATTTCAAAACAAAATAATAATAATCTAAAACTTATAGAAATAATTTACTCAGTCGCCTATAATAATATATTATTGCATAGGTGACACCTCCAAGAAATTAAATAAAGTATATATAAACGAAAAAGAGATATTTTCAAAACATCACATTGAATACATTAATAGCTAACCATAAAGAGTCTGGGCATGATTTCTCTTTAAAAAACGTTAGCATAATTAAAAGTGAAAGTTTTTTTTTAAATAAAGTAACCGAAGATGAAAATGTAAAGAAAGTGCTTTAATCGCTAAAACATCTATAGAAAAATTACAACCCGTTTCTTTCTTACGGCATTTCTCTCTCTCTCTCTCTCTCTCTATATATATATATATATATATATATATATATATCTGTCTGCGGATGACAATATTTATGCTCTCACACCCTGATTGGAAAAATATTAAACTTTAATAAACAGTAGCTACTCTGGCATGTACGCATCGCTCATTCAGTGAAATGAATTAGAGCGCTCTAGCTATTGGGCGTGTATAATGATATGCTCTAAAAAGCCTGCCTACTTCCACCGAACGCACATAGCCCAGGGGTAGAGTCGCCGACTGACGCCATTTCGGTCGGGTTTCAATCCTGGGTAAAAAAGCAATCGGAGTCTAACCGTACTGATGAGCTATGATACGGCGAAACACATCTGTCTGCGGATTACAATATATATATATATACTCAGGTAGAAACCTGGGTAGCGAAATAACTCGTTTAAAAATGGAAAAGACATATATATATATATATATATATATATAGTCATCCGCAGTCAGATCTGTTTCACTGTATCACAGCTCATCAGTACGGTTAGACAGCCAATTGCTTTTTACCCAGGATTGAAACCCGACCGAAATGGCGTCAGTCGGCGATTCTACATCTGAGTTACGGGCGCACGGTAGAAGGAGGCATACTTTTTAGCGTGTATATTTTCATTACACACGCCTTGCGTGTTATTGTAGATACCTATATACCTATATTTGATAAAGTAGTCTGATTTTTTTTTAAACAGTGTGAATTTACTTTATTAGCCTGTACTTTATAGGCATAATGAAAGAAATCCTGTTATATATATATATATATATATATATATATATATATATATATGCACCTAGTAATCTGTTCATATCTGCCTATCTATTAATGTATGTATGTATGTATGTACGTATGTATGTATGTGTATCTGAATCCATCCTGCATATATACAAGTCAACCATCCGTCCGTGCATGGAGTACTGCTGCCATTTATGGTCAGGTGCCCCTACCGTTCTCCTCAGTGTTCTTGACAAGCTCCAAAGGAGAGTCTGTAATGTGATAGGTACTGATCTGGCGACTCGACTGCAGCCACTTCCCCATCGTCGAAATGTGACCTCCCTTTGTCTCTCCTATAAATACTTTCATGGCTTCTGCTCGGATGAGCTTAACTCACTGATGCCTCCTCAACAGGTGTTTACCCGTGCAACCAGACTGGCAACTGGGTCCCACCCATTCACAGTCAGGTTAGCCAAATGCAGACGACAATTCTACTCCTGCAGCTTCCTCTCTCGCACTTCCCGCCTGTGGAACTCACTCCCGTATTCTTGCTTTCCTGACGGCTACAACCTCCAGAAATTTAAATGCAAAGTCAATACTCATCTACTAACCACTGGACTCTAGCTCTCTCCCCTCCCCTGTATAACCTTCCCTTTCTCTCCACCTATGTATCTGTCATCGCACCTGCTTTCTCAGCTTTCTGTTGTTCCTTTCTACCTAGTTTGTACTCCTCACTCTTTTCTAATTAATCTTTTTACATTTATGTAACCCCCTGCACATCAGTGGCGTTTCCGCCTTGCTCGGGGTGAAATGATTAAAATATATATATATATATATATATATATATATATCAGTGTCATTACTATCTATCTATCTATCTATCTATCTATCTATCTATCCAGTAAGTTATCTGTTCATATCTATCTATCTATCTATCTATCTATCTATCTATCTATCTATCTATCTATCTATCTATCTCAGTCTCCTTACTACCGATCTATCTTTGCAATTAGCCTTTCATTTCTATTCAAGCAATTAAATGCCTATCAAATTGTACTGAACGAACAAGCCTCCCAATACTATCACACGAACGGGGGTGTCCTTTAAGGATCTATTCTAGGTCCTACGCTTTTCCTTATCTATATTGACGACCTCCCCGACGTAATAAGATCCCAAGTAGGCATATACGTTGACGGCACTACGGGTAACTCTCGCATCGATCAAACATCTGCCGAGGCTGACAAAGTAAACCTCGCTGCCGAGCTTGAAAATGACCTCTAATCCGTGGTGAACTGGGGTAAGAAATGGCTCGTAAATTTAAATGCTTCCAAAACGAAGCTGCTATCTATTAACCATCACAGACAATCGTTCCTCCCGCCCATTAACATGGACCAGGCTTCTCTCCCGGAAAGTAAAATACTGCGCCTCCTCGCATTAACTCTCACATCAGGCCTCAAGTAGAATGACTATAGAGAATCCATAGTTAAATCCGCTGCTAAGAAGGTCGGTTCTCTGTGGAGAGCCAGGAAGTTTTTCCCGTCCGAAACAATTCTGCACATATACAAATCTACCATTCGCCCGTGTATTGAATATTGCTGCCATATCTGGTTGGGTGCTTCTGTTATCCACCTAGGTGTCCTTGACAAAATCCAATGGAGAATCTGTAATGCGATCGATCCCGACTTGGCAGTTAGGATACAGTCGGTTTCTCACTAACGCAGTGTGGCTTCCCTGTGTCTCTTCTACAAATATTTTCACGGCTTCTGCTCCGATGAACTTAGCTCACTGGTACCCACTATATATACATTTCCTCGGTCCACAAGATTAGCAACTAGGTCCCACCTTTTACTGTGAAATCAATAAATTGTAAACGCAAATTCTACTTCATTAGCTTCTTTTCTCGCACTTCCCGCCTGTGAAATTCCCTTCCGCATACTTGCTTTCCCGACAGCTACAATTTTCAAGAATTCAAATGTAAAGTCAATAGTCATATCCTGTCTCACTAACTTACATCCTCTCTCTCATGCTTTTTCTCCCTCCACTGCACTCTCATCAGTATTCTCATCCTTCTAATACTCTCTTCCTGACACCCTCTGTAACGTGTCATTCTTTCTACTAACATTCCTCCTATGTAACCCCCTGCACAACAGTGGCAGTTAAATGCCTTGCTTGTGGCTACACGATTAAAAAAAATTCTATACGATTATAATGTGGATATAAAGTTGGGGATCAATTCTAGATTACAATCAATATATAAACTGATTCCTCACTTTATGGCCACAGGCATCCTTCTCTTCCCCACTTCCTGACACCCCCCTTGTAAAATGTCACTCTTTCTCATAACATCCCTCCTATGTACGCATCGTTACAACAGTGGCAGTAAAATGCCTTGCTTGTGGCTACACGATTAAAAAAAATTCTATACTATTATAATGTGGATATAAAGTGGGGGATCAATTCTAGATTACAATCAATATATAAACTGATCCCTCACTTTATGGACATATTCATCCTTCTCTTCCCACTTCCTGACACCCCCCTTGTAAAATGTCACTCTTTCTCATAACATTCCTCCTATGTAACTCCCTGCACAACAGTGGCAGTAAAATGCCTGGCTTATGGCCACATGATAATAAAAACAAAAAAAAAATGTTTTTTATATATTTTACATGCTTCGCTTATTGTATCTTTATTTCAATTTGTAATTTCTGATGAAGTTACAATTAAGACAGAAAAATTGCCCAATTTATAAAAGTTCTATTTTTCCTGGTTTAAACATTCTGCCAGAGTTAGTCCTTATTTTACAAGTCATGTATCAGGGTTTTTTATATATATATATATATGCCTCTGTTTACCTTTTTCTCTCTCTCCTGAGCCTGTTTTATCTACCTCAGTCTGTTTATATATCTTTCATGTTTTTATATCTATTTATCTATTGCAGTAACTCACTCTCTCTCTCTCTCTCTCTCTCTCTCTTCGTATAAATATATCTACCTATCTCAGTGTATATGTATCTATCTCATTTTGTTCATATCTCTATTTTCACTTTTAAGAGAAACTGGGGAAAAAACTTGCATGAAAGTTATCTCTCTCAATTTAACGGGCGTGGCCACCGGTGGTGGCTTGACCTATGTGACCTTTTGACATTTAATAATCGGCTTCCCGAAATATACAGGCTGAATTCTTGTCTCAGATGTGTGACAACGTCTGTGCCATAAATCATGAGAGAAACAGCGCCATTTACGAAGATTTCGTCTGATTAAAATATCTTTAACTTTACATGGTTTTATACGCTTTCCGCCATTTTTCAAGCGGATATTTGCTTGGACAAATATGCAATTTAAAAAAAGAACATAGTTGTCTCATTTTTATGCAACTAAAATAGAAATCCTCTTATTTTTCTTGGTTAACATTTCGCGCGAGTTTATCTGACGTCAACAATTTATATAATTTTTTTAACAAAACGTCTGCATAATAATCAAAACACATTGTTTAAATGCCATGTTGTTCAAATATGTACAGTTTACTGTAAATGTCTCTTCCGCGAAGTAAATTTTGCTTTCCTAATACGCAAATACAAACACACACACATACAGAGCTTTTGAGATTTAAAAAAGAAATCACTCGACCGGTGGTCGAGAGCGAGGGAAAATTTTCTCATCCCAAAATTCGTTTACTCGATCGACTCAATTTTCTTAAAACTCGCCTTACGTAAAAATACCGTGAATCGCTGACGGAAAACAAAAAATGTAATTTTATTTAAAATTTCGAACGTGTTAGCTAGGATTTAAATTTTTAAAAAAATAATAATAATAAAATTTTATCTTTCCTCTTAATAATAGCATAAATATTTTGATGATAAACATTTGATTGTATTAGGTTTGAGCCCTTTTAACATCATGATATGCAGTTTTTTGTAGGGGGTTGACAATTGAGTGGAGGTATCTAAATTCGTAGTTTCTTTCTTCTGTTTGACTACAACCTCCATCTCATAGACGATAAAAAATAACAAATCTGATTTTCTCTACGATTTTTTATAAAAAATTACTTGTATCATTTGCTTTTCGGTGCGTGGTTGAAAGAAGCATGCGTATTTTTTTTTCTTTATTATAAATGTTCGTTTTTACTTTTCGTCAGCAATCTTGGTGACAGAGATATTTTGGATCTACTCTGAAAGCGTTAATTAAACGAATGTTTACACTGACTGGAATGATAAAAGTGAGATAATATCATTGTAGATCTTTCTAAGTAATTTGTGAATCTTCAATGGCATACTGTTGTGTTGTAAAAGTTGGGCTAGGTTTTTCTATATTTGAAGGGACATGTTTCATTGCGAGATTTTTAATCGGCCGCGGGCGAGTAAAGCAGTAAACTTTAATCGCCCAATTAATCGAGTCGATCGAGCGAGTGAAATCTCAAAGACTGCACACACAAATACACACATAGACACTGGCATAAACACACATACACTCAGACACGCATAAATACACACACTATTGGTCTGCTGCTAAGAAAGTTTGATATATCTGCCATGATATACAATATTTTTTTCTCAAAAATCTATCTTACATATTGTCTTGGACCCGGTGAAGAGTCCAGCAAGAAATAATACAACAACAACCAAAATAAGAAATAACGATATCTATATTAAACGCAACAAAATACAAATACTTGGAGCTCTGTTAATAGTAATACTAGAACTAGGACTCACAATGGTAGTACGGTAGCAGTCTTGGTTATCTCTCCCTATCCCTTTCCTGCTGATCTACCTCCGCCTTTTGTGAGGGGAAATATACGTAGTTGTAGGAAGAGTTCAATCCGTTAGTAATGGGTGATGCCACCATGACACATATCTTACATATTTATAAGTCTACCATTTATCTCTATCTTGTATAGGACTACTGATACATATTTAGAAATTCTTGATAAAATCCAAAGAAGAATCTGCAATATTATTGAATATAACCTAACATCCCGGCTTCCCCATTGCCGTAATGCAGCTTCCCTTTGTCTTTTTTTTTTTTTTTGTACATGCTTTCATGGCCATTGTTCTGATGACATTTCCTCTATGGTACCTACTAGACTTTATGAGTTTAAGTTCAGTACCAGATTGACTGTAATAGCTCTTGATTTTACAGTTGAATTGGATAACCATAAGTTCCACGTTTGATGTGGGGTCTCCACTTTTTTGCAGGATAATGGACTCGACTTAAGTATACATATACTACTGCTATAGTGAGATAATATCAGATCCGAGAGACCCCGTCAGATACCGAAAGATACCGGAAGTTACCGAGGTTTCACCGAGAATACAGCGTCAGTAGTTCATAGTAGCTCTGAGCTCCACTCAGCCAAAATATTATTATACAGCACCCGTCAGCTTCCGACGTGGACATACTAAACATACTACTGCTTCACTTCAGAGACTTGTATATATACTTCGTACTAACTCGTATTTACTTTCGCGCAAATACCCTTGAGAAAGGTATTAATCCGTCTCTTCCTTCCAGTTATGGGTTAAATAGCAGGACAGACTGGGTTCTATAGCCTTGGTCGGCAACCAGTATACCGCAGAAAGCAATGGCAACCGACTGCAGCATAACCTTCTGCCCAGTCAGTCATGTCTCTTTCGAGACATGATCGCCCAAAGCGTGTATCACGTATGGCACTTAACTGACTGACTGAATATAATAGTTGGAATAATGATTAAGGCTTACATTGGTCATAAAGTGGGGGATCAGTTTATTACTTTATAACAATAGGAAACCGATCCCCCACTAATTACAACATAATAATATAATAGATTTCGTTTCCCTTTACCTATGAGTCAAAATAACAGGACAGATTGGGTTCTATAGCCTTGGTCGGCAACCAGTCTGCCGCAGAAAGCAATGGCAACCTACTGAGGGATAATCTTCTGCCCAGTCAGTCATGTCTCTTTCGAGACATGATCGCCCAAGCGTGTATCACGTATGGCACTTAACTGACTGACTAACTCGTATTCCTGGAGTACTAACCCTTGTTCAAGTTTGTATCTTATGTTTAATATACTTATTTTTCTATCTCAAATTCTGGTTGTTGCTCCTTTATTTTGTGCGGTTCCCATTCCCGGGATCCACAACAATGTTAAAAATTCCTTCTAATGTACTTCTCGCTTGTAAAACTCTCTTCCTCTTTCTTAATTCCCAGTCAACGTTTCTTTAAAAATTTCAAATACAATGCCAATCGCTATGCACTGTCTCCTTAAATCTTTTTTTCTTTTATTGCTACTGTCTCAATTTAATGGGTGGTTTTATTTTTCTTCAAATTCTCTAGGAATTCTTTAATCTTTTTGTCTTTATTGATTTTAATAGGGTAAAATCACACACCAATTATAAATATCATAACTTCAGTTTTAATTTTCTTACATATTTATAAATTCACCATTTACCCATATCTCGTCTGGTACTACGATTATATATTTAGTGATTCTTGATAAAATCCAAAGAAAGGAATTTGCAATGTCATTGTCTTTGAAATGGTGTTTCTGCTTCAGTCACTTTTCCATAGACGTAGTTTATCTTCCCTCTGACTTTTCTAGAAATACTTGTTCTGAAGAATTTTCCTCTCTGTTACAAAGACACTAAGCGCAGTATTTGATTGACGGCAAGGTTTCGTCATTTTATAGTTGGAAGAGCTGGATGTAACCGTAAATACTATGTTAACAGTCTTATCTATCGCATTTGTCGCTTGATTTTTAGTAAAAATGTAAAATGAAAAATGTTTTTTTCATTTTTGTCGCTTTCATTTTTCTGACTCGTCTAAGCCTGTTTTATCTGTCCCAGTATGTTTATATCTATCATGCTCTCTCTCTCTCTCTCTCTCTCTCTCTCATCTAGCTTCTTGCTTACCAGTCAAACTTGATCTTTAAAAATTTAGGGGTAATATCAATCCTTATGTTCCTTCTTCGTAATTCTTTTATTCTTCTCTGTCCCTAAAATTATTTTTCTTCATACGTTCGCTTGTAGTTGTAGTAGGGAGCTGGTTAATGTTACTTTGTTTCGGCCTTGTGTCATATTTAACCGAACTCCCTACAACTTACAAGTTTTATGCAGAGTTATAACCATCAGAAGGTTTTTAATCATCAGAAGGTTGGTAGTCAGTTGGAATGTGTGGATTAGTGTAGAAGAGTGGAATAATAAAATATACATTTTGAATGTTAAAATAGAAATTTATTAAAAAGAGGAATAACAAGAATTCGTAGAAATTAATGTTCACTGAGAAAGTTAAGGTATCAAGAGTTCATACAAAATGGTTGTAGCAGTAATTGTTGAAAGAGATAAGGAGAAGGAGAAAGAGGACAATGTCCGTGTTGTTTGAAGTTACATTTTAGATGTGTCTCTCTCTTTCTCGCTGCTCATTTCTTTTTTACTCTTGACTGACGCCGAGGTCATTTATATTGTCTTTTTGAATTTAGCACGGGATCGCCAAGTCCTTCCAAGTCGTACTAGTCGGTCCCATAGGTCAAAAATCATATTAACACCTACTTGCGAAATCTGGTTTCGACTTTTTCGTTAAGCACATGGTCAATCCTTTTTCTATTTGGGAAAAGCAGGATTTTATACATCGTTGTGAATTTTTGTAAAAGTGAAGAAGAATGGTGATTTTAATTAATTTCTTATCCGCTACAATCTAACCAATTCGTCTTAGTGACATTGTTGCCTTGCTTGGATTTAAATTATTTAAAAATATATGATATAATGAGAAACAAATAGTAAACGTTTATTAATTTAACATGTTCGGCTTTCATTAATGCTTCATCCGAAATTCTGAAATGGAGGAGAAAAGAAAATTCTGGTATTTATATTTCTGTGTTGTTTGCTTTTCATTGGTTAAGCAGACTTCACGTGCATCTGTCCTATCAAGCAGCGTTCGTGTGAATAATCCATGTGTTCATGTGTATTGTGGTGATACCGAGCAAAAGCGATTGGCCCGGATGTTTGCGCTTTCACGACCAAAAAGCAAATGACCAAAAGTCGTCGCTGCGCCGCCGGCTCCGCGCAGATGTTCCGGCTGAAAAGTAAAAATTAATTAAATATCAAATTTCCAGTTCGCGAGCCTACGCGAATTTTATTTGTCAGCCAATGGGAAGCCCAGAACCAAATACAAGTGTGAAATCAAAAATGAGCTACAGTGATCCAAAAAGAAGATATAAAAAGCGGATACAAAAAGCATTGACAGGCAGACCGACTCGAGGAGAAGAGAGTAATTAGTATTTTCCCTTGACCAAGTCAAGCGGCTTACTATGCTCGCCTCCCTTACCTCTTTCCTTCTTCCCTGTCTCAAAAACTACTTACTGATTCAAGGAGCGAATATATCAAAGACATTCCTTACACGCTCCCAAATTCCTAAGCATTAATTCTCTTTCAGCATTTTATTGCCATGAACATTTTAACCTCCGTTGGACCTATACTTCATGTATTACTTCAATTGTAAAAACATTAATTGATAAGTGTTATATATACAATTTTATCTTTCAACTCAATTTTCTTTTCTTGGTTTATAACCTTTCTTTATGACTTATAGTGGGCTGTCTACAACTAAAGCCAAATTCCGTTAACCTGCAACAGTATACAACTACCCTTCACTAGAACGGACCCTCCACTACTAACAGAAAAGAATAGATAAGCAACCCACAATAAATTGGTATACTCCGACGTGATTCGAACTTGCACATACCATAAACAAGTAATCCTCTTTCCAGCATTATAAACATTAATCCTGCCTGCAGCCTTCTATTACCACTATAGTATCATAATTCTACTTTGTATGTACTCGTTTGTTTGTGTTTGTGATGGGGGAGCTTGACTAGTAGACATTTTCGTCTATGTTTAATTGTTATTCATGTGTTGACTTGAGGACGTTTTGCTTGATGGTGAAATAATTTAAGTTACACCAGTTGTGGTTGTATAAGGATAATTTTAATTCTTTAAATAGAAACTTTACGTAAATTGCTGATAAAATGTATTTGACTTGTGATTATAGAGAGCAAAATACATATCATAACTCCCTTTAATCCTTTCCTGTGTAATGAATTATTTTCTTTTCTAATTAGAGTAGCATCTTGGAGTTAATGGTCACTTGTTTTTGTGTATTATAAGCGAATTTAAAGAGTTGCTCCAAAACCGGTCTCTCTTATTCTCGTAGATGTGGGATTTCAGATTTCTACCTGGGAAGTGTTCTAACAGCAGACGGAAAGTGCGACGCAGAGATCCGAGGGTGAATTGGCATGGTGAAGGACGTGTTCTAGAAGCTGAGTAAATTTTCACTAGAAACAAAGAAGAGAGTTTACAAGATTGCCAAGTGATGTCAGTTCTTCAATATGGCAGTGAATGTTGAACAATATCATCAAAGATGTAGGAAAAAAGTTGAAGCAGCTGAAATGTGGTTCTACAGAAGGATGCTGAGGATATCGTGGACCGAGCATGTGAGGTGAGCAATGATGAGATGTTGGAAATGATGAAAGCAAAAAGGAAATTAATCCTGAGCATCAGGAAGAGACAGCTGAAGTTCCTGGGACATGCAATGAGGAAGAAGGGCTTGAAGAATCTGATACTTACAGGCCAGATAGAGGGTAAAAGAGACAGGGGAAAGTAGCGGATAACATATTTCAATGGGCCTGAGCATGTGGATGACAGAACCGGGTTTGCGAGATGTTACAGGATAAAGTGTGCTAAGAGCCACCAGGGATAGGGAGACGTGGAAAGCCATGATCGCCTACGTTCTGAAAGGACAGGGCACATAGAAGACAAAGATGAATGAATTTAAAGGGTTGCTCCAAAGCCGGTCTCTCTTATGCTCGTAGATGTGGGATTTTAGATTTCTAGATGTTTCATCAATATACCTCTTCCTACATTGTAGGATATTTATGTCATAAACACCGGCATCTGAGGTGCTGTTGAATCTATTTTTTTCTTCCTCACTGCTGCCATTTATGGTCAGGTGCCCCTGCCGTTCTCCTCAGTGTTCTTGACAAGCTCCAAAGGAGAGTCTGTAATGTGATAGGTACTGATCTGGCGACTCGAGTGCAGCCACTTTCCCATCGTCGAAATGTGGCCTCCCTCTGTCTCTTCTATAAATACTTTCATGGCTTCTGCTCGGATGAGCTTAAGTCACTGATGCCTCCTCAACAGGTGTTTACCCGTGCAACCAGACTGGCAACTGGGTCCCACCCATTCACAGTCAGGTTAGCCAAATGCAGACGACAATTCTACTCCTACAGCTTCTTCTCTCGCACTTCCCGCCTGTGGAGCTCGCTCCCGTATTCTTGCTTTGCTGACGGCTACAACCTCCAGAAATTTAAATACAAAGTCAATACTAATCTACTAACCACTGGCCTCTAGCTCTCTCCCTTCCCCTGTATAACCTTCCCTTTCTCTCCACCTATGTATCTGTCATCGCACCTGCTTTCTCATCTTTCTATTGTTCCTTTCTACCTAGTTTGTACTCCTCACTCTTTTCTAATTAATCTTTTTACATTTATGTAACCCCCTGCACATCAGTGGCGTTTCCGCCTTGCTCGGGGTGAAATGATTAAAAAAAAATATCTCTGATTGTTTCGGAGATTATACTAAAGATGTTAGTGTTAAAGACAACTACCACTCACAAGGCCATTAAAGATAAACTTCATAAACGTCCCTGGTAGGAAAGTGAAAGTACTCTAGCCAGAAATTCTGTAGCTGACAAATTTTTCTCACAATGTCATATACCACACCTTGTCAACAGCCTTCGAGATATCAAGTGGCGGTCACTGTCGAAATATTTTATTATCACGCGCTTCACTGATTGTACCCGTGATGATTTGTATGACATCTGCAGTGGGCCTAGAGAGATTACTCAGTCAGTCAGTTGTGCCATACGTGAAACACACTTGGGCGATCATGTCTCTTTCGAGAGAAGACTGACTGAGCAAAAGAGTATCCAACAGTAGGTTGCCATGACATTCTGTGGTAGACTGGTTGCCAGCCAAGGATGTAGAACCCAATCTGTCTTGTTATTTAACCTATAACTGGAGGGAAGACACGGATTAATACCTTTCCCAAGGGTATTTGAGGGTAAGTGAATGCAAAGAATTCAATTGGAATTCGAATTCGGCTCCTCGATTTCTCGTTCCGAGCCGATGTCCACTTCACCACAGAACACATCCGCCTAGAATAAAGAAAACCATATTCTTTGCAGCTTAAGAGTATGTTTTCTAAGTAAACGAATCGTTTTAGTTTATGACAAGTTTAAAGAGTTTTTAATGACAATGAGGAGGGTAACGGGGCGATATCTTAACGTGGTCGAGAGCTGATTATATTCTTGTACATAGATGACACGCTAGACGCCATTCCTGTTTTTGGGAAACACTTCTTATTAAGATAGCGGGCGAGCAGCTTCTCCAAGATTGGGGACATTTCTGGGTTAAGATTGCGTAGAATTAAGGCCTTTTGATAAGTCTGAAACACTCCCGAGCGGGCATAGCGCTTGCTTTCGGCATTGTGGGGGAATTCGTGTACTGGGTGATGGTGTTTGTCGTATCCAAGTTCTTGTTTACTATTGTGGCTTGAACTACCTGTGCAGAGTCAATCTTTTCATTTTCCAGGAGAGTCTTGCGGTTCTGAATGAGTCTTTTGTGTTCTGATACACCGTTCCTTCTGATAAGGACAATAGTAATCGTTATGATGGACTATGACTAGAGCATATTCAGGCGTGAACCATACTATTTTTTGTTATTCATAAAGCTTTCCATGCAGTAGAGAATCGATTAAGAAATGTGAGAGACCCTCCTGGAAGGTCCACTTTTAAAAGTAGTTGAGAGGCTCAATTCTTAAAAACAAGGATTGTTCCATAAAACTGCACATCTGAGGAGGTATTCCGTTTTGACAAAGCTCAAGCTGCGTTCTGAGGTGCCGAACGGATGCAACACCTGCCCAGAACATTTATCAAGGTGTGAGCTGGAGAACATCTTGACATCTGGAATTCGTAATTCACATCTTGGGATGATCCTCTTGCTGACAACTGTCTTCTTAAAATTCATAGCCCTTTCTTCTCGTTTCCTTTTACTAATTGTTGTAGGAGATTCTACTGTTTCCTTTATGTAATTGTAATTGTAGCGTAGGGAGCTGGTTAATATTTCTTTGATTGTGTCAGACCTAACTGAACTCCATACAACTTACAAGTTTTATGCAGATTTATCATCAGAAGGTTTTCATCATCAAAAGGTTGTTTGTCGGCAATAGTGTGAAATAGTGTAAAATTGTGAAATAATAAAATATACATTTTTCATGTTAAAATAGAAATTTAATAAAAGGAAAGAATAACATAAGTTGTAGGAGTTAATGTACAATTAGAAACATTATTAAGAAGTTAAGAGTAGAGTTCGTACAAAATGTTCGTTGTAGTAATTGTTGAAATAGATAAGAGAAAGGGAAAGAGAAAGAGGACAATGTCCGAGTTGACCTGAAGCTTCTCTCGTTACATTTTAGCGGTGTCTCACGCTGCTCCCATCTCTGACTGCTTGACTGACGCAGAGGTCATTTATATAGTCTTTTTGAATTTATCACTGGATCACCAGGTCCTTCCAAGTCTTACATTGATCAAAAATCATTTTAACACCTACTTGCGAAATCTGGGTTCGACTTTTTCTTTAAGTACATGGTCAATCCTTTTTCTATTTGTGAAAACCCAAGATTTCACGCGTCATTGTGAGTTTCTGTAAAAGTGAAGAAGGTTGATTTTAATTAATTTTTTTAGCTGCTACACAATCAGTAGTCAGTCAACTGTATATCTTATTTTGCTAACCATTTGCTAAACTTGCAACTTTCGGATAAATTTACGTGCAATACTCTGGAGCCCATTGTTTTTTCAAGAATTGGCGCGACAGGAATCAACCATCTTTAGCAGTAATTTTGTTCAAAATAATTGACCATCAACACTACGACTGATGTTTACGTCCGAAATATGCCGATTTAGAATAAGCAATAAAGATTGCCACCATTTTGCACCTACTTATCTCCATTGTTCAACGTTGTCTACAGCTTTTCTCTATGATAACTAGATTCTATGAATTTAAGAGAAATACTAGATCGGCGACAAGATCTCATCATTTTACTGTTGAAATGGCTAGATGTTACCGTAAGTCTTATGCTAATAGTTTCTTCACTAGCACTTCTCGCATGTGGATCTCTTTTCCAGCTTCCTGGTGAATACAATGTAAGTTGTTATCTTATGTCTAATATTTTTCTTATTCGTTTCTATTGTTATTTGTGTTTTTTATATCGCATATTCACTAACACACGGTAACCTCTGCGTTTTAGAGGCTTTATTATCTTGCTTGAAGTGAAATGATTAAAAATATACTTCAGAGATATAATAAGCAGTTTCAACTAACGTAACAGGATTTTCCTCTATTTCACAGGAAATTAGTTATTTCTGAGAAAGTAAGATACGAACTGTTCAAGAAATGCTGGTTCCTAAGCAACCCACGCACAAAGAACGATTTGTGGAAGCACATAAAATTTTGAAATTCTCACTTCAACCATTAAAAAAACAGTGAGCCTCTTTAAAACTTTGAGAATTATTCTATTTATGTATTTTTTCTTTCTTTTTTTCTTAACACGTAATGTGAGTATATTGAAACACTTTAGAGACAGAACAACCAATCTCAATAAAAGGAACCGGATTTTGTTCTATTTCAAAGAAAAATAGTTATTTCTGGGAAACAAAGACACGAACTGTTCCAGAAATGTCAACTTTAGTGCCTTTCTATTTGCTATAATTGCTCTTTATTCTTTTTGTTATCATTCTTATATTCTGCAGACTTTTTCATATTTTATCAAAGCTTTAAAAATGGACATTTTGTAAATGTATATAAATATACGCAAAAAAAATTATGAAATAAATATTCAGGAAGAACAAGGATAAAAAAAGATTCAGTCATTTCAGAGCCATGCGTGATACACGCTTTGGGCGATCATGTCTTGAAAGACACATGACTAACTGGGCAAAAATATTATCCCACAGTAGCTTTCCATTGCTTTCTGCGGGAGACTGATTGCCAGCCAAGGCTATAGAACTCAATCTGTCCTGTTATTTAACCCATAACTGGAAGGAAGAGACGGATTAATACCTTTCCTAAGGATATTTGCGCGTAAGTGAATGTAAGGAATTTAACTGGAATTCGAACTCGGCTCCCCGATCTCTCGTTCCGAGCCGATATCTACTGCACCACAAAAAAAAAAAAGAGTACACATCGTAAAGTGGTGGATGGAAAAGAAATAACTAACTCACTAATAAAGGGTTAACCGGTTAACTTTTCGGCTTCCAGAAACAAAAAAATATATTCACATCAAGTCAAAAAAGGGTAGAACGACAAGGCCTCCTATAGAAGGTAGCTGAAGATAGTAACAAGAAAGGATTACAAATAAACTGCAAGAAAACCGAATGCATGGTTATCAGTAAAAAGGGCTGCTCAAAGTGCCAAATACAGGTGAAAAAATTTAAATACCTGGGAAGTGTTCTAACAGAAGACAGAAAGTGCGACACAGAGATTCGAAGGCAAATTGGCATAGCGAAGGAAGCATTCCAGAAGTTGAGTAAAGTATTAAGAAATAGAAAATTTTTCTTAAAAACAAAGAGGAGAGTACTGGATTGCTATGTGATGTCGGTTTCTTCAATATGGCAGTGAATGTTGGACAATATCTTCGAAGATGAAGGAAAAACTTGAAGCAGCTGAAATGTGGTTCTTCAGAAGGATGCTACGAATATCACAGATTGAGCATGTGAGCAAAGATGAGGTTTTGGAAAGAATTGAAACAAAAAGAAAATTAATACTGAGCATCAGAAAGAAACAACTAAAGTTCCTGAGACATGCAATGAGGAAGGAGGGCTTGGAAGGAAAATACAGATAGAGAGAAAAAGAGACAGGGGAAATCAGCGGATAATATATTCGAAGGAACTGATTAGGTGGATGACGGAACGAGGGTTGCGTGGTGTAACAGGAAAAAGCGTGCTAAAAGAAACCAGGGATAGGGAGACGTGGAAAGCCATGATCGCCTACGTCCTGAAGGGACATGGCACATAAAAGAAGAAGTAATATCAGCAACCATTCTTTTTGTTTATTGAGGGAAGGCTGTTTGTACTCAATATAAATATTCTCAAGAATTCTTAGATGGTAATCCAAATGTGTTCTGTTTGAAATACGAGGGTCATTCAATAAATAAGGTGAATTTTTCGGTATAAAAACTTCTACGATGGTCATTCAATAAACAAGATGAATTTGTCAGTATAAAGACTTCTATGAGGTTCATTCAATAAATAAGTTGAATTTGTCGGTATAAGGACTTCTATGAGGTTCATTCAATAAATAAGTTGAATTTTTCGGTATAAGGACTTCTACGAGGGTCATTCAATAAATAAGGTGAATTTTTCGGTATAAAAACTTCTACGAGGGCCATTCAATAAATAAGATGAATTTTTCGGTACAAGGACTTCTATGAGGTTCATTCAATAAATAAGATGAATTTTTCGGTATAAGGACTTCTATGAGGTTCATTCAATAAATAAGGTGAATTTTTCGGTATACGGACTTCTACGAGGGTCATTCAATAAATAAGGTGAATTTTTCGGTATGAAAACTTCTACGAGAGTCATTCAATAAATAAGGTGAATGTTTCGGCATAAGGACTTCTAATACAGATAAAAGCTTACTTTTGTTTTTAACGTATTCACCCAGCAGTGTCACACATTTTTCCCATCTGTGTACAAGCTTCCGTATTCTTTCAGCGTAAAAATCTTTGGACTGATGTCTCTGCCAATCGCTCACAGAACTTTTGACTTCATCGTCACTTTCAAACTTTGTGTCTCTCGTGAACACTTTCAAGGGACCAAACAGGTGAAAGTCTGATCAGGCAGGGTCTGGGCTGTAAAGAGGACGAGGGAACAGTTCCCAGCCCAGCTCGTTGATGGTCTGTAAAGTTTGGGCTTCTGCGTAAGCTGACCTTTGAGTAGGCAAGGTCATCATGGACAATTTTGTATGTTGTCCCCACAGATAAGCTCAAAGTCCTTGCAATATCATCCACTGTCACTCTTCTGTCAGACTGGATGTCATTGACTGATCCGATCACCTCAGAAGACCTCATTTCTGTAGACCTCCCAGGCCTGTCTTCATTCTTAACACTGCTCCACCCTTCTTTAAACAATTTAGCCCACTTGTAGATATTTGTTTGGCTGAAACATGTGGCACCATACACAGTTAACATTCTCCTATGAATTTCGACTGGTTTGCACTCTTCAGCAACAAAAAACTTGATAACTAACCTCTGTTCAATCCTGGAGCATGTTTCTTGGTTGGCCATCTTTGTTAATCTCCAAAGCTTTCAAAGATTTTTTTTCAATCTGCAAAACAATTCTATCCCTTTGAAACAGAAATAAAGATAAAAAATTAAAAAGTAAGCTTCCATCTGTATTAGAAGTCCTTATACCAAGAAATTCACCTTATTTAATGAATGACACTCGTAGTTACAAACTCCCTGGTAAAATAACGTGGCACAATTTGGATGAATTATTAAGATTTCTGTAAACATAGAACCAGAAGTATTCACAAGAAATTAAGTTATTTTTTTTTCATTTTGTGTTTAACACATCTTTAACATTTCTAATGCTTTTTTCTAATAAGGACTGTTTAGTTTTAACTAATACTATTATACATGATTTCTTTTTATTGTATCTTTAGAATTATAATATAAACATACATTTCCAACAAATTTTTACATCCTTGACTCCCTGACTGGGCATAAGATTATCCCGCAGTAGGTTGCCATTGCTTTCTGCGGTAGACTGGTTACCGACAAGGCTATAGAACCCAATCTGTCCTGTTATTTGACTCATAGGTAAAGGGAAAAGAAATCTATTATATTATTATGTTGTAATTAGTGGGGGATAGGTTTCCTATTGTTATGAAGGAATAAACTGATCCCCCACTTTATGATCAATGTAAGCCTTAATCATTATTCCAACTATTATATTCAGTCAGTCAGTTAAGTGCCATACGTGATACATGCTTTGGGCGATCATGTCTCGAAAGTGACATGACTGACTGGGCAGAAGATTATCCTGCAGTAGGTTGCATTGCTTTCTGCGGTAGACTGGTTACCGACCAAGGCTATAGAACCCAATCTGCCCTGTTATTTGATTCATAGGTAGAGGTAAAAGAGATATAGTATATTATTACGTAGTAATTAGCGGGGGATCGGTTTCCTATTGTTATGAAGTAATAAAATGATCCCCCACTTTATGACCAATGTAAGCCTTAATCATTATTCCAACTATTATATTCAGTCAGTCAATTAAGTGCTATACGTGATACACGCTTTGGGCGATCATGTCTTGAAAGAGACATGACTGACTGGGCAGAATATTATCCCGCAGTAGGTTGCCATTGCTTTCTGCGGTAGACTGGCTGCCGACCAAGGCTATAGAACCCAATCTGTCCTGCTATTTAACCCATAATTAATACCTTTCCCAAGGGTATTTGCGCGTAAGTGAATACAATGGATTCAACTGGATGGAAAAGATGGTGTTGAATGTTTGAACGTGTTAAAAATGGTTTGCAAAGTTTTGTGCTGGATATTTCTCACCGGGTATAAAATCTTTGAGATTAAATAAAGCTAATTTTGAAGAATAACTAAATTTACTATAGCCAATGCGTTTAAAATATTCAAAACAAAAACAAAAAAATCATTTACATGAGGTTCGTTATGTTAAGAAACTTTGATGTGTGGCTTCCATATATGTGAACAATATTCATTGGAGAACCATACTTCCGTGTGCCATTCGTTACTTACACACGAAGTAATCTTATAGACAAATTATGGCGATCTACAAAGCGTAGATATTTTGAAACTAAAGAACACAAGATATCGCCTGATAAAGAAATTGGTTAAAAATAGCAGAATAGCAGCCGCCGCCCATGAATGCGCTTTACTATTATAATTATGGAAGCTCTCAGCCATAAAATGTAATTATTGAACGATAACAACACAGAATTGTCACGAATAGATAATTTGAAATGCTAAAAACATCATTAATTATTACAGTATTTATATTATTAATTATTATAGTATATTACATTATTCGAAATGTTTTAATTACGTTTTTCAATAAATAAAAAAACTCTGTAGGAATCTTGCATTGTGAAGAATTTAATTAATTTATTATTATTTATTTAATAATTAATTTGACTATATTTTTTAGATGAGCTAGTATTTACAGTATTTACAGTATTCCAACTAATGTCCTCATCTTTGTTGCCATTTGTATGACATTTCGGCTGTTGTACGCTCCGGCCTTCTTCAGGTCCTAAGAATTTCGAACCGAACTCTTTATCACAATCACTATATGGGGTATATCATTGTAATTCCTTACCTTGAGCCTTTTCTGGTAGTCATGATTTATGTTCCTTTAACCCTGTAAGTTACTTGTTCACCACATCTTAAGCCCAATATTGAACTCACAACTCTTTGGGTTAAATCACAGGAACTAACCAACGTCTATATCCACAGTTTCGGTCTGTCTACCCTGTGTAAAGGATCTGTGGTCCATATAACATCATAACGATCTTCAGAAGTGGCTCCATATTTTGCAGATACCTCTCCCGAGTAAGGCCCCAACAGAGAGGTACATTAGTAAGGCCTGTGTGTACCTCATTCCGTGTAGTAGTGGAAAGAAATATAAAGGAGAACCATTCCGCCCCCTTATTGTAAGGCTACAAGAACCTTGCAAGGCCGTAATATGAGGAAAGATAGAAAAATCAGGTGTAGCTGACCACATATGAAAGGATAAAGGGGATCATCGCCCCCTATGGGATAAAGTTGAAATAATAGTTAGAGAACATCACTGGAAAGTACGTAAACTTAAGGAATCAGCACATATGCTAGGCTACAAAAGTCTTCTAAGCCAACCAAGCATAGAGATGAATACAATATGAGAACCAGTAATACGGAGTGTCAGAGAAAATCATTAGTGTCAAAAAAATTACTATATGAGCTCTGGTAAAAATACTATAGAAAACCATTAACATTTGTATGATGTTGTGGCTGTTGTCATATGGGATGAAGCTGAAATAATAGATAGAGAATGCCACTGGAAACTCCATAAACTTAAGGAATCAGCACATATGCTAGGCTACAAAATCTCCTAAGCCACCCAAGCATAGAGATGAATACAATATGGGAACCAGTAATACGGAGTGCCAAAGAAAATCATCAGTATCAAAAATTGCAATATATCCTCTGGAAAAAATACTAGAGAAAGCCATTAACATCAAGAAATACTAGAGAAAACTATTAACATTAAAAATTGCAATATGAACTCTGGTAAAAAAAGATTTGAAAGAGATAACTCATGATTACCAGAAAGGACTCTAGGCAAGGAATTACTATGATATATCCCACTGATTGTAATAAAGGGTTAAGTTCGAAATTCTTAGGACCTGAAGAAGGCCGGAGCGTACAACAGCCGAAATGCCATACAAATGGCAACAAAGATGAGGTCATTAGTCCGAATAATGCAAATAAGTCAAATTTTGATTTCCTAGTATCGATATCAAGTAAGGGTTTTTACTCGTAAACTGAATTTTGAAGGCTAAATAAGTCCTCTGAGTAAATGGTATCATGGCTGAAACTAAAAACTACAATTATGCCTACCTAGAGCCAAACCCGAAGCAAAAACAAAAACTAAAATAAAAGGGCTGAAAAAATACAGACATACAGGCAGATAAACAGACACACACACAAACATCTTGCCTTTTATATATATATATATTATCGATTTTCTGCACTATTGTAAGAACTGCAACCTTGAAACTTCTGAATATCGTTTCTTATGTCCTTCTCTATGAGTGTATCAAATTTGATTAAACTCGGACCATTCCTTCTATAACCCGTTTTTTTCGATTATCGATTTTCGATATTTATCGGGGGTGCCTCGACACAAAACCTAGCTAAGAAGACTCACAGACGCTTATAGTACAAATGTGTAAATTTTTAAGAAAATCGGTTCAGCCGTTTCGGAGTCTATAGCTAACGGGCACACACAGAGGCAAAGTTCCATTTATAAATAAGTTTAGATATCTGCGCTTTATCCATAAATCACGGCGAATTTTAGCAACAGCAACTAGGTGCCACAATTTCACCGCCAAAATAGGCAAATATAACAGCCACTTCTACTCCATCAGATTCTTTTCTCTCACTTCCCGCCTGTGGAACACATTTTCACATGCTTGCTTCGCGCATAGCTACAATCTCCAAAGGTTTAAGTGGAGCGTGAGTTGCCATGTTTTATTTTCTATCTGCATGACTCCCATCTTTCTCTTATCCTTATTCAACATCTGCCTTGCTTGGGGTGAAACGATTAAAAAAAAAAAAGAGAATTAAAACTGGTTTTAACTTTTTGTAAACCCTTCTTACAAAATTCGTTTTCTATAAATAAATTCAGTCATAAACGAATAAGCGTCCACAATATGAGCATTGTTACCACAAAATGCACCACTACTTTATAGTAAAGACTGGTTTACACCCAATATATGTAAGGCTCTGTGTATGCTAGTAATAGGAAGGAATCTTCAAACGATTCAGTTGAACAAATACTGTTTCCAATTACACCATTGCATCAATCGATTAAAAGCGCCTCAAATTACCGAGAAAAGATATAATATTCAATCAGAATAATTCTCGACTGGCCGCCTGTTTCTTCGATGATCGGACAAAAATTGTCACGGAATGTCTGTGAAGATTTCGCTTATGTGCCATATTTTCCAGATCTTTTATTTACACTTTATTCTGATATAGACATATATTTCCTAATAATTATTGAATCTATAATAATATATATGGTTTAATTCTTATTGAAATCGATTTTGCGATACGTAATTTTTCCAATAATTACTCTCCATGACTGAAAAAAAGAATGATTGCAGTATGAGCCTGGACTCAGTTTAGACGTGAAAAACAATAACCGAGCAGTATTAAAAACATGAACTAAATGAGATATCTCTAGACATAGGCAGTGAAATAAGAACAATCTACCCTTGTAGATTAAATAATGGCTTAGTTCGAAATTCACTGTATGTTATGAGGAAACACACCTATTCCTCAGATAATGGACTCTCCCTCCTATATTAAAAAGAGTTTACAGGAAGTTCTTGGGAAGTTCATAGGAGTTTTTTAGACTTCTATTTAAGTTCAGTAGAATTATTCAGTCAGTCATGTGCCATATGTGATACACGCTTGGGCGATCATGTCTCGAAAGAGACATGGCTGACAGGGCAGAAGATTATCCCGTAGTAGATTGCCATTGCTTTCTGCGGTAGACTGGTTGCCGACCAAGGCTATAGAACCCAATCCGTCCTGTGATTTAACCCATAACTGGAAGGAAGAGACGGATTAATACATTTCCTAAGGGTATTTGTGCGTAAGTGAATGCAATGAATTTAGCTAGAATTCGAACTCGGCTCCCCGATTTCTCGTTCCGAGCCGATATCCAATGCACCAAAACGCCTAGTATTATTAGGTAGTTAATATTAGTCGGCAGTTAGCCGAATACTAAGGAGTCAGCTTTCAGTGGAAGATTACCACGTTTCTAACATTTTGGGTGCGTTAAGTCGATTAGCAACCGACATAGCACGATTATTACCTTCAGTGCGAAAACTACTCCCCAACACTGTTGGATACTGTCGTGAACCCTTGTCATATGGGACGCTGCATTTCCTTTTCTTTTCTTTTTTTATCTCTCTGCGTGTATTTGTTCGCTACTTACGTTAGTCGACTGATGTGAAAAACTTCTTTTTTAATCCTCTCCACGTGAATTTCTTGGATTCTTCGTCGCCATCTGTCGTGAATCCGGTTAAGAGTCCAGCAAGAAATAAGATAACAACAAACAAAATAAGAAATAAGAATATATAAACACAGCAAAATACAAATACATGGAACTCTATCAATCAAAATTTGGAAATTTTTACAACTGAAATTACTTGAGAGCATTAAGCACAAATTTTTTAGTTATATATATATATATACACACACACTCCACCCACGTCTATTGAACAGGTGAAGAGGCTCATCCCTTGTTCCCTGTTTAGGATGCGATTTCCGGTTTTCTCTTTTCCAATCTTTTCACTCTTTATTTTTTTTTTTTTCAATTGGAATAGATAGACTAAACTATCGCCCCGGTTCACACTCCACCCACGTCTATTGAACAGCTGAAGAGGCTCATCCCTTGTTTCCTATTTAGGATGCGGTTTCCGGTTTTCTCTTTTCCAATCTTTTCACTCTTTATTTTTTTTTTCAATTGGAGCAGATAGACTAAACTATCGCCCGGTTCATACTCCATCCACGTCTATTGAACAGGTGAAGAGGCTCATCCCTTGTTCCCTGTTTAGGATGCGATTTCCGGTTTTCTCTTTTCCAATCTTTTCACTCTTTATTTATTTATTTTTTTTCAATTGGAGTAGATAGACTAAACTATCGCCCGGTTCACACTCCACCCACGTCTATTGAACAGGTGAAGAGGCTCATCCCTTGTTTCCTGTTTAGGATGCAGTTTCCGGTTTTCTCTTTTCCAATCTTTTTACTCTTACGTAGCACCCTGCGCATCAGTGGTGTTATCGCCTTGCTTGGGGTGATATGATTTAAAAAAAAAAAACTCTCTTCGTAGAACGAATAGGTAAGGCCTAGGAAGTAATACTATAACTGGGACTCGCAACGGTAGTACGGTATCAGTTTTGGCTTTCTCTACCTATCGCTCTTCACTGATTGCTTATGCTGATCTCCTGCGGATCTTTCACTCTCTGATCTGCCACCTCTTGTGAGGGGAAGTATATGTAGTCAGAGGAAGAGTAATGGGTGATGCCACCATGACAGATACCCAGATAAATATACTCCTGATTAGCGTCCTATGCGCAACCGTATAACGCGTATAGAAATAATGATAACTCTTCATCCCAAAAATTTAGATAGAGAAAGTAAGTATAAAGGTTTTTAAAAGTACGTAACTCAGAGACAACATAGAAAAGTTTTGGAACTCAACTAGGTCAATAATTAATACAGCCGTCACATATCGATATGTTTTAAGCGCCATATCAATTAGTGGCTTCCATTATGTTGATAAGGATCGCAGATTCGAATTCTGCCGAATTACACACATTTTCGTAATAAAAATTTATCGTAAATAATCAGGCCGGTAAAAATAAATGTATATACTATTTGATTATAAACAGAATATCTACTTAAATACGAGTATCGATCAAAAATAATGTTCAAACAAATCATTTCAAATTGTCGGTTGTTTATAACCAGTTTCGTTGGTCTTCGTTAATTTCCGTAACATGATGATTATCGTAAATAATCAGGCCGGTAGAAATAAATATACAATACTGTTTGATTATAAACCGAATATCTACTTAAATGCAAGTACCGATCAAAAAATAATGGTCAAACAAATAATTTCAATACTTAATAGAATATCTGTAAAATTATATAATTTGAAATATTTCAAGTTCAACAGAGTTTCTGTCAAAGAGATTTGTACAAATTGCCTTGCTCTGGCGATGTTCTAGACTTTTTTTTCCAAATGATACAACAGTGGTGAGATACCGGAAGATTTAAGCATAACACCGCCTAGGAAGACAGGCGCAAACATATGTGAAGTCCATCGGACAAGCAGCTTAATGAGTCATTAACAAAACTTATCATCCGAATTCGGATGAATCGAGCGCTCAGCAGAATTAAAACAGAAGTAGAACAGTCAGATTTTGTTAAAGACACTGGAACAAGAAATGTCATATTTAAACTCAAATTGATATCAATAAGACCGATACATATGCAGAACGACGTTTTATAGATGATGCAAAAGCGTTTGATATTGTACGTCAAAAATAACACTTATATTGTTATATGTGACGTACTTTATCAAACTATATTATATACAAAATTATATTATAATTATATATATAAATTATATACATTTGTAGATATTTATTTATTTTTTAAACGAGTCGTGATTAATTATTAGTCGAGAGTTTTTTTTTTTTTTTTTTTTTTTTTTAATAATAGCTGTTTGACTAGTAAATTGATATTTTCGGACGAGTTCATGTACGGTTCGCCTCTTAATGTAAAGTGGTTTTGACTGTCGCCAACCAGAAGCGTTTGCAGGACTTCGTCAGTCAGTCAGTTAATTGCCATACGAGATACACGCTTAGAAAGAGACATGACTGACTGGGCAGAAGGTTATCCCTCAGTAGGTTGCCATTGCTTTCTGCGGCAGACTGGTTGCCGACCAAGGCTACAGAACCCAATCTGTCCTATTATTTAACCCATAACTGGAAGGAAGAGACAGATTAATACCTTTCCCAAGGGTATTTGCGCGTAAGTGAATGCAATGAATTTAGCTAGAATTCGAACTCGGCTCCCCGATTTCTCGTTCCGAGCCGATATCCACTGCACCACAACGCAAGACTTCGGACCGGGCATAAACGTTATAAATTTTTTCCAGTGCCTGAAAGTGCTTATTGAGGGTGGACCAGAGACTGATCATCTCTGATCGGGTCGGCGCGGTGAGGGGCAGGGGTATTATGTTGAGAGACCCGAAACTCCCTAGTGATCCACTCAAAGACATCACTGACGACACCCTCTAGCGGCCCCACTACGGTGCGTATGTTTGAAATTGTTGGGAAGGATATTAAAATAATCAAGAGGTTATACGAATAGAAAACCGCCTGCATCGGGATAAAATATGACTTCATTAAATATACAAAATGTTATATCGTGGAATGAAGAGATGCACAGAGAAATGTAGATAAACTAATTTATTGTACAACCAAGACGTACACTAGCAGCCATAATTATTAGGCTACCCAAGTTTTTTAAAAGTAATTGTGTATTTCATACTATTTTAGTATTTATTGCGAAGTGGATAATTCTAAATGAAAACAGAATGATTCTATTGTTATTATATTACTTTGCAAAATTTTACAAGGCAAATAGCGACAATTTACACATCGCACCCTGTAGACACTACCGGCCATAATTATTAGGCTACCCAAGTTTTTTAAAAGAAATTGTGTATTTCATACTATTTTTAGTATTTATTGCCAAGTGGATAATTCTAAATGAAAACAGAATGATTCTATTGTTACTACTACTTTGCAAAATTTTACAAGGCTGATAGCGACAATTTGCCCATCGCACCCTGTAGACTTGATTTATATATATATATATATATATATATATATTACCAGCCATAATTATTAGGCCACCCCAGTTTTTTTTTAAAGAAATTATGAATTTGTTACTATTTTTAGTATTTATTGCCAAGTGTATAAATCTAAATGCAAACAGAATGATTTTATTGTTATTATTACTTTGCAAAATTTTACAAGGCAGGGAAACAAAGAGAAGCTCGTCCGAATCACCCTAATTTTTTAAATTCTTTCTTTGATGAAACTGCAATATAGGTAATTATTATATTTATAAATTCATTTGATGCACATGTTATTGTGCAGTATTAACAAAAGAACCATTCTATTTTCATTTACATTTATCCACTTGACAATAAATACTAAAAACCAGTATGAAATCCTTCATTTCTTAGAACACTGGAGTGGCTTAATAATTTTGGCCGTTAGTGTATATACAATATTTACAGTCTCTCGCAGTAGTAGGCATTACTTCCCGAAGGCCGTGATAATGACAACTAAGCGCACATTGTCTTTTATACATCCGGGCGACCGGTTGTCACATGGTACGAGCCACGACACAAAACAAAAATAGGTAAGACTTAACACAAAAGTGTGCTTTCCCACAAGACTTATTAAACTTAAAGGGTGAGCCAATTTTGAGAGCATTAGAAGTGTAACCAGGTTTCGTTATAAACAAACTCAATCTTAATTTAAGTTATGCAGACGACACAATATTTATGTCAAAGACAGAAAAGAAATTGTAGTGAGACCTACAGAAGGCTGTGAAGGAAGGCGAAAAGAAATTGCTAAACATCAATTGCAAAAAGATAGAATGTATGGTTGCCAGCGAAAGGGACAGTCTAACAAGCAAATTACAAATTGGAGATGACAATATCAAACAGTCTTAATATATCGGTGAAGTGTTGTGTGCAGTGGATATCGACTAGGAACTACAAATCAGGGAACCGAGTTCGAATTCCACTTAAATTCCTTGCATTCACTTACGCAGAAATACCCTCTTTCACCTTTTTTATTTAATTTCTTAATTTAACTCATGTGGATGCGCGTTGTGGTAAAGTGGATATCGACTCGGAACGACGAATTGGGGTGCCGAGTTCGAATTCCAGTTGAATACCTTGCATTCACTAACGCACAAATACCCTTGAGAAAGGTATTATCCCGTCTCGTCCCTCCAGTTATGGGTTAAATAATAGATCAGACTGGGCCTTAGCTAGCAACCAGTCTACCGCAGAAAGCAATGGCAACCTACTGCGGGATAATTTTTTGCCCAGTCAGTCATGTCTCTTTAGAGACATGATCGCTCAAAAGCGTGTATCACTTATGGCACTCAACTGACTGGTTTTAACAGAGGATAGACATGTCAAGACTCATTTGGATAGAGAATGATGCTTTCAGAAAGCTAAGCAAATTATTAAGAAACAGAAAAATGTCATTAGAAACAAATATAAGTGTACTAAACTGTTATGTAATATCAGTATTCCTATATGGCAGTGAATACTAGACAATCTCATTACTGATGAAGATGAGACTTGAAGTGACAGAGATTTTCTTTTAGAGGAGGATGCTGAGAGTATAATCGACAGAACATGTAAATACCGATTGAGATTTAAAACAAATGAAAACAAAAAGACACTTAAGATTCAGTGGATATCGACTCGGAACGGTAAATCGGGGAGCAGAGTTCGAATTCCAGTTGAACTCTTTACATTCATTTATACACAATTACTCTTAGGAAAGGTATTAATCAGTCCCTTCCTTGCAGTTATGGGTTAAATAATGAGATAGATTGAGTTCTATAGCCTTGGGTGGCAACTAGTCTACCGCAGAAAATAATGGCAATCTACTAAGGGATAATCTTCTGCCCAGTCAGTCATGTTTCTTTCGAGACATGATCGCCCAAAGCGTGGATAACGTATGGCACTTAACTGACTGATTGAATATAATAGTTGGATAATGATTAAAACTTACATTGGTCATAAATGGGGGATCAGTTTATGACTTCATAACAATAGGAAACCGATCTCCCACTAATTACTACATAATAATATAATAGATTTCTTTTCCCTTTACCTATGAGTCAAATAACAGGACAGATTGGGTTCTATAGCCTTGGTCGGCAACCAGTCTACCGCAGAAAGCAATGGCAACCTACTGCGGGATAATCTTCTGCCCGTTCAGTCGTGTCTCTTTCGGGGTATGATTGCCCAAAGCGTGTATCACGTATGGCACTTAACTGACTGATATTTAACATCAAATAAAATACAGTTGGAATTTCTTGAGAAGAAGATTAAATTGCTTTCTTTTGTTGAAGTTTTTTTCATTTCATTTTTAGTCTGCTATTTTTTAATTCTTATTTCTAATTAATGCTGCACATAATCTGTTTTTACTTATCCGCTTCTCTTGAAGTGTTCTGAAATTATTAAAATTGAATCTTTAAATATTAGGGCCCCTTCTTAAATGATTTGGCAAGTATTTGCTTCTGTTATCTAATTCAATTGATTATTTGCCACTGTGGAAGGACGGCCTCTGCCCTTTTTATCTTTTAAGAGACATATCTTTATTTCAGAACTTCAGAAACTTATTTCAGAACTTCAGAAACTAGAAATGTCCTGTCCCTTCAACCGAAATTTGATTAACGCTAATGACAGTCTGACTAGCATTGTGGCCAAATTTAAACTCATACAAAATAATGAGTAATTCTGCAGTCTTCATCTTAACTGAATCATTGAAAAATAAAAAATTTATAGAACCATAATTATTGATAAAAATATTCCTGCACATAAGAGAAAACTTGATGGTATAGTATATTAGATAAATATAGTATATTATCTTATATAGCATATTAAATGACATAGTATATTAGATAAATATAGTATATTATCTTATATAGCATATTAAATGACATAGTATATTAGATAAATATAGTATATTATCTTATATAGCATATTAAATGACATAGTATATTAGATAAATATAGTATATTATCTTATATAGCATATTAAATGACATAGTATATTAGATAAATATAGTATATTATCTTATATAGCATATTAAATGACATAGTATATTAGATAAATATAGTATATTATCTTATATAGCATATTAAATGACATAGTATATTAGATTAATAATGTATATTATATGAATATAATACATTCGATGAATCTATATATATAAAAGGTAAGATTTGTGTGTGTGTCTCTCACTATCTGTCTGTCTGTCTGTCTCTATGTATGTATGTCTTTTATACAAATCCACAACTTTTATCCAATTTTCACTAACCTTCACATAAATATTCTTTAGGCTTCCGGTCAGGTCATAGACTACTTATTTTTTCTGAACCCTCCACCCCCCACCCCGATATCGGAAATAGATACCCCGATATCCGATCAGGTCTGATCAAGATCAGGATTTCAGCCCTTTTATCGTGGTTCTTGCTGCAGAATTTGCTCTAACTTGGTAAAATTATATTTTTTAGTCTCAAACATTAATAGATCCTCTCAGACGACTCATTTTCTTCGATATTGGAAATCGATACCCCCGATACTATCGAATCTGATCAAAAACCGATATTCAGCCATCAATATGGTTCATTTCCTCCAATTTTACTCCCGATGGGTACGATAACTTTTCATGGACTTACATAGGTTAGTTTATTCTTGGATGAATTATTTAACTCGTATATTGTAAATCGATACCCCAATATACTATCGGGTCTGATCAAAATCAGGGTTTCAGCCCTTTTATTTTGGTTTTTGCTTCGGGTTTCGCTCTATGTAGGTATAATTGTAGTTCTTAGTCTCAGCCATGATACCATTTATTCAGAGGACTTATTTAGCCTTCAAAATTCAGTTTGCGACAGAAAACTTATTTGACATCGATACCGGGAATAAAAATTTGAGTTACATTCATTCATTTTATAAACTTATATCAACCTTTCAACAATCTACGTTTTTAAATGTCCAAAGAGTCTGAGCTCCAGGTCCATGGATTAGTTTTAAAGCTTTCATTACACCCGAGCAACGCCGGGCTATACCGCTGGTATACTATATTAGATAAATATAGTATATTAGATTATGGAGTATATTAGAGGAATATAATATATTAGATGAATATAGTATATTCGATGATATCGTATATTAGTCGATATAGTATAATAAATTGATTATTGAATATTAGATGACTATAATATAGTAGATGATATTATATATATGATAAAGTGTATTAGATACATATAGCATATAAGATCTGCATTGTGGTGCAGTGGATATCGACTAGGAAAGAGAAATCGATGAGCCGAGTTCGAATTCCAGTTGAATTCCTTGCATTCACTTACGCGCAAATACCCTTGGGAAAGGTATTAATGCGCCTCTTCTCTTCAGTTATGGGTTAAATAACGGAACAGCTTGGGTTCTATAGCCTTGGCTGGCAACCAGTCTACCGCAGAAAGTAATGGGAAGTTATTACGAGATAAACTTCTGCTCAGTCAGTCATGTCTCTTTCTAGACATGATCGCCCAAGCCTGTATCACGTATGGCAAAACATCGTATATTAGATAAATATAGTATCTTCTTCTTCTTCTTCTTCTTCTTCTTCTTCTTCTTCTTCTTCTTCTTTATGTGCCGTGTCACTTCAGGACGTAGGTGATCATGGACTTCCACCTTCCAGTCTCTTGTCGGTCTCAATAATTTTTCCCTTGGTATCTCTCCCAAGCCCCGCTCCGTCAACCATTTCAACAAGTTTGTCTCACGCTGCTTTCCCTGGTCTCTGTTTCCATTTATCCGACCTGTAAGTATCATGTTCTCCATGTCTTCCTTCCTCATTACGTGTCCTGTTTGTCTCTTCCTGAGATTTATTATCAGGAATAGACTCGTTTGCTTCCTTCTCAACACCTCATCGTTGCACACGTGCTCTATCCATGATATCCTCAGCATCCTTCTGTAAAACCACATTTCCTCAAGCCTCTCCTTCATCTTTGATGAGATCATCCAACATTCACTTCCATACAGAAGGACAGATATCACCTAGCAATCCAACGCCCTTTTATTTGTTTCTAATGAGAGTTTCTTGTCTTTCAGTACTCTGGCTAGCTTCTGTAATGCGTCTTTGGCCATGCAAATACGTCTTTGGATCTCCGTGTCGCATTTTCTATCCTCTGTCAAAACACTTCCCAGGTATTTAAATTTTTTTACTTGTTTTATTTTTGATTCTCCAGCTTGCAGTTGGCATATTGGTCTCCTCTTTTTGCTGATGACCATGCATTCAGTTTTCTTGAGGTTTATGCTCAACCATTTCTTTTCACTTTCTCTTGCTAACTTCTGTAGAAGGTCCTGCATTTTCCTTTCCGTGTCTACTGTCAGCACCGTGTCATCAGCTTATCGGATATTATTGAGATTGTAGCCTCCAATGACAAATGCTGCCAAAGCTTTTATTTCTCTCATAATTTCTTCGCTGTACTGGCTGAAAAGATCGCGTAAGAAATACATCCTTGTCTTACGCCCCTTTCTAATATTAGCTGACTAAAATAGTTACTGGCGTTATTTTTTATTTATTTATTTATTTTTATTTATTTTATTTTATTGTTTTATTTATTTATTTATTTATTTTTTTTTTTTTTGAAAGCTAGATATTGAAAATCGTTGTTTTTGCTAAAGAACTTTACACACTTTTAATATTACATGGATGAAATAAAATCGGCTATCTTTTTTCTTTTATGTCCCGTGTCCCTTCAAGATATTGCTGATCATGGCGCTCCACATCTTCTTGTCCCTTATATATTTTAATAAATATTGCATTTTTATTATTTCTCCTAAAGCCTGTTGTTCTATCTATTTAACTGAAGCCCATCAAGTAAATTTCGAGTTTCCTTTGTTGCTCTTCCTCATGTCCTGTGAGCAACAAATTTTCCAAGCCCTCCTTACTCATTGTGTGCCCCGAAAGTTTCAATGGACTCTTCCTGGTGTTAAGTATAAGTTTTCATTTTGTTTGCATTCTCTCCAAAACTTCGTTGTTGCTCAAAATCGGCCGTAAGTTTCTGAAGAATCCATTTTTTCTTTATTCCATATTAGTTTTGTTAACCTACTTCATTTTTTCCCTTTTCTCTCTCTCTCTCTCTCTCTCTATCTCACTCTCTCTCTCTCTCTCTCTCTCTCTCTCTCTCTCTCTCTCTCTCTCTCAATATATATATATATATATATATATAAAGTAAATAACTAACCTAGAGAGTCAACGAACCTACCAAGGTTTCACCAAATTGGATCAGCAAACTTTCCCTGAAGATCCAATTTGGTGAAACCTTGGTAGGTTCGTTGGCTCTCTAGGTTAGTTATTTACTTTGTTTGCTCTACTTGCGTATTGAGCGCTTTTTGTTTTAGGTTACTCCTCTCGGGTTTTTTTTTCTTTGGGCTGCATACTTTGACTGATGTTCGGGTGCTTAGCTCGTTCTTTTTTTATTACCATTTTTTCCTTCCGCGTATGTGCTCGGAGGGTTTTTCGAAACGAGTATAACGACAAGTTTATATATATATATATATATATATATATATATATATATATATATATATATATGAATTAGAACATTCTTAGTTATTGGCGTATGTGTACATGGTATATCCCACGCTAAAGGTCAGCCTTGTGCTCAGAGGTAGAATCACCGACTGATTTCAATTCGGTCTTGTCTCAATGCTGGCTAAATGTAATCGAATATCTAACCGTACTGATGAGCTGTGATTGAGTACTCTGGAAGAATGGTAGGCTTTGAAAAAACAGTAGCTACTATAGAATCTACGCATCATTTATTTAGTAATGAATTAGAACACTCTTAGTTACTGGCGTATGTGTACATGGTATATCACACGCTAAAAGTCTGCCTCCTTCTATCGAACGCCTATACCTCAGAGGTAGAATCGCCGATTAATGTCAATTCGGTCAGGTATCAATCCTGGCTAAAAGCAATCGGATGTCAAACCGTACTGATGAGCTGTGATACAGCGAAACAGATCCGTCTGCGAATGACTATTTACTCTCGCACACCCTGACTGAGTACTTTGGAAGAATGGTAGGCTTTGAAAAAAAAACATTAGCTACTTTAGCATTTACGAATCGTTCATTCAGTAATGAATTAGAAAACTCTTAGTTACTGGCGTGTATAGACATGGTATATCACACGCTAAAAGTCTGCCTCCTTCTATCGAGAGCCTATATCTCAGAGGTAGAATCAACGATTGATGTCTATTCGGTCGGGTATCAGTCCTGGCTAAAAACAATCGGATGTCAAACCGTACTGATGAGTTGTGATACAGCGAAACAGATCTGTCTGCGGATATATATATATATATATATATATATATATATATATTATAAATTATAATTTAGAACATGTACATAATTTTATATATATATATATAAGATATATAATATATTATATATATATATATATATATATATATAAATTATGTACATGTTCTAAATTATAATTTATAATAAATATTCACAGGTCTATATATTATATATTGAGCACTGTTTTTTTGTTGTTTTTTTTTAATCATATCATCCCGAGCAAGGCGGTAAAGCCACTGAAGCGCAGGGGGCTACGTAGGAGTGAAAAGATTGGAAAAGAGAAAGCCGGAAACCACATCCTAAACAGGGAACAAGGGATGAGCCTCTTCACCTGTTCAATAGATGTGGGTGGAGTGTGAACCGGGCGATAGTATAATGTTTTGGACGTTGTAAAAATTCTTCCTTCGTTCTGTATTCACTCGGATATATATATATATATATATATATATATATATAGAAGAAGGCTAATATATATATATATATATAGTTAGCCTTCTTCTACCGAACGCTCATAGCCCAGTGGTAGAATCGCCGACTGATGCCAATTCGGTCGGGTATCAATCCTGGGTTAAAAGCAATCGGAGTCTAACCGCACTGATGAGCTGTGATACAGCGAAACAGATCTGTCTGCGGATGACGATATATATATTTCTCCTTCATTTCTTTTATTTATTTTTTTTACGCTTTCTCTCTCTTTTTCTTTTTGTCTATCTCCACTTTCTTGTTCGTTTATTCTTTCTCTCTCTCTCTTTCACCGTCCTAAAATGTACTCTTTACCTGATAGATAGATAGATAGATAGATAGATAGATAGATAGATAGATAGAAGTGTGATGGGAGTAAAATAGTTGCTCCATAAGATAGGAACTGGGAGTATTATTGTAAGAGTAAAATGGTTTATATATTGAAGTATAAGACAATCGAAGTTATTTGACCGAGAACGTTATGCTAAAAAGCAATAATGAAATTAATAAAAACTGGTAAAAAATAGATAATAAAAACAAAGATAGTGCCAATATTAACGAATATTAAGAATACATTATTCCAATCAGACGAGGAATTTTTTTATTATCAAGAGGTCATTTCTAATATATTGTGATTGATTTTTTGTCAATTTCAGATTATATATACGAAGATTAATGTTTTTTTTTTTTTATTATTGAATCATTTCATGATAGAACTAACAGTTGCATCGTCGTTTACAATTCTTTTCTTTTCGAAGTAAATGGTTTGGTCTTTTCCTGTTTCCCAGCCAATGTTTAATGGCCGCTGTATCATGTGACATAAAATCAAATATTGCCGCTGTTGTTGCGATCGGTACGACGGACTGTTGATGTTCTTGTGATATTATTTCAATCAGAAAGACTTTTTTCCGTTTATCTCCAAGCTACTAACCGAATCTGATTTAGTACAATTTAGGAAACGATTTGAGAAAAGGATCTCTCTCTCTCTCTCTCCCCCCCCGAATTGACAGATGATCCCTCCCTCTTTCTCTTTCATTCTCTCGTTGTCGATCTATACGAATTAACAAAGGATCCCTCTCTCTTTTTCTCTCTTTCTCTTTCCTTCTCTCTCCTTACTCTCTCACTGTCTACCTATTTGACAAAGTATCCCTCTCTATCAATCACTCTTTCTCTCTTTTTCTCTGTCATTCTCTCTCTGTCTGCCTATACGAACAAACATAGGACCCCTTTCTCTTTTTTTTCTGTCTCTTTTTTCTTTCCTCCTCCCTCCTTATTCTCTTACTGTCTGTCTATACGAACTGACAAAGTATGTGTCTCTATTACTCTGTCTTTCTCTTTCCCTATCTATCTATCTATCTATCTATCTATCTATCTATCCGAAATGACAAAGGATCTGTCTCTGTCCTTATCTGTTCTCTCTCTCTCTCTCACTCTCTCTCTCTCTCTCTCTCTCTCTCTATGTCTACTTTCCTTACTCTCATCTATCTATCTATCTATCTATCTATCTATCTATCTATCTATCTATCTCATTCACTAGTTCTCTTTTTCTCCCTTTCACTATTTCTGATTTAACTTGTTTCACAAGCATTAGATCAATAATCAGATTATGACAAATCGAATTCCTTCTTCAGAACTCATTAGCTTTTATTCTTTTTCCTTTTATTCTCTCTCCATGTCTCCCTCTCTCTCTCTCTCTTTATTTCTCTCTCTCTCTCTTTCGCTTTCTATCTCTCAGCTGTCCCCATCTCTCTCCCTATCTTTCTCTCTATGTATCTATGTCATTCACTCGTTATCTCCCTCTCACTATTCCTGATTCAGCTCGGTTTATAAGCATTAGATAAATAATCAGATTATGACAAATCGAATTCCTTTTTCAAACCTCATTAGGTTTTTTTTCTTTATTTTTCCTTTTTTTTCTTTCGTCTTTCTCTCTTTTTTTTAATATTTTTCTTTCTATTTGCAGTATTTTTGTTTAGGTTTTCTTTTGTTGTTTGTTTTGATATATTCTTTAATTGAAATTTTTTTTTTCTTCTTTTTACTGATTTAGATTCTTTTTTTTTTTCTCTATTTTTCTACTTCTTTCTTTTCTTTTCTTTTTTTTTTCATTTTCTCCTGGCCTTTCTCTTTTTCATGTTTTATTTCTTTTTCTTATTTCTTTTCCATGTTGTTTTTCTTTCTGTCTTTTTTAATATTGTGCTTTTGTTTTTTTATTCACTTTCTTTCTATCTACTTCGCTTTTTTTAAGTACATATTTTTCTTTCTTTCTTTGTTTCTTTCTTTCTTCCTCATTTCTCTTATAGTCTTTCATTCTCTCTTTTATTTTCACCTCTTCTCTTCCCTTTCCCCCCACTCTGTACATGTGACAACGCATAACCCAGCCCTTCAATACACAAATCAGCTTTCTGGCAACGATACAGGTATTCAAGTACTTACATACAGGGTAATTATGACGCTTGCTTGAATACATAACCTTACATATGTAAATAGATTATACAGCAATGTTCGGCCATTTTGAATGCATACTAAAGTTTTTCATTTGCAGTAGCAATCAAACAATCAGAGCATACCGCGAATTTTCAGATACATAAGTAAGTACATACTAGCAAGTAAGTCTGCTTTCGTAAGATCAGAGAGTATTAGTGCATAATCGTTGAAAAAGCCATCTATAAATGAGCATCTCTGTTCAACATAAAGCAAAGAACGGCTGGAGATGCTCAGTAGCGTTGACATATTTGGGAAAAACATAAGAGAAATCAAGAATCTCTACTGGCAGCAAACCGCCTGCATACGGACAGGTAACGAATTCAGCAGATATAAAAAGATAGAAGGGGCGTAAGACAAGGATGTGTCTTTTCACCGGATCTATTCAACTTTTACAGTGAGACTATTCTGAGAACACTAGATGTTATGCCAGGATTTGTATTCGGAGGCCTCAATTTGAACATAAGGTACGCAGATGATACAGTGCTGATTGCAGACACAAAAGGAAACTACAAGACCTCCTATAGAGGGTATCTGAAGAGAGCGAAAAGAAAGGGCTACAAATAAATTGCAAGAAAATCGAATGCATGGTCAGCAGCAAAAATCGGAGTCCATAATGCAAAACACAGGTAGAGGATAATCAATTCAAGCAGGTACAAAAATTTAAATACCTGGGAAGTGTTCTTGTTGCTTCAGCAATAGTTTGATCTGCATTTGATGTTGAATTAATTTCAGTAAGGTCCACCGAAAATAAATTTGATGAGTCAAATAACAAAACTCATCGTCCGAATCGTGAGGAATAGAGTGAGAAGCAGAATCAGGTCAGAGGTAGGACAAGAACAGTGTGGGTTCGTCAAAGACACTGGAACAAGGAACGCCATATTTATTATTAGGATGCTGTCCGAAAGGGCAATGCAAATGAGTAAGGACGTGTACCTATGATTTATCAATTATGCGAAGGCGTTTGACAAAGTACGCCGCAAAGAATTGATAGAAATGCTCAACAACCTCGACATATTTGGGAAAGACATGTAATCAAAAATCTCTACTGACAGCAAACCGCTTGCATACGGTGAGGAAACGAATTCAGCAGATATAAAAAGATAGAAAGGGGCGTAAGACAAGGATGTGTCTTTTCACCGGATCTATTCAACTTGTACAGTGAGACTATTTTGAGGACCCTAGATGTTATGCCAAGAGTTGTCAATCGGAGGCCATTAATCTTCTCGAAGATGTTTTTGAATTCAGATTCAGAGTTTCATTTTCCTAGAACGTTTGCCAACCAAGGCTATAGAACCCGGTCTGTCTTGCTATTGTCTCATAACTGTGGTTAGAAAGGTTCATATCTTTCCCAAGGGTATTAGCAAGTAAATGAATGTGAAGCATTCAACTAGAATTCAAACTCAGTTCTCCAATTCGTTAATCGGAACCGCTTTCCATTACTCTACCTTTGCAGTCTTTTTTCTCACTTTCTTCTACCGTCCTGTCTTGGAAGTTCTTTCCGAGTGGGCTACCAACTCAGTGCCATCTGCATGTCTTATATTGCTTTATTGCACCCACCGATAATAAATCCTGTTAGGGTTTCCAGTTCCCTTAGGATAGCCTCGTTCAGAAGTTTGTTCTTCGTCTTCTATATGCCTTATCCTTTCATGATGTAGGCGATCATGGCTTTCCACGTCTCCCTATCCCTGATGGCTCTTAGCACGCTTTCTCCTGTTATACCACGTAGCCCTCGTTCCGTCATCCACCTGCTCAGGCCCTTCAAATATGTTATCGGTTGCTTTCCCCTGTCTCTTTTTCCTTCTGTCTGGCCTGTTAGTATCAGGTTCTCCAATCCTCCCTTCCTCAATGCATGTTCCAGGAACTTTATTTGTATCTGTAATGTCATCGATACCGACTTGGCAGACCGGCTGCAGTGTCTCTGTCACCGGCTTCCCTGTGTCTCTTCTATAAATACTTTCACGGTTTCTGCTCCGATGAACTTAGATCACTGGTGCCCCCTAGGTACGAATTTGCACGAGATACTAGATTAGCAACTAGGTCCCATCCTTTTACAGTGAAACCGATAAAATGTAACCGCAATTTCTACTCCAACAGTTTCTTTTCTCGCACTTCCCGACTGTAAAATTCCCTTCCACATGATTGATTCCCCCACAGCTACAATTTCCAGGAGTTTAAATGGTCAATAGACACCTCCTAGCACACTAACTCGCATCCATTCTCTCAAACACTCTTCCCATCTACCCAACCTTCAGCCTCGGTGTCCTTACCCGTCTACCACCCTCCTTCTGACATTTCCTATTATATCTAGCCACTCTTTCTCTTTACCTTCCCCTATATAACCCCTTGCACAATAGTGGCAGTGGAATGCCTTGCTTGGGGTGAAATGATTAAATAAAAATTCTTCTGATACTTAATATTAATTACCTTTTCGTTTCCATTCTTTTCAAAACCTCATCATTGCTTACATGCTTGGTGCATGATATCCGCATCATCCTTCTGTAGAACCACATTCTAATTGCTTCAAGTTTTTCCTTCATCTTTGATGATATTGTCCAACATGCACTGCGATATTGAAGAACTGACATCACATAGTAATCCAATACTCACTTCTTTGTTTCTAGTGAAAGTTTCCTGTCTTTTAACCCTCTAGGGCCATTCGTATCATATTTGATACAGTATGAAAACAAGCCTTGAAAGAAATATTTTCCTGAAAAATTTTTTAAGAGAAATATTTTATAAATTTCAAATGAAAGCAGTACTGACTGATCAGTCAATGAATACCAAATGTTTCCTTACAGGGAAATACCAAATGTTTCCTTATAGGGAAATACTGTATCAAATATGATACGAATGGCCCTAGGGGGTTAATACTTTACTCAGCTTCTGGAATGCGTAATTGGCCATGCCAATTCGCCTTCGGATTTCTGTGTTGCACTTTCTGTCTTCTGCTTAAACACTTCTCAGCTACCTAAATTTTTGTACCTACTTGATTTTAGTATCCCCTACCTGTATTTGATGTTTTGGGCTGCCCTTTTTGCTAATGACCATGCGTTCGGTTTTCTTGCGATTTATTTGTAGTTCTTTTGTCACTCTCTTCGGCTATCTTCTGTAGGAGGTCTTGTAGTCTCATTTCCGTGTCTGCAATCAGCACTGTATCATCTGCGTACCTTGTTGTTCAAACTGTGGCCTCCGATGACAAATTCTGGCATAACATCTAGGGTCATCAAAATAGTCTCGCTGAAGATTATTTTGTTAAAATGAATTGTAGGTTCAATTTGTTAAGTTTATTTTGAGATCTAGTAAAAACAAAAATGCTTTCTTTTATTCACCTGAGAGAATATTTTTCGCTTTCCATCAGATTGTCTGATGCTAATCTCCAGGTGAGTGACTCATTGAGCTTTCTATTACTAACGTTTTCCATTATATGAAGTGTCAAGTTTATATTGAATGAAATGCTAGCTCTTCTGCTAGGTAAGTTGATTCACTGTGTCGTCCGACCTGTCGGTTAGGGCTTCAGAATACCCCTACTGCACTTCTGCAGACAGGTAGCCCCTCCCTCCATTAATAAGGCGTCCTGAGTATGACGATAAAGTACATCTGAATCCTGGGTTTGACAATAAATTACATCCGGCAGCAAAATCTCCAATTGTGAAGTTTTGAGAAGCATGGAAACACCTCTTAATGACTATTATTTCCCGGACCACCCTTACCCGGGGGTGGTAGCACCTATTAAAGTCCCAGCAATGGTTACATAGTTAACCCCTAAACTATGTTTTAAATACTATGAAAGTATAAAAACAGATTTTTATAATGAAAATTCCAGCAATACTTTTTTGGAGAAGAAAATATTACCAGCAATATATTTATGAAAAAAAAAACATTACCAACAATACATTTTGAAGAAAAAATATTAACAGTAAAATATTTTTGAAGAAAAAAAAATATATATATATGCCAGTGATATACCTGACTGTTGACTACACCTTTTTTACAAAAATATATCTTTGAAACCTGATCTACAAAGTTATTCTAACAAAGAATACATATTTTATTCATAAAAATGTAAGGTTGAGGTTTATATACTGTAAAACAAACCAAAACAAACAATCATTTTGTCATGCTAGACTTTTTTCTTGCTAGAATCTATTTTATTTAAATATTCGTTCATGCATTGAACATTGCTATCACATCTGGTCTAATACTTCTACTATGTATTTCGAGATACTAGATATAGTATAAAGATATGCAATGTTATTTGTCCTGACTTGGCATCTTGGCTTCAGACATTTTCTCACTACCTTAAAAAAGCTTCCCTCTGTTTTTTCTGTAAATAATTCATGGTAATTGTTCTGCTTAACTGTCCTTTACGAATTTAGGCATACGATTTGATTAACGGCAAGATCTCATCATTTTACAGCTGAAATCGTTGGATGAAACTATAAATCCGATTCCAAGAGATTCATTCCTCTCAGTTCTCGATTGTGGAACTCTCTTCCGGCTTCTTGATTTCCAATTAACTTTGATCTTCAAAAATGCAAATACACTGTCAAAATGTTGTATATATATTTTTTTAAAAAATCACAAAAAATGTGGAAAAGAATTTAGTGTGATGCGATTATTCCGGTAGGTATCGGATGAGTGTGGTGTCTGCAATGATGTAACTACACATGCACACGCAGAAGAGGGTATGATGTTATTTTTTGGGGAGGGACATATTTTCTTTTTGTTCATATTTTTTGTTATGAAGTATCACACATTGTGATAATACATCTATCAAGAAAGGTCAAATAATCTCAGTACCTGGACCCAAATTTAGTGTGGATGATCTGTTCTCTCTCTCATATATATATATATATATATATATATATATATATATATATATATATTGCCATCCGCAGACATATCTGTCTCGCTGAATCACAGCTTATCAATATGGTTAGACTCCGGTTCCTAACCCAGGCTCGAAACCTGACCGAATTGGCGTCAGTCGGCGACTCTACCCCTGGGCCACGGGGCGTTCGGTGAAAGACGGCAGTCTTTTTTAGCGCATATCATATTACGCGCTAGAGTTCTCCAATTCATTTTATTGAATGAGCGATGCGTACACGCTAGAGTGGCTACTGTTTTTCAAAGTCTACCTTTCTTCCAGAGTGCTCAATCAGGGTGTGAGATACATAAATATATTATGTTTTAGAACATGTACATAATTTTTTCTCTATATGTCCTCTACAATCATATATCTGTTTCAACGTTGGGTGTCCAACGTTTCGTCAGAAGGAATAAACAAGAACTGGAATCATACGCTGTTTATATTTGGTTCGTTGTTGTTATGGGCTTGGTTGGGGTTATTGATAATGAAGGGAATATGTCTTCCGTGTTGACCGTTAGACTTTTGAAGAACCTGGTGTGTAAGTGCTAAATTGTTGATTAATGGCATTATCTGTTGAAATGTACGTTTTTATCGGTCGGGTAAATATTCACAGCTCTATACATCATATATCGAGCACTGTTTTGAAATTAATGTTTTGAACGGTGAAAGAAATTTCTTTCTTCGTTCTGTACTCACTCGGATATATATATATATATATATATATATATATATATATATATATATATATATATAGTTATGAATTAATTGTACATTATGATACAGAAATTTCTATACTTCGAGATAGATTCTCATCATCAGTCAATGTTTGATGTTGGTTGTGCAGATGATTTACATTTAAATAACCAAAACATTTGGTTCGATGCGTATGTATGTGGGAAGATATAAAATTTATATGTGATGTTTCCTTTTACTAATTAGAGCGAAGATTCGTTTTAGGATTTGGCCCCAAAGAATACATAATAACCAACTTTTTCTTTTTTTTTTCTTTTTTCCTCCCTCATCCTACCCTTTTTCCCTTCTTCCTTTCTCTCCTTAACGGTCAAGATATTAACCTGTCTTTAACCTGATCTTATTGTTTTCCCTTTTTCCCTCTCTTCTCCCTATAGTAATATTGCCTTTGATGTGACATTCTCATTTATTATCAATGATGAAAGAATCTATCTCGAAACATAGACATTTCCGTGTCGCAATGTACAATTAATTCATAAATATATAATTATATTAAGTCCTATAATACTGACTATATTGGGCACTGTTCATAATAAAATAAATGGCGGGAGAACTCAAAATAATAAAACACTCAGTCCTCTTCACCTGGATATATATATATATATATATATATATATATATATATATATATATATATATATGTATTGTCACCCGCAGACAGATCTGTTTCGCTGTATTGGCGTCAGTCGGCGACTCTACCCCTGCGCCACGGGGCGTTCGGTGGAAGACAGCCCTATTTTTTAGGGCATATTATATTACACGCCCAATAGTTAGAGTGGTCCAATTCATTTTAATGAATGAGCGATGTGTACACGCTAGAGTGGCTACTGTTTTCTACCTTTCGTCCAGAGTGCTCAGTCAGGGTGTGAGAGCGTAAATATATATATATATATATATATATATATATATGTGTGTGTGTGTGTGTGTGTGTGTGTGTGTGTGTGTGTGTATTGCTTTAAACAATACTGACGTCATTACAAAAAGGGGAAAGTGCATCACGTTTTAAAGAAAATAATTAAAAAGTAAGCGGGGTGTATATGCACAGCTCCACAAGTGTGATTAAATTCTATATGTATAGTCATCCCAAGACAAATCTGTTCCGCAGTATCACAGCTCATCAGTACGGTTAGACTCCGATCGATTTTAACCCAGGATTGAAACCCGACCGAATTTGCGTCACTCAGCGATCCTACCCCTGAGCTATGAGCAATCGGTAGAAGAAAGCAGACTTTTTAGACTGTATATTATCATTATACACGCCCAATAGCCAGAGTGCTCTAATTCATTACTGAATGAGCGATGCGATACACACACACACACACACACACACACACACACACACATATATATATATATATATATATATATATATATAGGGTAGGTATGAATAGAATAAAGTCACTGTATAAGACAGTGTTGAAACAAAATGGCTGATTTTGTAGTTTTTTTTTTTATAAGCGTTTCACCCCGAGCAAGGCATGTCACTGCCACTACTGCGCAGGGGGCTATATAGAGTGGTGAAAGGATGATTAAATCTAGGAAATGTCAGAGGGTGGGTGATAGGCGGGTAAGGATACCGAGAATGAGGGTTGGGTAGATGAGTGTTCTGAGAATAATTGGGAGTTAGAGTGATAGGAGGTGTCTATTGACCCTACATTTAAACACCTGGAGATAGTAGCTGTCGGGAAAGCAGACTTGTAGAAGGGAGTTCCACAGGCGGGAAGCGCGAGAAAAGAAGCTGTTGGAGTAGAATTTACGGTTTCATCTTATCTGTTTAACTGTAAAAGGGTGGGACCTAGTTGCTAATCTAGTATCTCGTTAAATTCGTGCTTAGGCGGGACCAGTACTCTAAGTTCATCGAAGCAGAAGCCATGAAAGTACTTGTAGAAGAGGCACAGGGAAGCCACATCACGCCGGTGAGAGAGTGGTTGCTGCCGGTCTGCCAAGTCAGTATCAATCACGTTACAGATCATCTTTTGTATTTTGTCAAGAAGCCCATGGAGAGCAGCAGGTGCACCCGACCAGATATGGCAGCAATATTCAATACACGGGCGGATGGTAGATTTGTATATGTGCAGAATAGATTCAGGTGGGAAAAACTTCCGGGCCCTGCACAGAGAGTCGACTTTCATAGCGGCAGATTTGGCAATGGATTCGATATAATCATTCCATTTGAGGTCCGCCGAAAGTGTAAGGCCAAGGAGGCGTAGTATTTTACTCTCTGGGAGGCTAGCCTGTCCCATACTAATGGGAGGTAGATGCGATTGTCTATGGGGGTTAGTTGATAACAGCTTCGTTTTAGAAGCATTGAAATTTACTAGCAATTCCTTACCCCAAGCCACTACGGATTGGAGATTCTTTTCAAGCACGGCAGTGAGGTTCGCTTTGTCGCCCACACCTGGTTTTTGATCGATGCGAGAGTAGACTGTTGTGTCATCGGCGTACATGCCTACTTGGGAACTAATGGCGTCGGGGAGATCATTCATGTAGATCAGAAAGAGCGTGGGACCTAGGATAAAACCTTGAGGGACGCCCGCGTTCGTATGGTAGTTTTGGGAGGCATGCCCATTTAATGCCACCTTCAATGTGCGGTTAGACAGGAATGACTGGATGAGGTCAAACAGATATCCAGTTATCCCGTAGCTCCGCAGTTTGCACAAGAGGCCAGCGTGCCAGACCCTGTCGAACGCTTTGGAGATATCCAAGGCAACGGTTCGGGCTTCGCCATTTTTGTCAAGTGCCCGTTATATGTACTTTGTAATGGTCGTTAGCATATCAGTAGTAGACCTGTTGAAGCGAAACGTACTGTTTGCCAGAGAGAAGCCTGTGGGCCATGAGATGCTGAATCACCTCGGTTTTGATAATGGCTTCGAAAACTTTGCCAAAGATCGGAAGGAGACTAATAGGACGGTAATTGGCGGGGTCTGAGGGTTCGCCAGAATTCTTAAATATAGGAACTACACAGGAGGACTTCCAACAGGCAGAAAAACAGGAAGCAGTTAAGCAGAGGTTATAGAGTTTAGAGAGGACAGAGGAGAGTTCTGGAGCACATTTCTTCAGTACTATGACTGGAATTCCGTCACCGCCGCTCGCTTTGTGTGGGTCAAGTTGTGCAATTATCTTGGTGACCAGCGAGGGTGTAATGTGGACGTTATTTAGTTGAGCCTTAGTTCTGGGTGGGAAGTTGGGTGTAGGTATTCCTAACGAGTCCAGTGTCGAATTGGTGGAGATTTTACGGGCAAAGCATTCAGCCTTGTCCGCTGGGGAGATGAGAACTTCAAATACATTGATTAGTGGCGGTATTGCTGAGCACGCTTTTGCAGAGTCGCCAGTAATCTTTGGAGCCAAACTTAGAGGATGCTATGCGTTGCCTCATTCTGGTAGCAAACGCTCTCTTAGCTTCGTTCAGTACTTTTTTACACTTATTCCGTGCTGAGGCGAAAAGGCGCCTGTTTTGGTTCGACGAACAGTTTTACTTCCGGTGGGCAATGGCGGCCGAGCAAGCGGGTGAGAACCAAGGGGACAAATTTGATTTTAGTTGGAATTTCCTGGCCGGGATAAAAGCATCGATGCCAGCCTTAACCCAAGAGGAGACCTCGGAGGCACAGTCTTCGACAGGAAGATCGAAGACGTTGTTCCAGGGGACGTTGCAGAGGAAGTCTCGGAACGAGTCCCAGTCTGCTCTCTGGTAGCAGTATGATATTCTGCTGATCTGGTTTTCTTTGGTAGAGTTAGCGCGGATTGAGATGTTGACGGAGACTACGGCGTGGTCAGAGTTTCCGAGGGGGCACAGCTGCCTGGTAGTGCAGGAGTCTGGAATGGAGGTAAAGCAAAGGTCGAGTAAAGAGTCCCTTCCGTTAGGGTTATTAGAGAAACACGTGGGGAAGTCCACCACTTGCGATAGGGCTTGGGTTATTGAAAAATATATGGTGCGGATCCCAGCAAGGTCGGTGGCTGAGTTTTCAAGCCACTTGGTGTGGTGGGCGTTAAAATCGCCAAACACAAATATATGGGCAGATGGGTGAGAAGAAATGGCCCTGTTGATATTAGAAGAGGTGCTATCAAGTACCGTAAAGTCAGAGGAGGAGGGGGAGCGGAAGAGGAAGAAGAGATAGCTAACCGAGCTTAGAAGTGAGAGACGGAAGCACATGAAGGAATGATCCAGGGATTCAAGAGATGTGACCCTGGCTAGAGGGAGTTGTTCGCTGACATATACACCAAGCCCTTAATAATGCCGCCTTAATTTTCCATGTTCGAGCGTTTGAAAAACGGTAAAATCAGATATTGTAAATAGTCTAAAAATACCGAAAGGTCGAAACGTAGGTCGCTGAAATTGCTAAATATTCAAAAGTTCTACAATATAATTGTATTGAACAATTTTTAATCCCATTAGGTAGTTGTATTATTTTATTATATATATATATATATATATATATATATATATATATATATATAGTCCGATATTTATATCATTAATCTTTCTGTGTAAACGTTGTTTTTAATGGATACTCATATTTAACTGACTACATTGGATCAATAGTCAAATCTGCTGCTCAAAAGTTTGCTTTCTTTGTGGAGCCAGGAGGTTTTTCTCGTCTAAATCCATCTTGCACATATAGAAATCTACTATCCGCCCGTGTATTGAATACTGCTGTCACATCTGGTCGGGTGGCCCTAATATTTGTCTCGGGATTCTTGACGAAGAAATCTGCAATGTAATTAATCCTGACCCAGTAGCTCAACTCTAGTCACTTTCTCATCGACGTTATAGGGCTTCCCTCAGTCTCTTCTACAAATATTTTCACGGCTTCTGCTCCGAGGAGCTTGAGCCCTCGATGCCCCGCTGCATGAATTTAGCCGAGCTACTAGATTAGCAACTAGGTCCCACCCATTTACAGTGAAGTAAATCAAATGTAACCAGAATTTCTACTCCATAAGCTTCTTTTCCCGCACTTCCAGACCGTGGAATTCTTTGTCGTATACTTGCTTCCCTGACAGCTACAATATTTAATAAGTTAAATGTAATGTCAACTGCCATCTCTTATCTTCTTGACTCACATCCTTTCCCTGACAACCTTTGTATCATGTTCTTCTTCCTTTCCACTCTACTCTCGTGCAGCCCTCTTCACACCAGTGTTCTCATCCTTCTCTTACCCACTCTCTCTAACTTATTCCTCTTTCTCATCACTCTCATCTTAATGTCAATTGCCATCTCTTATCTTCTTGACTCACATCCTTTCCCTGACAACCCTTGTATCATGTTCTTCCTTTCCACTCCACTCTCATGCAGCCCTCTTCACATCAGTGTTCTCATCCTTCTCTTATCCACTCTCTCTAACTTGTTCCTCTTTCTCATCACTCTCCTCTTAATGTCAACTGCCATCTCTTATCTTCTTGACTCACATCCTTTCCCTGACAACCCTTGTATCATGTTCTTCCTTTCCACTCCACTCTCATGCAGCCCTCTTCACACCAGTGTTCTCATCCTTCTCTTATCCACTCTCTCTAACTTGTTCCTCTTTCTCATCACTCTCCTCTTAATGTCAACTGCTATCTCTTATCTTCTTGACTCACATCCTTTCCCTGACAAACCCTTGTATCATATTCTTCCTTTCCACTCCACTCTCATGCAGCCCTCTTCACACCAGTGTTCTCATCCTTCTCTTATCCACTCTCTCTAACTTGTTCCTCTTTCTCATCACTCTCATCTTAATGTCAATTGCCATCTCTTATCTTCTTGACTCACATCCTTTCCCTGACAACCCTTGTATCATGTTCTTCCTTTCCACTCCACTCTCATGCAGCCCTCTTCACACCAGTGTTCTCATCCTTCTCTTATCCACTCTCTCTAACTTGTTCCTCTTTCTCATCACTCTCCTCTTAATGTCAACTGCCATCTCTTATCTTCTTGACTCACATCCTTTCCCTGACAACCCTTGTATCATGTTCTTCCTTTCCACTCCACTCTCATGCAGCCCTCTTCACACCAGTGTTCTCATCCTTCTCTTATCCACTCTCTCTAACTTGTTCCTCTTTCTCATCACTCTCCTCTTAATGTCAACTGCCATCTCTTATCTTCTTGACTCACATCCTTTCCCTGACAACCCTTGTATCATGTTCTTCTTCCTTTCCACTCTACTCTCATGCAGCCCTCTTCACACCAGTGTTCTCATCCTTCTCTTATCCACTCTCTCTAACTTGTTCCTCTTTCTCATCACTCTCCTCTTAATGTCAACTGCCATCTCTTATCTTCTTGACTCACATCCTTTCCCTGACAGCCCTTGTATCATGTTCTTCCTTTCCACTCCACTCTCATGCAGCCCTCTTCACACCAGTGTTCTCATCCTTCTCTTACCCACTCTCTCTAACTTGTTCCTCTTTCTCATCACTCTCCTCTTAATGTCAACTGCCATCTCTTATCTTCTTGACTCACATCCTTTCCCTGACAACCCTTGTATCATGTTCTTCCTTTCCACTCCACTCTCATGCAGCCCTCTTCACACCAGTGTTCTCATCCTTCTCTTACCCACTCTCTCTAACTTGTTCCTCTTTCTCATCACTCTCCTCTTAATGTCAATTGCCATCTCTTATCTTCTTGACTCACATCCTTTCCTTGACAAACCTTGTATCATGTTCTTCTTCCTTTCCACTCCACTCTCATTTCTGAATAACCATTTTTTCCATTGATCTTAGAATTTTGTCGTTGCTCATATTTTCTGTTTATGGTATTCTCAGCATCCTTCTGTTGAACCATATTTCTGTTGCTTTACGTTTCTTGGGTACCTCTCTGTTTCATAAAATCTGTTGTTGGGGCGATACCAGCAACAGCCACTGAAAACCCCGTTATCACGGCCTATGTCGGCTGATAAACGTTTTCAGCGCGTCACATGTTATAACAAAATCATGGTTGTATAAAACTGAATGAGATGTGGAAGTTAAGTGGAGCCATTATCCATTTAACTAATTCAGTTATCATTTGATGAGGGTTAATGAAACGAGACTAATTTAATTAGTTCTCTGTGATATTATTTCACAAAGATTTGACTTTTTCTTCTTGGCAGTAAAGCAATAATAAACAGAATTAAATCTCGACTGATTCATTGAAAGCACTTTTTATGGGAAACATTACACGCTGGTCGATATAGTTCTGTATCTCAATCTTAAATTTCCCTAATTATGGCTATCTGTTGTTGTGATTTTTCTTTGATAAAGGAAATTTAAAACAAAAAGTAAAATTCTATTGGTGCCAATGTTCTTCTTCTTCTTCTTCTTCTTCTTCTTCTTCTTCTATGTGCCCTGTCCCTTCAGGACGTAGGCGATCATGGCTCTCCACGTCTCCCTATTCCTTGTGGCTCTTAGTATATTTGCTTCTGTTGCTCCTGACAACACCCGTTCCGTCATTCACCTGATCAGGCCCTGCAAATATGTTATCCGCTGCTTTCCTATGTCTCTCCTTCCTTCTATCTGTCCAGTCAGTATCAGGTTCTCCAGGCTCTCCTTCCTCATTGCATGTCCCAGGAACTTCAGTTGTCTCTTTCTGATGCTCAGCATCAGTTTCCTTTTTGTTGCCATTCTTTCTAACACCTCGTCGTTGCTTGTATGCTCAGTCCACGATATCCGTAGCATCCTTCTGTAGAACCACATTTCGGCCGCTTCCAGTTTTGTCCTCATTTTCGATGATATTGTCCAGCATTCACAGCCGTATTGAAGAACTGACATCACGTAGCAGTCTAGAACTCTTTTCTTCGTTTCTATTGAGATTTTCCTGTGTGTTAGTATTTTGCTCATCTTCTGGAACGCGTCACCGGACCAAAATAATCTTTTCAAATAGAGTCGCTTTTTTCTATTGCTTCCTCCAGAATAATGGCAACCACGTTCCCATGTTTTTTCGCCTTATTCAAGTGAAAGTAGACCAATCTTCTTTCATCGTTACAATGTACAGTTGCGATACTCACAAGCCTACTAAAGAACATTTCTCTTGCCTCAAGTCGTTTTTAATTTCTAAGCTTGTCCAGTGTTCACTATCATACAGGAAGACCGATATAACATAATAGTTCAGTAATATTTTCTTCGTTTCTAATGAAATTGTTATGGAACTTCGTCGCCATTTTGTTGTGGTGTTGTAGCAAAACTTCACCGCAAAGTTGTAGTGACCGGTTTGTGCCAGAAATAAGACATGAAACAAGAAGGTAGGTTCAAAACAGTATATTAGTATAACAAGAAACAAGATAGTCAAAAGAAGTGTTAATAATAAGTAATACTGAAATAAATACGTCCAAAGGTATTATTACGCTGCCTGACTAGTAGCGGTCGTTAACTGCTCTCTTTACTCTCTTGACTGCTGTAACTAACTGCTCTCTATAAGTCACACAGGTAATTTATATATAGTAAGAGAAATAGTTGAGTTATCGTAGAAATTTTCTTGTTTTTTTTTTCAAATTTTGCTTATAATTGCAAGGCATCTGTTGCTATTATAAGACATTTTCTATTTTCAAGGCATCATTTGATATTATAGGAAATTATTATAGGAAAGAGAATTTTTTTCTGTTTTTTTTTTAAATTTTCCTTATTGCAAGGCATCTTTTGCTATTATAGGAAATTTTCTATTTTCAAGGCATCTTTTGCTATTATAGGAAATTATTATAGGCAATAGGAAATTTTCCTATTTCTTAATACTTTGTTTAGATTTTGGAAAGCAACTTTTGCTAAACTACTGCGTCTTCGGATTTCAGTGTCGCATATTCCAACCTATATTTCAAGATGTTTAGATTGTTGTAATTGGTTAAATTTGATACTTCAATTTGTAATCAGCATGTTGGAAAGCTCATATTGTTTATAACAATACAGTTTGTCATCTTGTAATTTATATTTTCTACTTTCGTTTCGCTTTCTTATGCAACGTTAAACTTAGAAAAACAAAGAAAGGGTTATGATGAACAGAAAACCACTACATGACCGGACCAATTGGTTTACTTTCATGGTTGTCATTACGTTTACGACAGCGGTCTTCAGCGAGTCATCGACGACGATCCAGATGTAATACTTTCAGTCATGTAAGTGCCACAAGTGATACACGCTTGGGCGATCATGTCTCGAAAGAGACATGACTGACTAGGCAGAAGACTATCCCGCAGTAGGTTGCCATTCATTTCTGCGGTAGATTAGTTGCCAGTCAAGGCTATAGAACCCAATCCGTCCTGTTATTTAGTCCATAGCTCAAGGAAAAAGACGGAGTAATACCTTTCCTGAGGGTATTTGTGCGGAAGTGAATGTAAGGAATTTAACTGGAATTCGAACTCGGCTACCCCGATTTGTCGTTCCGAGTCAATATCCATTGCCCCACAACGCACATGAGAGCTCAAATTAAGTAGACAGGCCACTCTCTAGAAGTAACATGTGAAAACTACAGGCTAACCAACTGTTATGGTGAAACACACCTATTCCTCAGATAATGGACTCTCCCTCCTATATTAATAAGAGTTAACAGGAAGTTAACTCGAGAAATTCTTGGGAAGTTCATAGAAGTTCTTAGAAGTTCTAGAGAGTTCTTTAGAGTTCTATTGGAGTTCAGTAGAACTATTAGTTAGTTCCAGTTTGGACATCGTTGGACTAAGGCAGTTGATATTAGTCGGCAGTTAGCCGAATACTAAGGAGTCAGCTTACAGTGGAAGATTACCAAGTACCTAACATTTAAGGGTGCGTTAAGTCGATTTGCAGCCGACATAGCACGATTATAACCTTCAGTGCGAAAACTACTCCTCAACACCAACTCTGGGACATGTTGGCTGTGTGAGAATTAGTAAAATCCTACTACAAAACGTCCGGTCACGCACATCGTTTAACCGTGTGGAGGTTGACGACGGCATTGACTCTCAGATCCTGCAATGCAGGAGGTAACATGATATTGTACTGACTACTCAACATTTTCAACACATCCTTAACAACGTGAACTGTGCGGATCAACGTCGACGCCTACACTGGTTGTTTGCTTGATTTTGTTTAGCCTCATATCAACACCTATGGATTAGTTAATGCTGAATTTGATATAATTTGAACCTAATTGTAGGACTTCAACTAAATTTATTTTGAACGCAGTTGTATGCCTTCAAATACAGATAAAATGTATTTCTGTTCATTTTACTTCAAAAATGTATTTACATTATTCGGACTATTGTCCTCATTTTTGTTGCCAGGAATTTCGAACCGGACTCTTCATTACAATCACTAGGATATATGAACACCATTCCTTGCCTAATGCCGCTTCTGGAAGTCATGAGTTATCTCCCTCCAACCCTGTAAGTTACTTGTTCACCACTGATGTAGCCTGGTATTGAACTCACAACTCTTTTGGTCGTCACAGAAACTAACCAACGTATATATTCACTAGGTCATGTGTTCTTAAGGAAATTCCTAGCACATGAAGAAGAAACGGCGTAAAAATGGTAACAAAGTCCGAATAATGTAAATATTGTAAATATTACCTCATCTCAGAAATATAGACAAATTCAAAAAATGTGTTGTTGGACATTTTACTATGAATAGGTACTGATTATTTTATTTTTATATAAAATGTATTTTTATTCTGCTTTGATTTGGTTAGGTGGTTCACTGTTTGCCCATATTTGGGACCCTAACAAATGCTTCCACCCAGGATCAGGGTAGACCTGGGAACAACAGCAATTTAGAGATGGTTCTCTCGATCAGAGGCCTTACTGCTAATCGTCATACTACAGACTAACCTCCATTGGTGACGATTGTTTAGGTAGAACCACTTGTCATCCTCTAGGTTCACCTGGCGACTTTCAAAAAGCTCGCTATCACCTTGTTGCTTGGGCTGGCAAGATGTCACAAGGGCACCACTTGCCTTTTCCTTTCCTGTGTTACATTAGAAACGTGTGCCATGCTAGAGTGCTTGTAAACGTTAGTGGTACAGAATTTTTCATAACTCGTTTTCAATCACTTCCTCCCCAACCGTTATAACGTAGTTTCTCTGTGCTTTTTCCACAAATAATTTCAGGGAAATTGTTCTAATGAGTTTTCCGCTTTGCTAACTAAACTTCATGAATATAAACATGATACTGGATTGGCAGTTAAGGTCTTATCACTTTACTATTGAAATTACTAAATATAACCGCAAGTTCTATTCTAATAGTATCTTCTTTCTCGCCTATTGCACTCTCTTCCAGGTTTTTGCTTTCCTGTCTAAAATATATAAAAAAGATTTAAACATAACGTCAACTTCTGTCTCTTTTCTTTGTGTTCTTTATCCTCAGTTATGTTAGCCGTCCTCATTCGGGCTTAGGGTTTCATCATCAGTAACCTCTTCCACCTTAGTGGCTGTATTTCCTTGTTTGGAGTGAAATTATATTTTTAAAAAGTGGTTTTCACTAGAAACAAAGAAAAGAGTGCTGGATTGGTATGTGATGTCAGTTCTTCAATATGGCAGTGAATGCTGGACAATATCATTGAAAATGAGTACAAAACTTGAAGCAGCGGAAATATGGTTCTACAGAAGGATGCTGAGGATATAGTGGACTGAGCATGCAAGCAACGGTGAGGTGTTGGAAAGAATGGTAACGAAAAGGAAATTAATACTGAGCATCAGGAAGAGACAACTGAAGTTCCTGGGACATGCAATAAGGAAGGAGAGATTGGAGAACCTGATACTGAGAGGCTAGGTAGAAGGAAAAAGAGACAGAGGAAGGCAGCAGATAACATATTTGCAGGGCCTGATCAGGTGGATGACGGAACGCGGGTTGCGAGGTGTAACAGGAGCAAACATACTAAGTGCCACCAGGGATAGGTAGAAGTGGAGAACTATGATCGCCTACGTTCTGAAGGGACAGGGCACATAGAAGAAGGAGAATATCATAAATAATCAATAATATACAAATACATAAATAGCAATTTAAACAAACTATGTTATATTATAAAGGTTATAATTCCATATAACTTCCAGCTCCTCTTGTTTGGCGAGAGTTGCTGGAGGTTAAGTATGGCTATTTAAGCTTAGAAGGGTAATATTTAAACGTAATTTCTCATTTTAGAATGAAAAAAAAACTAGATTTAATCCTTATCGAACAAAAATTATTATATCTTGTCTACTAAAGAAAACAAGTATTTAAAATGACAATTACCGATTTATTAACAGTTAAAGATACACCTAGACATGTTGTAATGATTAGCAAGCTTGTCTTGCTCGAATCTATTACAACTGAGTAGTGAGTCGATACTCACTGGGTACCCCATACTGTCGGCTTTACGCCACATCTAATCTAAGCTTAGAAAATTACTATTAACAGAGAAATGAAAATAAGAAACTGTAATAAGAAAGAACGCAAGATGGTTTAAAATTGTCAGCTTAAAAATGTATATCAATTCGTCGACGACGATTATTATTTTGTTAAAACGACCATCATGTTGTATACTCTATACCAAGATGACAAAAATTAAACTGCAACCATAACGACATATATGCTGCAAACTCTTTGATGGGACGACGATTATTAATTCGAGGACGTGGTCCCGAAACTTGTTATCTTTTCTCTTATAAAACCGCTTACCTTTTTCACGCTGATAAAATTACGATATTCTCAATAAGATGAAGCCCTTAACACGTACATATAAACAAATGTAGACAGCATATCTTTTATTCGCTCTTCAGGTGACGTGGTGTAGGGTAGGTGGTTTTCTCCGTGGATCTTTCTTGGTCTGATTTCCGATTTCAACTCACGACCAATTGAACTACTGACACATTGCTTCCATAATTTCAAGGCCCATAGTATCTGACCTTGGCTACGCTGGTTTCAAAACAATTAAATATTTTTCCCGAGACGGGAATTTTACCTGCATTCTTAACTTTGACAACAATCAAATATTTATCAAAACAATGTTTTTATTTTTCTTTTATAATAATCAGTTTGCATAGTTTTTCTGTTTTAGACTTCTTCACGAAATTATTCACCAGTAAACATAATTTACAACAAAAACGATTAAATAAAAGTGTATATATATATATATATATATATATATATATATATATATACACACACACTCCACCCATGTCTATTGAACAGGTTAAGAGGCTCATCCCTTGTTCCCTGTTTAGGATGTGGTTTCCGGCTTTCTCTTTTCCAATCTTTTCACTTTGTTTTTTTTTTTTTTTAATTGGAGTAGATAGATCTATCTATCACCCGGTTCACACTCCACCCATGTCTATTGAACAGGTTAAGAGGCTCATCCCTTGTTCCCTGTTTAGGATGTGGTTTCCGGCTTTCTCTTTTCCAATCTTCTCACTTTGTATTTTTTTTTTCAATTGGAGTAGATAGATCTATCTATCACCCGGTTCACACTCCACCCATGTCTATTGAACAGGTTAAGAGGCTCATCCCTCGTTCCCTGTTTAGGATATGGTTTCCGGCTTTATCTTTTCCAATCTTTTCACTATTACGTAGCCCCCTGCACATCAGTGGCGTTACGCTTTGCTCGGGGTGATACGATTAAATATATATATATATATATATATATATATATATATATATATATATATATATATATAGAATAAAAAGTGTGAGAAGCCTTGACCGTTTTCTTTAAAAGTGTGAGAAGCCTTGACCGTTTTCTATTTATTGTTTTTGTAATTATACATGTTATGAAACATTAATTGTCCATGACGCTACACGTGTTTCGAGTCTAAAATTGACTCTCTTCAGGCGAAAAAATTTGTGGTTTTTACGTTTTAGTTTCTTCGAATATCTGTTCGCGAGTTTGTTGTTTTATAAAGTTAATTGGAAGAAATGGAAAATAAATAAAATCAGTAAAGCAAAAAAGTAAGATAAAATGTTTCATAACATGTATGATTACAAAAACAATAAAAAGAGCTATAAACTATATATTAATAAATATTTCTAATTTAGTTGTTTACACATTATTTCGAAAGAATATATTTTAATGATAAACACATAAATAAAATTATGCCGGAGTTCATCCATTTTGTAACGGATTTCGTAAAATTTCGTAAATTAATAAATATACTTATAATCTTACGTTTATACGACCACTCGGAGTTTCAAACACTATGCTATCATCAGATGTATATTATGAACTCTGATGATTGCATAGTGCGTAAAATCCCAGTCGTGCTATCGATGAATAATATATATATATATATATATATATATATATTCTAATGTTGCTACATTTTTTGAATAATTAATTTTTTTTTTGAGTGTCTCTTTATGTACCTGCTTTTTATTTCCACATCCCCATCAATTTCAAACTTCAATACACGATACCTTATGGAGAATGGTATGTATATGTACATATGTGCATATATGTATATTTGTGTGTGCGTATCTTCTTACATATATATATATATATATATATATATATATATATAAAGTACTGTGCAAAAGTATTAGGACAAGAACTATTCTATATTTTATGAGGCATATTGACAGAAAATAAAAAATTTGATTAAAGTAATTTTATTTGATTTACTCAACAAATGCTTTTACTAGAAAATTTACATACGTTCTATCTCTGGTATTGAGCACTTTATCCTCTGAATACAGAACGCCTTAAAACTATATTTCTTCATATATCTATCGATCGATCGATCTATCTATCTATCTATCTATCTATCTATCTATCTATCTATCTATTTGTCTCATTCTGCTCATATCTATCAATCTAGCGATCTATCTATCTCATTCTGCTCTATCTATCTATCTATCTATCTATCTATCTATCTATCTATCTATCTATCTATTTTCTCATTTTGCTCTATCTATCTATCTATCTATCTATCTATATATATATATATATATATATATATATATATATATAGTACTGTGCAAATGTATTACGACAATAACGATTCTATATTTTACTGACAGAAAATAAACAATTTAATTAAAGTAATTTGATTTGATTTATTCAACAAATGCTTTAACAAGAAAAATACTTGTTACAAAATAAATTTAATATTTAGTATAATAGCTTTTTGCTTTGATCACAGCCTTCATTCTGTCAGGCATTGACATTTTTTTTTTTTTTTATAAGCATTTCACCCCGAGCAAGGCATGTCACTGCCACTACTGTGCAGGGGGCTACGTAGAGTGGAGAAAGGCTGGTTAAATATAAAATAACAGAGGGTGGGTGATAGGCGGGTGAGGATACCGAGAATGAGGGTTGGGTAGATGAGAGTGTTGTGAGAATAGTTGGGAGTTAGTGTGATAGGAGGTGTCTATTGACTCTACATTTAAACACCTGGAAATTGTAACTGTCGGGAAAGCAGACTTGTGGAAGGGAGTTCCACAGGCGGGAAGCGCGAGAAAAGAAGCTGTTGGAGTAGAATTTACGGTTACATCTTATTTGTTTAACTGTAAAAGGGTGGGACCTAGTTGCTAATCTAGTATCTCGTGTAAATTCGTGCTTAGGCGGCACCAGTGATCTAAGCTCATCGGAGCAGAAGCCATGAAAGTACTTGTAGAAGAGGCACAGGGAAGCTACATCACGCCGGTGTGAGAGCGGCTGCAGCCGGTCTGCCAAGTCAGTATCAACCACGTTACAGATCCTCCTTTGTATTTTGTCAAGAAGCCCAAGGAGAGCAGCGGGGGCACCCGACCAGATATGGCAGCAATATTCAATACACGGGCGGATGGTAGATTTGTATATGTCAGAATAGTTTCAGGTGGGAAAAATTTCCGGGCCCTGCACAGAGAGCCGACTTTCATAGCAGCAGATTTGGCAATGGATTCAATATAGTCATTCCATTTGAGGTCCGCCGAGAGTGTAAGGCCAAGGAGGCGTAGTATTTTACTCTCTGGGAGAAACTTCTTTCATGTATCTAATGGTATCTCCTGCCAAGCAGCTTGTATTTGTTTCCAAAGTGTGTCGTGCAAAGTAACATTAGTTTATCAATTATTTTATCCAAAATATCCCATAGATATTCAATAGAGTAGTTTCAAAATAACTTGTTTAATAGAAAAAAAGAAAAATTAAATATAACTTCTTTTCAATACATTTCTTTTACACCTCGTTTTAAATTTTCAATATTTATTAGCAATTTGCTTGGCTTTTCACACTGTATTTGAATTTCAGTGAGGTTCTTAGGAAAATCACCCCTGTCTTAAGGGGTGTCAGAAAGTGGATAAGAGAAGGATGAGAATACTGACGAGAGTGGAGTGGACGGAGAAAGGAGCATGAAAGAGAGGATGCAGGTTAGTGAGATAGGAGATGATTATTGACATTACATTTAAATTCTTGGAGATTATAGCTGTCGGGAAAGCAACTGGAATTCCACAGGCAGTAAGTGCGAGAAAAGAAGCTGATGGAGTAGAATTAAATTGGTTTATCACAACGTTGGTGAGGGCATATATTATGTGGGTATTATACTTATTTTTTATTCTAAAAATATATATTTAACATTTAAGATAAACCATATATATATATATATATATATATATATATATATAATTTACATTAAAAATTAATTTGAATCAGTGTATTTGTGTATTTTAGCCGATATTTATGTTTGTGTTTACATTTAATTAATTTCGCTAACATCAAAAGTGAAGCCAAGGAAATGACTCCTGCATGTATGTCTATTATAAGAGCCAAATATATGTTTTAAAATTTAAAAAAAAACTGTAATCGTAATATAACATATAACTGTGGCAACATTGCGATAACCAGATATTTTTTCTTAAAACTTAAATCATGTAAAGATCAGACGATATTCAGCACCTGAAGATTGCGTCGTGCTTGAAACTCCGAATTATGCTATCCGAGAGGGATAATATATATATATATATATATATATATATATATATATATATATATATATGTATGTATATGGGGATGAGTGAGAGAAGCCGTAAACGTTTTGTTTAAATTTATTATTATTGTTATGATTATTAATATTTTTTAATATATTAAGTGTCCATAATTATATCTGTGTCGCTACACATGTTTCGAGTACAAAGTTGATTCTCTTCAGGCGAATAAATTTCTGATTTTGCATATCGAGATCCGTTTGTTTGGTTTGTCCATATATATATATATATATATATATATATATATATATATATATATATACGTGTGTGTGTGTGTGTGTGTGTGTGTGTGTGTCTGTGTGTGTGTGTGTGGTCGACCTGAATATATCAAATCTATCGGATGCTTATCTTTTTAATTGGTTTCCTGGCTAAATTATTCAATATGTTATTGAATAGTACATTCTAGATTTTTTTCTCACAACTCAATCAGATATGTGCAAATGAATGCGAATACTTTTAATGTAATATTGTCCCAAGCGAACTGAGCCCGGCATTGACTTTGCCAGAGATGATTTCCTCGTCAAAAATCTATGAATTTTAATGAATTTCTCTGATGATATTTGCAGTTTGAACTCGTTCATGTTGGCGACACTGAATGTTTTTAATATTTTCTGGGTTCCAAACAATAGTTCTTTATTCTTATTTATTTTGTTTTGTTCTGTTTTTTTTTTGTTTTTTTTTTCATATCGTTGTTTTATTAAAACCATTTGGCCACAGAAGGTCTCTGGCTTAACGAAGCATAAATCTAGACTCATACTATGCATAGTCATTATGAGATTAATAAACGTTTACAGTAGCCTAAGTTGGATTTCAAATAACCTTTATTTTTTTTTACTTCGGTAGATGATTGTTAGTATGCAATTCTTACACTTTATATTTGTTTTACTTTCCTTGTCCACTCTGTTATAATAAAGACCTTTGTTTATATATATATATATATATATATATATATATATATATATATGGGTATGTCAATTTTTCATTGCTGCATGGAAATTTCTATGTTTCGAGATTAATTCTCATCATCAGGCAATGCTGGTGTGGTTGTGCAGACGATTTACATTTAAATGACATACTTTCGGTTTACTGTGAATGTATGTGGGTGTTTTGTGTGTGTGTGTGTGTGTGTGTGTGTGTGTGTGTGTTTCCTCTCTTGTTTTCTTTTTCCTTGACCCTATTTCTCTCTTGTCTGCTTTCCTTCGCATTTATCTGATCTTATTATTTTCCCTTCAGTTTTATTACATTTGATGTGATATTTCTTCTTGGTATTACCAATCTCCTCCCTCTAGTCTATTTGTTAGAGAAAAAAAATTTTCCAAAATTAAACCCCGAACTGCTATTTTTTCGTTCCATCTATCAATTTGCTGTAAAGTTTATTATCCTGATACAAAGTGGGGAATTATTGAAAAAAGAACAACTAACTTATTCTATCTTTGGCTTTATTTTTATTTTTATTTTTATTTTTACCTAATTCGTCAGTGAACATGTTATTTAATTTAGGTTTTATCCATTTTTTAATGTGAATAATTTACAATGTCTACATATGACATTAATTTCGTTGCGTTTATTTAATAAATTTTTATTTTTAAGGGATCTAATAATAAATAGCTTTTCATATAAGCATAATGAACATGGGTCATTTAAGGACTTACATGTTTTAGCTTTTTTTAGGATTTTCCATTTTATTTTGGATGTTTTTTTTTCTTTTAGGTACCAATGATGACTCGATAAGGATGTTCTGTTTCTGTATTTGCTATAAGGAAAGCAGACAAGAGAGAAATAGGGTGAAGGAAAAAGAAAAAAAGAGAGGAAAAAAGTTGGTTAGCACAGTAATTCCTGGAGGTCAAACCCCTAAGTGAATCTCCATTCTGATTAGCCACACACACACACACACACACACACACACACACACACAAACACCCACATATATTTACATTAAACCGAAAGTATTTGACATTTACATGTAAATCGTCTGCACAACCACACCAGCATTGCCTGATGATGAGAATTAATCTCGAAACAGAAATTTCCATGTCGCAATGAAATATTGACATAACCATATAATTATATTATATTATATTAAGCTCGATAATACTCATTATATTGAGCACTGTTTATAATAAAATAATGCCAGAGCACTCAAAATATAAAAAAAACCTTGAGTCCTCTTCACTTGGAATTATATATATATATATATATATATATATATATATATATATATTATAAATTATGTTTTAGAACATGTACATAATTTTTTCTCTATATGTCCTCTACAATCATATGTTTGTTTCAACGTTGGGTGTCCAACGTTTCGTCAGGAGGAATAAGCAAGAACTGGAATCATCCGCTGTTTATATTTGGTTCGTTGTTGTTGTGGGGTTGGTTGGGGTTATTCATAATGAAGGGAATGTTTCTTCCATGTTGACCGTTAGACTTTTGAAGAACTTGGGGAGTAAGTGCTAAATTGTTGATTAATGGCATTATCTGTTGGAATGTACGTTTTTATCGGTCGGGTATATCTTTTGGTTAGAATTTCGAAGAACATGGTGTATGGAGAAGTTTGATTACTTGGTCAGTTTTGTGTGTTTGTGTGGGTTTTTTTTTGTGATTGGGGAACTTATCTTGTTTGTTGACCTGAAGAATTTTTAGGACGGCGTCGTGGTTGGCTAGTCTTTGATTAATTGGTGTCTGTTGTTATATATATATATATATATATATATATAATGGAGTGAGAGAGAGACAAGAGCGTCGACTCAGTTCATTCAAACTCTTTACTAAAAGTTATTAACCTTTACTACCATTTACGAAAGTTATTGGCGCGTTTTCGTTTTTTAACTATGGATCATTATTTTATTTTATTTATTTATTTATTTATTTATTTATTGCAATAATTATGTCATCGAGTAGGGGAGAATATATATATCCTGTCTATAATAATAAAAACCGTCGTGCATTTGTTTATACACACACACACACACACACACACACATATATATATATATATATATATATATATATATAATACTGTGAATTTATCTTTGAACACGTCTCGAAAAAACCACCGAGTATAAACGCGGAGGGGAAAAAATGAAAACAAAAAAAGAAACGAACTAAGCACTTGAACATTAGTCAAAGTACTAGTCGAAAGAAAAAACCCCTAGACGAGGAACCTAACACGTAAAGGGCTCAATACAATAGAAGAGCAAATAAATAAGTAAGTAGCTAAACTAGAGCCAACAGACTTACCAAGGTTTCACCAAATGGATCGTCAGGGCAAGTTGGATTGCCCTGACGATCCATTTGGTGAAACCTTGGTAGGTCTGTTGGCTCTAGGTTAGCTACTTACTTATATATATATATATATATATATATATATATATATTAATAATTATTACGTTATAATATGTGCACACGTAATAATTGCACGTATTCTAACGTAATAATCATACATAATCATTACTCTATTTTTAAATTGATCACTGTTTTAAATTAATATTTTGAACGTTTCAATTATTTTCTTCGTTCTTATTCATTTGAATATATATATATATATATATATATATATATATATATATATATATATATATATTCCTCCTGTCACGTAGAGGGATTTGGATTATTTTGTTTCTTCTTTTACTTATGTCTTAATGTAAGATACTCAATAGTAGGTTCATCAATATATATGTTGCCGTCACTTTAAACGGCGAATCGATATAAAATATTTTGCCGTCATTTTTGACGGTACGGGCCCACTCATTGATTATATCTTAGTCTTTCTTTTTCTTTCTCTGCCTCTCTCCCCCTATCACTCACCCTTTAACCCCCTCATTTTTTCTATATATGAATTTACTTTTTATGACAATCAGTGTTCATAGTTCTCCACGGCTTCTTTTTATTTCTTATTTTATGGAATACTTGCCACTAAAATAGATAGCACATATAATTCAAAGAAAAATATTGATATAATCAAGATGTTAACTTTCCACACTACATCAAAGAAAAGGTTAGGAAGGAAACACCCCTCAGTACTGGAAAGAGCGATAACCTTTACTAGACTTTAGAAACATTTTTTCCTAAAAAGCTTTTAAAAGAAAGATTTTATAAATTTTAACTGAAAGCAATAGCGTATATTCAATCAAGTAATGTTTACTTGTCGGGAAATGGCTAATGTTAACATTACCATTATAAGTCTTCCGTTTCTTCGGGGTACGTTTTGCTAATTTTATTTGCCTGGGTAGTTTCTCTTTTGCCTTCTGCATGCAATGTCTCCCCAGTACAAATGGGTATCATGCTTCTCCACAGCTTTCTATCTTTTCTTATTTCAGACTTGATTTTTTTCCTTGTTTTATGATCCACCTTCCCTCATCCATTTTCTCAAACTTGTCAAGTAGGTTTCCTTTCTCTGTTTTTATACGCGTCATGTCTCTCCAAGACAATGGTTGATCCTAGTTCTTCACAGCTTCCAGTGTTTTCTTGCTCTAGACAATAGTTGCTCTATTGTAGTACGTGTTTCTTCATCAATTTGCTCAACTTTTTTCTTAACTTCAGTATACCTTGTGTGTGTTAAATTCTCCAACCGTTCTTTCCTTATAATGTGTCTCAAATATTTTTCTTTCAAATTGTATGTCATAGCTTTTTTTATTTCTTTCTTTTTTGTTATTGTAGCTGTTTGTCGTTCTTGTTCTCTTGGAAACTTCTTCTCACTAATGGTAGTTAAAGTGACTTAAATAATTTCTTTATTTATTACACGTTCAGATTCTTTTAGTTGACAGCGTGATGTGGCAATAAGAATGTGCTTTTTATCAAACGAACTGTTAATTTCGTAGATCAAGGAAGGAGTTACCAAACTTTTTTTAGTCTCAGAGGTCATGGCTCGATGCAAACAACGTGAGCTGGAACTTAAAATCGGCTAATATCGTTATATAGACAATTCCCAAGTTGGCATCTATGCAGATGATGCCACCATTTACAACAGTCTCTGCAAGAATTCTGCCAAGGCTGACAAAGTAAACTTGCCGTCTGCACTTCAAAATAACCTCTAATCTGTGAATGAATGGGGTAGGAAATGGCTAGTAAATTTGAATACCTCCAAAACGAGGCTTCTCTCCTTTAACCCCCTACAGAGAAGTATTCTTGTCTACTGTTAGAATGGATGACGCTAGTCTCATAGGGAGCAACGCACTGTGCCTCTTTGGACTCACTCACTCAAATTGTCCGAACCTTCTGGGGCCGCTGAATGTATCTTCTTATTTTAGCTGTTGAGGTACTATTTTTGTTTTATGACTACGTGTAAACAAAGAAAGAAGTACTGAACTGTTACGTGATGTCTTTCCTTATGGCAGAGAATACTGTACAATCTCCTCAAAAATGAAGGGGATAATCGAAGCAACAGAAATGCGGTTCTACAGAAGGATGCTGGGGATATTATGATCAAGAACGAGATTTTGGAGAGAATCGAAACAAAAAGTAAGTTTTTGCATGTTATCAGAAAGAGACAGTTAAAATTTCTGAGACACTTCGTGTTCAAATTCCAGTTGAATTCGTTGCATTCACTTACGCACAAATACCATCGGGAAAGGTATTAATCTGTCTCTTCCCTCCAGCTATGGGTTAAATAATAGGACTGATTGGGTTCTATAGCCTTGGCTAGCAACCAGTCTACCGCAAAAAAGCAATGTCAACCTACTGCGGGATAGTCCTCTGCCCAGTCAATCATGTCTCTTTCGAGAAATGATCACCCAAAAGCATGTATCACGTATGGCACTTAACTGATTGACATTGAAACCATAGCTGCAACTACTGATAGTAAGATTCATTCACAGTGTCAGGCAAGGATGTTTTTCTTGTCAGAATCCATTTTGCACATTTATAGATCTACCATTCGTCCATGCATGGTATACTGTTGGCATATGTGGTCGGGTGCTTCTGCTATTCATCTTGGGGTTCTCTACAAAATCAAAAAAGGGTCGGCAATATAATGAATCCTGGCATAGCAGCCCGGCTTTAGTCACGTTCTCACCGACATCATGTGGCTTCTCTCTGTCTTTTCAACAAGTATTTTCATAGAAACAGCTCCGACGAGATTTTTCCCTTATATCTCGACAACGTGTATTTACTCATGATACTAGATTAGCATCACGATCCCATTCTTTTACCGTAGAAAGATTTAAATGTAACCGCTTCTTCTACTCTAACAGTTTCTTTTCTCGCTCTCCCCGTTTGTGGAATTCACTTTCATTTGTTTGGCGTCCCTCATAGCTACAATCTCCAAAAGTTTAAATGCAACATCAACTACCACCTTCTATCTACTTAATTCCCATCCATCTCCAATCTTTTCTTCGACATTCCCTTGGCCTCAGTCTCTTAACAGACCTCAAATGGAATGAACTGCATCGAATCAATAGTTACATCTACTGCTAAGAAGGTGCAGTCACTGTGTTAGGTCGGGAGCTTTTTTGGTTAGAATTCATTTTGCAAATTTATAAATCTACCATTTATCCGTGCATTAAATCTTATTTCCATAATTGGTCGGGTGCTTCTGCTATTCATCTTGGGGTTCTCGATAAAATCACAAGAAGGATCTGCAATATAATCGGTCTTGGCATGGCAACACTGCCTTTAGTCACTTTCTCACTGACGTTATGTGGCTCCTCCCTGTATTTTCTACAAGTATTTTCATGGAAACTGCTATGACGAGGTACTCCGACCACTGGTACTCCGACCACTCGTGCTACTAGACTGGCATAAAGGTTCTACCATTTTAGAGTAGAAATAGTTAAATGCAACCACCTCTTCTTCTCTAACAGTTTATTTTCTCGCATGTCACGTTTGTAAAACTCACTTCCATAGCTACAATCTGCAAGAGTTTAAAAGCAATGTCAATTGCCATTTTCGATCTATTTGATTCCCATCCATCTCTTATCTTTTCTTCGACAACACCTTTACTTTTCCTCTCACTGTAACCCCTGCTCGCCAGTGACCTTTCTACCTGGCTTGGGGTGAAGTGATAAAAAAAACACTACTCTTGTCATTAACCACTATAAAACAGATACAGATACAAATTTTTCCGACATGTAAACATGGCGATATAAGCAATTTACTTTCTTAGGTATACCGCATATATATATATATATATATATATATATATATATATATATATATATATATATATATATATATATATATATTTGTGTATTTAGGCAGAAAATTTTCTTTTAAACACGTCAGATTAAATAAATTGCAAACACTATGTTTGCTTATTTTTAATAAAATCCGTTCATACTCACGGATAATCTTTCGCGTATTACAATCAAAAGATATCAGAAATGAGCTGTAACAAAAAAAAATTGGAAAAATTTCAATATTTAAACAGTTTTAGTAGGGGTTCAGTTTCTCATACAACATTATAGTAAATCGATCATCCATTTCGGAACCACTCGCTTTGGGGTCGATTTGTTTTTTTGTTTTTTTTTGAGGACGAGTTGTTGCTCTTGTTTTTGTCTTTTTTAAGTTTTCTTCAGTTCTTACCATGTTATCTTTCTCGGAAACTCCAAGAATGGATTTATTTAAAAATTTTGTAAAGGATTCAGTTGTTGAATATGCGCAAACAAAAAAAGTTAATTGCACAGGATCGAGCTGCCCCCGCTAAAATTGTTTAAATGTTGAAATTTTTACAATTTTTTTTTTTTATCAGTCGGAAAGTTTAGGGTTTAATCGATAGGTTTGCACTGAAAAACGTAAAAGAAAATTAATAATCAACAAAGTTACAGGTGGTAATGGTGGTGGTTCCAAAATGGAGGGTCGATTTCCTATAACGTTGTATGACAAACTGATCGCCCCTCTAAAATTGTTTAAATATTGAAATATTTCCAAATTATTTTTGTCAGTCGGACACTTTAGGGTGTAATCCATAAAATTGCACTGAAAAGAAATAAAAAAAAAGTGAAAAACAACAAATTTAAAGGCGGTGGTAGTCTCTTTCAGGTCCACCAAAATATTTTACTCAAGAAAGAACGGAAGACCGCCGCTTCTAAATCATTGATTTCTCAATCAAGCTGAAGTATCAAGAAAGATAGATAGATAGATAGATAGATAGATAGATAGATAGATAGATAGATAGATAGATAGATAGATAGATAGAAGCATCACTGGGTAGGCAGGTATTCATTTGGAATATATATCTAAACTTATTTATAAATGGAAATTGCTGTGTGTGTCTGTGTGTGTGTCCGTTACCTATAGACTCCGAAACGGCTGAACCGATTTTCTTAAAATTTACACAGGTGTACTATAAGCGTCTGTAAGTGTTCTTAGCTGGGTTTTGTGTCGAGGTACCCCCGATAAATATCGAAAATCGATAATCGAAAAAATCTGGTTACAGAAGGAGTGGTCTGATTTTAATCAAGTTTGATACACTCATAGACAAAAACATAAGAAACGATATTCAGAAGTTTCAAGGTTGCAGTTCTTACAATAGTGCAGAAAATCGATAATATATATATTTATATAAGGCAAGATGTTTGTGTGTGTGTCTGTTTATCTGCCTGTATGCCTGTATTTTATCAGCTCTTTTATTTTAGTTTTTGCTTCGGGTTTGGCTCTAAGTAGGTATAATTGTAGTTCTTAGTCTCAGCCATGATACCATTTACTCAGAGGACTTATTTAGCCTTTAAAATTCAGTTTACGATGAAAAACCTTATTTGATATCGATACCAGGAAATCAAAGTTTGACTTCAATCCATTCATTTTTCTTTCAGTCTACGGTTTCGCTTTAACTATTGCTTTTTAGTTTTTCGTGCCAACGTCTAAAAAGTCTGAGCTCCAGGACCATGGATTAGTTTTAAAGCTTTCATTACACCCGAGCAACGCCGGGCTATACTGCTAATATATATATATATAAACGAAATAAAATTAACGAGATAGATAGATAGGACTGTGTATTCAATCCAATTTCAATCCACGTCAGATGATAGAAATTTCGCCTTCCCACATATTTTGCGTTTCCCTGTTTGTGTATAAAATAACAAAGTTTGTCGCTCATATTTCACTCTTCCCAATACGTATATAAAATGTAATCAGTGGACTATTTCTCCAGTCTGATGAAGCCTTTTTTCAGAACGAGACCTTATACATGAAAATTCTGGACTGAATCAATCCTTTAATTTTTTTCTTTCGTCCGACATTTTATATATTTTTTCTGGATACTGCCTCTTAAAATCCTGTTTTTTAATGTTCTAATGAAATTAAACCATTTGTAATTTGTCTGATGAGATGGGTTCCAAAAATTACCCGTCGAAATAAATTATAATTTATAACCACTTCAGATGACATGTTCAGTTTTTGCTTTATGTGTATTATATTGTTCTGGATAGTAGCCATTGAGCTCTCTGTATGGATCTGTATTTAATAATTTAGATTAAATAACTGTATTTGGATTATCCTCCCTATTTAAGGATTTGACATGATTACACACACACACACACACATATGTATATATATTTATATATATATATATTACAGAAATTAACGAAGATTAACGATATATATATATATATATATATATATATATATATATATATATATATATATTCCATTTGTAAACTAGTTATTACGCGGCCCAGTGGTTATTTTAGGCGATTTTCAATAACTGATTTTACTGTTTACCGTTTTTGTTTTTTTAAAAACGCTCACCTAACGGTAGTATTTTTGAACGCTCACGTGGCAGGGAATTTTTGAATGCGCAATTTTTTAAATTACAAGAAATTATAACATTTTTTATCCATGGTTGTATGAATCTAATATATATATATATAAAGGAAAACTCAACACGTCATTTTAATTGGTTATAAATTATAATTAATTTCAATGAGCTTAATTAGCTCATTTCATCAGACCACACAATATTCCTTCCATTTGGTACAAAAAATTTTGCCGGAAAAAGCATTTCCTTTAACTGAAGAGAAAGATGAAAAATATAAAATTACGAATAAAAATAAGAACGAAAAGAGAAAAAGGAAAAGAGACTCAGGACTTAGGCATTGGCGTCAGATCGGCAGGGAGTGTTCAGACCAGTCGTGACGGGGTTGAGCTCTGAAGAAGCTTCTAATGCCATGGATACGTGTGTTTGTGTGACCCCATAAACTAACCCACCCATTTATATTGACCTAGATCCATATATACATATGCGTACATTGACACATATACTTAGATATCTGAGTGTGTTTATGCTTATACATACTTACCGACCTACAATTTTTCGTGTCTACATACGGGTCTTGCGTTCGTACACTCACACGCATACATTTCATAAAGACGGGATTTCCGTGTGTATAATAGTGTTTTATATATATATATATATATATATATATATATATATATATATATGCTAGTATTTCGCACACATACTCCCAAATTACGCCTATATTTTCATATTTCTATGAATCCTCACATCTATACCTATATATGCTCATAAATGTGTTCTTCATACCTACATTTATCTCTTTATATCCACATACAATTATTGTGTTCACACACTCGCAATTCTATGAGGAGCGGAGTCACGCATACATGTATACACATCCATATATATATATATATATATATATATATATATATATATATATATATATTATTATTATTATTATTATTATTTAAATACTTTAATCCAAGCGGAAAAAGCAGGAAGGTGAATTCCAAAACCCGAACCTAATTAATATTAAATATTAAAGTTTAATATTAAAAAATGATACAGGAGGAGAGCTCCGTGTAATAAAAATTACAGAGCAAATATAAGCACTTCAAATTATCTCCAGTTTCGGGATAGCATTTGTTGTTGAGGTGATGTGTTATCCCATTCGGGGATTTCATGTCGAAATGGTCATTCAACATCTTTGAAAAAAATTTAAGTTAATATATATATATATATATATATATATATATAAGTATACGAGCAACTTTTTATATACCGCTATGCATAAAGACAATGTACACCTGTGTACACTTAACTCCCAAACGATGTGGTATATTTTCTTTTCATACGTCTTAACAAACATTACACACATATATATCGATATATACCGGCATACATCATTCGGATTATTGATACTAACCTGTACACATATGAGTAGAATGATCAGTACATGACGGTATCATCAGTTCAAGAATGCACAATTTACTGCATCCAAGATTAACACAACCCACATATAATCAGGTGTTCTCACATGATGGAAAAACATATACGTAATTAGGTCCATTCTTATACATGAAATACACTTATACACACATTAATACATACAAGAATATATGTAAATATGCACAAAATTCTATAGAAGCATGCACAAAATTAGATGCACCCATATATATGAGAAACATATCTCACCTTAAACTTAGATGCCCCATTATACACGTGAAATATTTATGTCGAAGTCATTATAGTGAACTCATTTCTTATTAGATAGTTCATGATAGGATATTTCTTTTAAAACTTCGTACACCAATAATATAAAGTAGATTTGCGTGTCAATCCATTGTATGGTACGTTCTTATCTTCACTTCTTTAGTCTGTAAAATCTTCCAATGAATAATCCACACAAATGTGAGAGAGCTGGCAAGTGTGTCTGAACGAGGTGATTCTAAGATTTTATGTGTTAGACAGTTTAAATTTATTTTTATGGCGGCATTTGAAAATTATTTCATTTCTCTGATTTAATAATTGGCTAGATTCTCTGAATTTGATAAGTCTAATCTTTTCGTCTAAACATAAATTGCATCTGCTTCTAAAGCTGTTGGGGGTTTAAGATTTCCCTATAATCGTCCATTCAATCTGAGGGGAAATTCCCAGAAATGTTTCGAGAATGGTTTGATGTTTTAGGTGGGGTTCAGAAAATGATTGAGTGTGATTGTATAGGCGTTGTTTCCATAGTCCTGCAGAAATTCCTATATATGTTTTTTCCTGCTATTGTCTACGCTAGGATAAATGGTTGCTTGGTATATTACTTCTTCGGATTTACATATGCCTCCAACTGGGCATTTGTTTTTTACTCTACAGTTACAGAGGGTTGTACTATCTGTCTTTTTATTGCTATAAAATTTTTTAGTATATTATTATTATGGGAACTGATGATGCTATTAATATTACTAGTGCAGGAATAACTAATTTTTAATGTCTTTCTATTGCAGATTTTCCTTAGTGGGTTGTTCTGCTTAAGGTGCTTATCAACTAATTCCAGAAAGTACTGCCCGATATTAATATTAGGTTTACAGAAAGGGGGGTTAAACCAAAGCACTCTTTTTTTCTATTTCTAGGTTCTTTAGTTCTGGTACTTGGGGGGGGGGTGCTAAGTAATGTAATTCCTGTTTGAAGTCACTTTTTTTTTAAAGCGATGTTGTAATGTGTCTTATATTCATTAAAGATTTTGCTATTTGATGATAGTTTGTTGATTCTAGTGTTTACGATTGTAGGGATTTGTTTAATTCTTTATATATATTTATATATATATTTTTTTTCTAGACATATGCTATTAAATATAAGAGACAATGAATGTCTATTATGTTTAATCATGAGCCGTTCTAAACTGAAATTAAAGCAAAAATACGACGTTTAGAACGGCTCATGATTAAACATAATAGACATTCATTGTCTCTTATATTTAATAGCATATGTCTAGAAAATTACTTGCTGCCTCGATATACTAAATATATATATATATATATATATATATATAAAGAATGAAATGAAATGAATGGTGTCGATTGAACTGTGTATCTAGACACATCGGATACCAGGAATTTCGTCTTCCCACATATTGAGCGTTTTCCTCTGTGCATAAAAAACAAGGTTTGTTACTCATATTTCTCCCTTTCCACTACGTATATAAAATTTCATCAGTAAAAAGATTTCCTCAGACTGATGAAGCCCTTTTTGAAAACGAAACCTCTTAAATAATAATCCGAGACTGAATCAATCCCTACTCGTATCTAATTTTTCTTCATTGTTAAAGAAAAGGAACAGAATTAAATTAGTTCTTCAATTTGCCTGTTTCAGTTACATATAAGCGAGTGTCGCTGACATTTTGCGACATCTGCAACAACTGGATTGCCTGCGCTAAACATCCGTCCTTTTATTTCACTGCGACTTAAGTTCACGCCATTTTGTCGGTACGCAAATATCAGAGGTCACACATTACCTCTATGCAAAGAGGATCGTTTGTTGTCGTGTTTGAGAAAGGCTAAGTCGAGGTAAGGTGAAGGGAAGACCTAAATGAAAAGGTCTAACCAACTATCGGCCAATTTGACGCGTTTCGTACAAGTAAACACTGTTGTATTTTTTTTTCAAAAATTGTTAGTTATAATTGTTCATAATATTTAAATTTCTCGACTATGATTCTCGTGCCAAGTGAAGTGAACACGCCTCAAGTGTCGTTTCATTACAGTCTTAGTGGTCAGAAAAAAAGATCTTTCTGAATATTAATGTTATTTGCAGAAACATTTTTTGCATCCATGCAAAATAAGTCTTACCCGTTATCTATAAATATATTGAAATTAACTTGAAAAGCATTTTTCATTAAATGCGACAAAGCATATCTTATTTACTCTTGTGATACAGTAGATATCGGCTCGGAACGAGACATCGGGGAGCCGAGTTCGAATTCCAGTTGAATCCATTGTATTCACTTACGCGCAAATACCCTTGGGAAAGGTATTAATCCGTCTCTTCCTTCCAGTTATGGGTTAAATAGCAGGACAGATTGGGTTCTATAGCCTTGGTCGGCAACCAGTCTACCGCAGAAAGCAATGGCAACCTACTGCGGGATAATCTTCTGCCCAGTCAGTCATGTCTCTTTCGAGACATGATCGCCCAAGCGTGTATCACGTACGGCACTTAACCGACTGACTGACATTATGCCGCATGACTCATGGGACTAGAACATGGATCTGGAATCACTAACATGGATCTGGATTCATTAAACGTGACAGACAAGGAATATCTTATTTACACTATTTACATTATACCTCATGGCTCGTAGGGTTAGAACATATCTGGATTCATTAACAAGGATCTGGATTGATTAAATGCGACAGAAAAGGAATATTTTATTTACCCTATTTACCTTGTGCCGCATGACTCATGGAACTTGAACATGGATCTGGATTCATTAACATGGATGCGGATTCATTAAATGAGACAGACAAGGAATATCTTATTTACACTATGCCGCATGAATCATGGGGCTAGAACATGGATCTGCATTTATTAATATGGATCTGGATTCTTGAAATGCGACAAAACGAGGAATATCTTATTTACACTAGTAACATTATGCCTGATGACTCATGGGAGAAGAACATGGATCAGAATTCATTAATATGGATCTGGATTCATTAAATGCGACAGACAAGGAATATCTTATTTACACTATGCGGCATGAATCATGGGGCTAGAACATGGATCTGGTTATATTAATATGGATCTGGATTCATTAAATGCGACAGACAAAGAATATCTTATTTACACTACTTACATTATGCCTCGCGACTCATGGGACTAGAACATGGATCTGGATTCATTAACATGGATGTGGATTCATTAAATGCGACAGAAAAGGAATATCTTATTTACACTATATTATACCTTATGACTCATGGTACTAGATCATGGATCTGGATTCATTAACATGGATGTGAATTCTTTAAATGCGACAAACAAGGAATATCTTATTTACACTATTTATATTATGCTTCATGACTCATGGTACTTGAGCATAGATCTGGATTCATTAATATGGATCTGGATTCATTAAATGCGACAAACAAGGAATATATTATTTACTCTATTTACATTATGCCGCATGACTCATGGAACTTGAACATGGATCTGGATTCAATACCTGACCAAACCAGAAGTGAACAAAAAAACTTAGGGAGTAGAGTTAAAGAGAGATAACATACGAGGACGTCTGGAAGCCGCATGACTCATGGAACTAGAACATGGATCTGGATATACCCCAGTAAACGATATAAAGGGTTCAGTTCAAAATTTCAATATAAAGAGTGCTAGACCGTACAATGATCGAAATGTCTTGAATATGTCAACAAAGATGAGAACAACAATTTAAATAATGGACATAGCGGAAATATTTACAATAACCCATGTTAGAAAAATAAGCACAAAAGAATATTATGTTTTTCTAATTTTCATCAGCTCCTTTTTTTTTTAAGGATTAAAGGCGTGCAGAAGCTGTCCGTAGTGGTTATTTTATCAAGCGATTTTGGCCATTAATTAACTATTTTCAAGGGGTTCATTTTTAATGCTTTTTCAGTGTCCGTACGATAAGATTTATTGCGTAGAAATGGTAGTAATTTTAGGCTGAGGGAGAGGATGTGGCATGACTTTATATTCTGATGTCTTCTTAGAAGACTGCCAGCAAATTCCAACTATGTGTCTATATTTTTGGGATGAGGTATTGTAACTATTTGCACTTTTTATATTATTCAGTCTTAGTAACTCAAATCTCGAAGTTTTTATTTAGTTTTTTTTGTTTTTTTGAGCGGCATATCAACCATTTGCAGATTATTTTAAAAATCTAAAGGTTTCGTATCCAAGTTTATTTTTAAAAATAATAAAAACTTAATGACACAATTCTTACTAATTAATCCATAACTGGGAGAAGAGGGGGGTTCATATTTTTCCAAAGTAAATGAATATCAGAAACCTAAGTGGAATTAGAAGTCGGCTCCCCGATTAACAGTTCCGAGATATTTCAACGCCTGCACATCCAAACTTACAGCGCCAAGAGGTCACCCAACAACCCTGCCGGCCATAATTATTAGGCAACCCCAGTTTTTAAAAGAAATGTTGTATTTCATACTATTTTTAGTATTTATTGCCAAGTGGATAATTCTAAATGAAAATAAAATGGTTCTTTTGTTATTATTACTTTGCAAAGTTTTACAAGGCAAATAGCGACAATTTACCCATCGCACCTTTCAGATTATATATATATATATATATATATATATATATAGTACCGGCCATAATTATTAGGCCACGCCAGTTTTTTTTTAAAGAAATGATACATTTCATACTATTTTTAGTAATTACTGCCAAGTGGATAATTCTAAATGAAAATAGAATTTTTTTTTTTGTTCTTATTACTTTGCAAAATTTTAAAAGGCAAGAAAGCAAAAATGAACTCGTCCGAATCACCCTTAGTTTTCTTCATTCATTCATTGATGGAACTGCAATATAGGTAATTATTAAATATTTATAAATTCATTTAATGCACATGTTATTGTGCAGTATTAACAAAACACCCATTCTATTTTCATTCACAATTATTCACTTAGCAATAAAAAATAATATGAAATACATCATTTTTTAAAACACTGGAGTTGCCTAATAATTATGGCCGGTAGTGTAGGTAGTGACCAGGCACGACGTTGCTTAACTTCGGTAATCGTACGAGAACAGGTGTTTCAACGTAAGCCTCTAATTTTATGTTCAAGTTGTGAGTTCAGTACCAGCCACAATTGTGAATAAAAAGTTGGAGTGCTGTGTTACTAAAAGGATCTGGAGTGCTATCTCCTTCCAAGGAACAACGGCGCTTCAAGTTATACAGGGGCAACAAACCGCGGCTGGTTACACTGGCATCTTGGAGGGAAGATCATTGACTGAAGGCTCTCACGTGTTTGACAATTACTGGATCTTTCTACAGAAAGCGCTGCAATCCATAATTTCCACAGAACAAATCACGTTTTGATGGAGAATATACTGATTCTTTTGGATGATCATATGTGTTCGCCCTTTCGCAACTCTACAAGAAATGTTTGAGAGTGAATATACAAGGTTAGAAATTGACGGCAACTCTACACAGTGTATGAATAACATTCCAACCAGTCTTCTGCAGACTCTTAAATCGACTATTCCAAAGCAAATTGTTGAAGTTATTCACAATGATATCAGTGCTTCTTATAATTGTGGCGTCTTATTGGACATTTTCTCCTCGGTTTATAATATACTAGCAGTATAGCCCGGTGTTGCATGGTCCTGGAGCTCAGACTCTTTGGACGTTGGCATGAAAGACTAAAAAGCAATAGTTGTTTCCAGTTAAAGCGAAACCGTAGACTGAAAGAAAAATGAATGGATGTAAGTCAAATTTTGATTTCCTGGTATCGATATCAAATAAGTTTTTTTTCGTCGTAAACTGAATTGTGAAGGCTAAATAAGTCCTCTGAGTACATGGTATCATGGCTGAGACTAAGAACTACAATTATACCTACTTAGAGCAAAACCCGAAGGAAAAACTAAAATAAAAGGGCTGAAACAAATACAAACAAACAGCCAGATTAACAACCCTGATACTTCTGAATATCGTTTTTTATGTCTGTCTATAAGTTTATCAAATTTGATTAAAATCGGACCACTTCTTCTATAACCCGATTTTTTCGATTATCGGTTTTCGATATTTATCAGGGGTACCTCGACACAAAACCTAGCTAAGAACACTCGCAGACGCTTATAGTACAAGTGTGTAAATTTTAAAGAAAATCGGTTCAGCCGTTTCGGAGTCTATTGGTAACGGACACACACACACATACAGAGAGAGGGAGAAAGAGACACACACACAGACAAAGTTCCATTTATAAATAAGTTTAAATAGATTTTAGGTGTTATTTTGAACTTTTGAACAAATACACTTCTTTCTTTTTATGTGCCGTGACCCTTCAGGACGTAGTTAATTACAGCACCCCACATCATCCTTTTCTTTGTAGCTCTTAATATATTTTGTCTTATTTTTTCTAAACTATGCTCTACCATTGCATTTTCATGGTACGTCACGCGCTATTTTCCCCTGTCCTCTTGTTCTCTGTCCTGTGAATATCAGATTTTTCAAGCCCTCCTTCCCAGAAATTTCAACTGTTACTTCCTGATGTTAAAAATGAGTTTACTTTTTGTTTCGATCCTATCCAAAATCTGATCCTTGATCACATGTTCGGTCCATGGCATCCTCAGCATGCTTCTGTAGGACAACATTTTTGCTGCTTCGAGTCTCTCCTGTCTCTTCCTTCTCCTGTCACTCTTTCGCTCAATCTCTTTATCTGACCTGTGGGTATCAGATTTTCCAATCCCTTCTTCTTCATTACATGTCTCAGGAACTTCAGCTGTCTTTTACTGATGTTAAGTATTAGTGCCGTTTTCGTTTACATCCTCACCATAACCTTGTCTCTTCTTACATATTCGATCCACGATATCCTCAGCATCCTTTTGTAGAATTAAGTAAAAGATATGTACTAGCGTACTTAGTTTACATTCGAGCTGAAGAATATTTTGTTTACTTTGCAATAGCTAAACAAACATTCCGAAACAGAAAGACATCTAAAATTTATTGGACGCATAAAGAGCGACAGAGGACTTCACAAGCAAAGCAGGTCTCAAAAACAAAAGTTGAAGTCATGCAACAATTATTTAACAGATAACTGCATGGATGTAGTTGATCCAGGATCTTGAATGCATAATTAAATCACGTTAGTATAGTATTCTGATCTTGGTTACGTTATTTCTTAAATCTTTTTTACCATCATGAAGCAACCTCCATTTTGTTGACGAAGCAGACACCATTTTATTGAAGGAACAGAAGTCATTCTGTTGATGAAATAAAATCATTTTATTTACTGAGTACCAATTTTGTTGATATAGCAGGCATTTTTAAATGAAGCAGCCGCCATTTAGTTGACAAACGAACCGCTACATTGTTAACGGAACAACTTCCAGTTTCTTAATGAAATAGTCACCATCTTTTGACGAAATGGCATCTATTTTGTCGATGTGTCCACTTTTTCGTAAATGAAAATAGTTCCATTTTTAGACGAAGCAGCCTCTATTTTGTTCATGACGACACCATTTTGTTGATGGATATATAACCATTTTGACGATATAACAGCTGCCATTTTGTTAATGAAACAGCCATATTGTTATAATGCACTCATCTAGTTAGAAAATATTTCTTTAATTCGTAAGAAAGCTGTTTGTTAAATGAGGGATTTTATTACGAACCACATTACTTCGAAGCAATGACGTCAAACCTCTAATCCCGACACATAAGAACATTTATAATACTCGGTAAGTAGTTTAACTATTATTTTGTAAATGCCATTAATTTGGCGAGAGCTTTAACAGCACTCTGCACTCATTTTTGGTATAACGTTTTTCTCCAAAGATTTTCAATTAAGGTCCCTTCTCTGAACACTTGAGCCAAATCTGCTAGTTTCCAGAGTCAACATGAAAAAGGAAATTGAACCCTACGCTCAAAGTTATCGTAATTGACCCTCGGCAAATCCAATAGTCTCTCTCACGATCAAAACGCGATCACTTTTACAAAACCGAAAAACTTTTATCGCCACCTTTTACTCCATTATGAAATAGTTTCGTTATCTTCTCCGGCGACAAATATTTGATCGCAGACGACAATTCTTCTGGTCCGCGTTAACTGTACAGACTTTTCCCGCCCATCGACCGCTCTTCTTTACTCATCAATATTTGCGCAGTCGAAGACGGTTAAATGTCTTGCGCACGATATACGTAAACTTTTCGCGGTCGGACGTGACTGTGGGCGCCTCGCTTCTGCGACTAAAAACCGTCGATGTAGAAGACATGGCGAACAGCAATGGCTTCACCACCGTCTTCCATCACTGATGCTATTTTTTTAAAAAATCCGTTAGAGTTGATATATATAAATGTTTTATATCAATAGCCATGAATATTCTCTGTTGAATTTGCGTGAATCTCTTATTTTGCAACAAATCATATATATATATATATATATATATATATATATATATAAAAAACACCATATATTTAAACAAACCATATGTATGCATGTGTGTGTGTGTGTACTGGAGTGGTGTGTGAAGTTTAACTTTTTTTTATCTGTTGTAACAAAATATGTGTTTCAAGAGAAATTGGATGTAACGTAACCCCAGGTCATATCTTTTGCGAAAGATATAATAATTCATGGTGGATACGATTATGAAAAATGTGTTTTCGATTTATATATATATATATATATATATATATATATATATATGGTTGTATTTATTTAAGGCGTGATGGCGTTGGAAGTTTTAAACGTAGCTCGCATAAAATAAAGCGATCTATTGACTGAGAAAACAAGGTTCAATCCCAAACTCAGAGCAAATTAAAACGATAAAAAAGATTATAACAAAAGTATTTTCAAATGTTACATGAACTAAATCTTCAGAATAAGGGTAAACTAGTGTTCATAAGAATATAAGTGATGATGACTGGTCAATCGATGCACATGGACGGTCGCCAAACGGTTAGCTGCGAATGAGATAGTTAAACCCAACATAAGACTGCGCGATTGTCGGTCATAGTTTCTATCCTTTTGTGCCAACACCCGACATCAAACTGCCCTTGTTCCAGTGATAATAACCAGGCAAGATAATTGGTTAGTTCCCGTAAATTGACACAAAGAGTTGTGTGTTCAATACCAGGCTACAGCAGTAGTGAACAAATAACTTAGAGAATCCCGTTAGAGGGAGATAACTTCTGACTACCAAAAGAGGCTTCGCATTAGGAATGAGAATGATATAGCCCAGTGATCGTAATAAAGGGTTATGTTCGAAATTCCTGAAGAAGGCCGGAGTGTACAACGGCCGAAATATCGTAGAAATGGCAACCAAGATGAGGATAATAGTCCTAATAAGGTAAATAGTGTAATATATATATATATATATATATATATATATATATATATATTGGCCAATAACCTTTTTTCAAATATCTTTCATTAAATACGTACGACAAGGAATAATTATTTAATTTTTATTAACCTTTTCCAGCATCGTAACATTTTTATGTTTTATTGGATTTAAACAATATGAAAGTTGCCCATATTTTTTATTGTCTCAATAAAATTCATCTACTTCGGTCGCCATTTCCAAGGGTTTTTTTGTCTCTGGTGTTGTTATTTTTTCTTATAATTTGGTGGTTACGTACTAATTTATTTTTGTGCAGTTTTTTTTTATATACATATATATATAGACACGGTAGAGGGAGAATCAATTTCGAATTCCTGTCGAGTTCATAACATCATAATGTTAATATCTTTCGGAAAAGTATGAATCTATCTCTTCTTCCAGAACTATGGGTTAAAAGGCAGAACGTACTGTTTGTTTTGTTTTTTTTTTTACACTTAGGTGGCAACCAGTCTATAAGAAGTAAACTCTGAATTCAAACTCGATGGGACTGTCATAAAAGTTTTATAAATGCGGCTGGTGGCCACTTGTGAATCCAAATTAACACAGAAAGTCTTACTGCATCGGCGAATGAATACAACATCCCCTACACTTGGTCAGCGATATATGATAGGGTGTTTCATTAAGACGGGTGGAAGTTAGCAGTAAATAAAACAGCGTTATTGGTGAAATTTATTAATTTCACTAACGGATCATGTTATTTGGGTTCTGGCAGTTTTGTGTGAAAAATAATATTGTCCAAATGCCTGCCAATGCTTTTAGCGGCACCCCCCCACTTGATGGTCAAAATCTTTAATGATGTGTCTGCATAGTTACTCCGCGATCTTATCACTGCTTTATTATCTCATTCTTCAGCTGTTGAGTTGTTGTTGGCTTGTTGGCATAGACTTAACTTTTGAGCTGACCCCAAAGGAAAATCTCTAAATGTGTCAAGTCGCACGATTGTCGTGGCTAATTGAGAGAGGATGCGACCTGGGAACTTCTCATTCAATAAAATCATTATTTCTTTGGCTGTGTGGCGTGTGGTGCTGTCTTGTTGGATCCACTAATTTTTGACATCCACAGCATTCAATTCAGGTCAAAATTGTCATGGCTCAAATAACATTATTCAGTAGTGAAATCAATAGAATTTCACCAATAACACTGTTTTATTTACTGCTAACTTCGATTTGTCTAAATGGAACACATGATGTATATTATGACAATAGAGTGAAGGCGAATTGGCATAGCGAAGGAAGCATTCCAGAAGTTCAGTAAAATATTAAGAAACAGGACAATTTCGTTGGAAACAAAGAAGAGAGTACTGGATTGCTTTGTGTTGTCATTTCTTCAATATGGCAGTGAATGCTGGACAATATCATCAAAGATGAAGGAAAAACTTGAAGCAACTGAAATGTGCTACTACAGAGGGATGCTGCGAATATCATGGATCGAGCATGTGAGCAATGAAGATGTTTTGGAAAGGATGAAAACAAAATGGAAATTAATACTGAGCATCAGGAAGAGACAGCGGAAGTTCCTGGGGCATGCAATGAGGAAAGAGGGCTAGGAGAATCTGATACTAACAGGCCAGATAGAAGGAAAATGAGACAGAGGAAAGCAGCGGATAACATATTTGAAGGGCCTGATCAGGTGGATGATGGAACGAGGGTTGCATGGTGTAACAGGAGAAGGTGTGCTAAGAACCACCAGGGATAGGGAGACGTGAAAAGTCATGATGACCTACATCCTGAAGGGAGAGGGCAGGGCACATAGAAGAAGTGGAGTCTATGCATTAAGACTAAGTTCAAGAACGGTGTTGACTTCACTTTTCACATCGTTTACATATGCTCTACCTTTGATATTGGGCACATTTACCAATAAATAAATATCAGTCTATAAGTTAAGTGCCATACATGATAAACGTCTGAGCGATCATGTCTTTTTCGACCCATGACAGAATAAGCAGAAGGTTTTTCCGCAGTTGGTTGCCATTACATTCTGGATGCCAACTAAGGCTAAAAACCCAATCTGTTCTGCTATTCAGCCCATAGCTTCAGAGAGAAGAAATGGATTATTAATTTTCCTAAAGGTATTTACGAGTAACTGAATTCAAGTAATTCAACTAGAATTCGAACTCGGCTCTCCGGCTTCATATACTGGGACGATATCCATTCCACTACAATGCACGTCCAACAAAAGCCTCCCAATTTCTCACACTCACGCACACAGGCACAAAAATATAGTATACATTAATACAATAGATTTATAATATATTCAGAGAGAGACAGATAGAGAGAGAGAAAGAAAGAGAAATTACAAAACTATTGTTTTATTATATTGAGATATTATATATATATATATATATATATATATATATATATATATATATATATATCATAAGTATATATGTGTACTTATCCATGTAAAAATAACATATCTCTAACACTCGTACTCACAAGCACATACAGCCAAATTTTGTATATATATATATATATATATATATATATATATATATATATATAGGGTGTCCATAAAGTTCATGTATATTTTAAAAAAGTTATAACGTTATTTGTATTTACAATAGAAATAATTTGTAAAAAGGATTAGAATGAAGTAAATCTATATGTTTTTAGGGTTTTATGGAAATTTTATTTAAGTTTCCAGATGTCCCCCATCATTAGCAATACAAAGGGTAATACGATTTTGCATTTCATATTTTTCTAATTGTCTAAAAAGTTTTGCAAATTTTGTGGTAAAAATAATTCAATAACTATACTGAAAACTAATTAAACTTCATAACATTATTTACAGAATAATTTATCACAAATACAAATAAGGTTATAATGTTTTTAAGTGAATACGAACTTCATAGATACCCTATATATATATATATATATATATATATATATATATAAAAGTTTCATTAAAAATGAAAGACAAAGTATGATGGTTAGATTTTTATGTAATTTATCAGGTGATCTTACCAAATTCATTGTAATTATAAACAGGACAAATCTTCACTTCGAAACATCATGCACTGGTCGCAGTCCCACTCTAGTTGGAGTAAAGAAAAAAATTGTCTAAATAATTTTGTCAGTTTTCTCTAACCCTCCTTGTTATCGTGATTTTCTAAGCGTAGCTTAGACGCGACACAAGACTAAAAGTATGGGACACTCAGTGAGGATCAAACTAACTACTCAATTATAATGGTCCTAGTGAGAGAAGCTTGCTAACCACTACACCACTTCGAGGTCCCCCTAAACCTCCCTGCTTTGTTGTAACCCACGAAAGTGCTGCACGTCATCCAAGCTCGTTTTTATGGGGAATAAAAGCCCTTTTATTTTTAGTTCTTTTAAAATCGCTGTTCAACGCCTGCGTTATGCTTTTTGGTCCAATATCTATGGCTGTTATTCACCCATTTGGTATTGATGACAAAACCATTTCTTTAATATTTACCGTCTCTTAAACTATTAATTTCTGCTGTCAAATTTCGATATTGATATCAAGTTATTCATTGATTTTGGTTTCTTGGAGACAGCAAGCATTAGCGTTAAAACTATTAATGACCCGAGCAAAATAATTCCTACTTTTCTTTTTTTGCAAGTCGCCTCATATTAAATGTCCCGACGGCAATGTCTTTATATGCAATTGAAAGCGTTTACAAAGTTTCAAAAAAGTTGCTCACTTTCAACGGTTGATTTCCGACGAAATATAAAGCATAGCAACATTTTAATTGGTAACCTGTACTTGTACACAGAAGTAACGTGGGGATAAAATAATGTTAAGTGTTTACATATTCGAAAGATATACGGTATATTACCCTCATCACCCGTTACACCCAATGATGTGTAAGGCAGCAACAAAGCTTCTCCACCTCTGCCTATTTTGGACCAGACTAGACAATGGACACTAAGAGTACTGCATGGCTTTCATCTCCTTTTCCACCGTACTTCTCCATGTCGTTCTTGGTCCTCCCCTCTTTCTTTTGCTATCTGGGGTCCAGTACAGTGCTGTTCTTGTGAATAACTGTGGATCTTTCCGGAGCACATGCCCAATTCATCTCCACCGCCTTCTTGTAAAAATGGTTCTCGTGTAAATTGCTTGCATATATTTAACAGGTCTTCATTGGAGATCTTCTCAGTATTCGTCGGAGGCATATGGTGTGAAAGGATCGAAGTTTGGCGAGATCTGCCGTAGTCATTTTAGAAGGGAAAAGTCAACTTTGACTGAGAGGAATTTGCCAAACTTTACAAATCCCAGTTACGACATATACACAGCCAGGAGTCCAAAGCATATAAGTCTACAATTATCATTTAATAAAGACCGTTTTATTTATATATATATATATATATATATATATATATATATATATATATATATATATATCCTTTTCTGTCGCGTTCGTGGGAAGAGAGACAATAGCAAGGTAGCGTTGGCTCAGTTCATTCTCTTTACTACCAGTTATTGAACTTTACTACCAGTTATGAAAGCGTTTGTCGCGTGTTTGCTCTTTAACAGTAGACTAATATTTTTTGCGATAATTATGTCGCCGAGTAGTTAAGAATATATATATATATATATATATATATATATATATATATATATATATATTCTCTATTATATTAAAGACCATTGCGTATATATATATATATCCTCCTTATCACGCTCATGTGTTGGTATTATTACTATTTTTTCTGTCTTAATGTCAGTCAGTTAAGTGCCATACGTGATACACGCTTGGGTGATCATGTTTCGAAAGAGACATGACTGACCGGGCAGAAGATTATCCCGCAGTAGTTTGCCATTGCTTTCTGCGGCAGACTGGTTGCCGACCAAGGCTATAGAACCCAATCTGTCCCGCTATTTAACCCATAACTGGAAAGAAGAGACGGATTAATACCTTTCCCAAGGGTATTTGCCTGTAAGTGAATACAATGGATTCAACTGGAATTCGAACTCGGTAGTCGGTACATCAATATATATGTCGGCGTTGTTTTATACAGCATATTGATATGAATACTTTGCCGTCATTTTTGACGGCATGGGCCCATTCGTATGTCATATGTTTGGTATACCCTGTTAATATTATACCATATATATTGTTTTTCAATATTGAGTGTAAACAAAGAGGCAGCTTCCTATCGGTACTGTCTTTCTAGGTGTACTGCATGTATCTTGACAAACCCCAAACCCAACTCTGTATTACAGTTACGTTTCGTATACACGCCAAGAATTTCGTTATCGTAATTTGTGCATTATTGAAATGAACCAGTTGTCTCAATATCCTACAATTATTTCCAGATGTTCAGTCAATTCTCAATATCTACTATCCGCCATATTAGTTTATAGGATCATCCCGAACTAAGGCCGTCTGCAGGCAAACAAAACAACTTACCGAATCAGACAACATAATGCCGGCTCAGTCATTCAGCAGACGATGACCTTTCACAAATGAACAGAATAGCATAAAACATATATTCATTCAGCAATAGTGGCAATACACTGCGCCCTGTAACAACAGCTGAGAGCTGAATGTAAATTGACTGTGTTGAGATGCCTTGTAGCTTACAGTGGCAAGTACGAGTCGACTCTGATATGAATAGCTGTAATATTTATTTAACTCTTTGAAAGTCTAATAAATAGTAACCACAAATATTTAATACAAGAGCGAAATTTGTTGTGACAGAAAAAAAATGACACCGTGGAATCAGTGGCTTAAACTTACTGATACGATAAGCTATTAAATCCTCAAATATTTTTCTCCAAAATGTAAGTAACTATTCTGACCAAACCATTTGTATGGTTTTAGAATACGAGAAATACGATATATCATTAATATTTTAGCCTTCTTGAAGCAGCCACGAATTTGTTCATAAAAAAGGTAGGATGGAGAAATACAAATTCAAATAATTTCGTCAGCAAACTACACGCGATGTATAGCAACGTGTTCCAATCACACTGATTTTGATTGATTTATTTATTGCTTTTTTTTTTTAGCATGTCAACCCTTTGATTAAATCCGAAAAATATTTTGGATTGTAAGAATAATTCTAGTTTCTTGCTTGTTTTTTGTTGTTTGTTTTTTTGTTGTTGTTTTTGGGTTTGTTTTTTTTCTTTTTCTTCTTTTTTTTTTTTTTTTACTGGTAAAAATTAATTTTAGACCTTTCGAAAAAGTATTTGCACGTAAATGAATGTAACAAATTTGAATAGAATTCGAACTCGGCTCTTCAATTTTTCATTCCGAGCTACTGTTTATTACACCATCCCTCTCATTGATATATTTTACCTCATGCTATATCTGGTAATGGGTGGAACGGGCTTCTTTTTCTATGTACCGTGTCCCTTGGTGATCATGGCTCTCCACATCTCCCTATCCCTTGTAACACCATTTCTCTTGTTACTCCTCGCAAACCTTTCTCTGCCTTCTTTGCTCAAGCTCATCAAGTAAGTCATACGTTGCTTTCCTCTGTCTGTCGTTCTATCCGTCCTGTGAGTATCAAATTCTCTAAGCTCTCCTTCCTCATTACATTTCCCAGAAATTTCAGCTGCCTTTTACGGATGTTTTCTTTTCGTTTCTGACCTCTTCTGTTCTTTGTTGCTAACATGTTCGTTCCATGGCATCCTCATCATCCTTCTGTAGAAACACATTTCGATTCTTTCAAGTCTTTCCTTTATCTTTGGCGAGATTGTCGAGCATTTCCTGCTATACTGAAGAACAGATATCACATAACAATCCAGTACATTTATTTTTATTTTTTTTGTTTCCAACCAAATTTTTCCTGTGTCTCAGTACTATACTCAGCCTTTAAAATGCATGCTTGGCCATATCAGTACGCCTTCGGATCTCAGTGGGTGAAACTTAAGCAAAGTAAAATATTTTTCAAATAGCTTTTGCTATTTAGTATCCCTTCAAAGAATATCTTGCGCCGGCGTCTTCTAATGCATCTCACCACCGAATTTCAATGTCACCGTAGTATATCTGGGATTGCTAGGGTTACTCCTAGGAACTTTGATTCATTGTATCGTTCTGAAGAATTTCTGTCGCCAGAATCTATCTTACACATCTATAAGGCTATTATTCGTCTATGCATTTAATATTACTTCCACACCTGGTATGGTGCGTCTGTTATGTATTTAGAGATAAAACTAAAATGAAAAGAAAATGCAATGATATTAATACTAACCATGCATCTCGGCTTCGGTCATTTTACATCGTCGTACCGTAACTTCGGGTATGCGTTGTGGTGCAGTGGCTATCGACTCAGAACAACAAAATCGGGAAGCCGAGTTCGAATTCTAGTTGAATTCATTGCTTTCACTTACGCACAAATATCCATGGGAAAGGTATTAATCCGTCTCTTCCCTCCAGTTATCGATTAAATAATAGGACAGATTGGGTTCTATAGCCTTAAATGGCAACCCGTATCCCGCAGAAAGCAATGGCTACCTACTGCGGGATAATCTTCTATCCAGTGAGATAAAGCGTGTATCACGTATGACACTTAACTGGTCGTAGATTCTCTGTGGCTTTTCTATAAATATTTTCACGGCAATTGTTCCGATTGGCTTTCCTCTTTTCTATTTAAACTTTAAGTCTAGTATTAGTGCCTTGTGATATAATGGACTAGCAGTATAGCCCGGCGTTGCTCGGATGTAATGAAAGCTTTTATATATTTATTATCGATTTTCTGTACTATTGTAAGAACTGCAATCTTGAAACTTCTAATTATCGTTTCTTATGTCTTTGTCTATGAGTGTATCAAATTTGATTAAAATCGGACCACTCCTTCTATAACCCGATTTTTTCGATTATCGATTTTCGATATTTATCGGGGATACCTCGACACAAAGCCTAGCTAAGAACACTCGCAGACGCTTATAGTAAAACTGTGTAAATTTTCAAGAAAATCGGTTCAGCCGTTTAAGTAACGGACATACACACACAGACACATAAACACACACACAGAGACAAAGTTCCATTTGTAAATAAGTTTAGATATCGGCTTGGCATGAGAAATGTGAATTCCTTGCATTCATTTACACAGAAATACACTTGAAAAATGTGTTAATCTGTCTCTCCCTCCATCTGTGGATTAAATAGCAGGGCAGATTGGGTTCTATAGCATTTGTTGGCAACCAGTCTTCTGCAGAAAGAAATGGCAACTTCCTGCGGAAGAATCTTGTTCTTACTCCTTAATAACGCTTCCTTCTCATTTTCCTTCACACTCTGTGATTTATTTTAATTGTAAAAAGTTTAAATAAGATACGAATACATCAATAGAAGTATTCTTGTATCTAACCTTCATTAAATCGCACACGAAACGCCACTTGATCGTGAATGATTTTTATAAGTTTCAAAAAAATAATTCTCTGGAGAAATAAAATCAATTTAATGTTTTTTGGCAAATAACTCCGTTGCAATCGAAATCCCAAATCGGAAAATTTAAATCGGTAAAATGAAGTCAAATGTTACTTTGATTAACAATTTTTTTGTGTTATTTGTTGAACTAATTTATGCTTATAGCATCTAAAATTAAAAAAAAACACATTAAATTAACGTTTAAGATTTTTCCTAATATTTAAGTAAAATCTGAAAAAGTTTGCTTTTAAATGTTTCAAAATTCTTTATTTCTTCTCGCCTTTTATCCTGCCTAAAATGCTGTCGTTAAAAAATACATTCGTAATAATCGAGAAATTAATATATTTATCAATAATCATTATCTGCTGCATCTTTTTAAAGATAAGTGTGAATTTAGCTAGGATAGAAGCATTTTTGCGCAATGAATGTGTAATTTTTTTCTTATATGGCCAAAAAAAAACATTTGCATTACATATGTGAAATATTTAGGATAATCCTCCAGTATTAGTAGATATTTTATGTTCGTTTAAAGAACCATTACCTTCAGCTGCCGTCACCTTTTATTGCATTATTGCGATATTATTATCGCCTTGTATCTATCTACAATTATTCAGTGCATGTATGTATGTATAATTTTGTATTTGATGTTCCAAAGGTGATAGTTTACCTTAGAATATTGCCGTAGAATTCAATCTAACGTGTAATAAATGCTATCAAGATTGAATGCTCACAATGTAGATACGATATCGCCACTGGCTTAATAGTGCAATGATATATATCATTTTAAAAGCATGTCAAAATCAAAGAGAAGTTGAATGAACTAAAGCAAAGCTCTTTTAGGCTTTTGTAGATCTTACAGAGGCCTTCGTAAATCTTATCGAGATCTTCGTAAATCTTACTGAGGCCTTCGTAGATATTATCACGGTCTTCGTAGATATTACTGAGGCCTTCGTAGATATTATCACGGTCTGTAGATATTGGAATATGAGGCCTCGTATATCTTACCGAGGCCTTCGTAGATATTATCACGGTCTTCGTAGATATTACCGAGCCCTTCGTAGATATTATCACGGTCTTCGTAGATATTACCGAGGCCTTCGTATATCTTACCGAGGGTCACACATTATCACGGTCTTCGTAGATATTACCGAGGCCTTCGTAGATATTATCACGGTCTTTCGGTAGATAATAATGAGGCCTTCGTATGATTCTTTACCGAGGCTCTCGTAGATATTATCACGGTCTTCGTAGATATTACCGAGGCCTTCGTATATCTTACCGAGGCCTTTTCGTAGACATTATCACGGTCTTCGTTACCGAGGCCTTCGTATATCTTACCGGAGGCCTCGTAGACATTATCACGGTCTTCGGAGATATTACCGAGGCTCGTAGATATTATCACGGTCTTCGTAGATATTACCGAGGCTCTTCGGTATATCTTACTGAGCTCTTCAGATATACGGTCTTCGTAGATATTACCGAGGCCTTCGTAGATATTATCACGGTCTTCGTAGATATTACTGAGGCCCTCGTATATCTTACCGAGGCTCACATTATCACGGTCTTCGTAGATATTACCGAGGCCTTCGTAGATATTATCACGGTCTTCGTAGATAGTTACTGAGTGCCTTCGTATATCTTACCAGGCCCTCGTAGATATTATCACGGTCTTCGTAGATATTACCGAGGCCTTCGTAGATATTATCACGGTCTTCGTAGATATTACCGAGGCCTTTGTTACCCTTACCGAGCCTTTGTAGACATTATCACGGTCTTCGTAGATATTACCGAGGCCTTCGTAGATATTATCACGGTCTTCGTAGATATTACCGAGGCCTTCGGAGTCCATTGAGGCCTTCGTAGATATTATCACGGTCTTCGTAGATATTACCGAGGCCTTCGTATATCTTACCGAGGCCTTCGTAGATATTATCACGGTCTTTCGTAGATATTACCGAGGCCTTCGTAGATATTATCACGGTCTTCGTAGATATCGAGGCCTTCGTATATCTTGTCGAGGCCTTCGTAGATATTATCACGGTCTTCGTAGATATTACCGAGGCCTTCGTAGATATTATCACGGTCTTCGTAGACATTACCGAGGCTTTCGTATATCTTACCGAGGCCTCTTTCGTAGATATTATCACGGTCTTCATAGATATTACCGAGGCCTTCGTATATCTTACCGAGGCCTTCGTAGATATTATCACGGTCTTCGTAGATATTACCGAGGCCTTCGTATATCTTACCGTGGCCGCTGTAAATCTTACCGAGGTCTCCATAACACTTACCGAATCCTTCGTAGATCTTAGTTAAGCCTTTTTAGAACTTACAGAAGCCTCCGTAGATATTACCGAGGCCTTCGTAGATCTTACCAAGGTCTCCATAGATATTACAGAGGCCTTCGTAGCTCTTATCGAATCCTTCGTAGATCTTACTTAGGCCTATTTATAACTTACAGACGCACTCTGTAGATCATACCGAGGCCTTCATGAATCTTTCCGAGGCCTTCGTAGACATTAACGAGGTCGTTGTAGATCTTACCGAGGCCTTAGTAAATGTTACCAAAGTTTTCGTAGATATTACCGAGGCCTCCGTAACTCTTACCGAATTCTTACTGACGCCTCTGTAAATCATACCAAAGCTTTCATAGATCTTATCGAGGACCTTTCGACGTTCTAACCAGAGAACCTATGGAGGAGGTCCTCAGACGCTTCTGCTGTCCCCACCAGTTCATAAATATTATCCAGATGTTTCATGATGATATCGTGGCTGCAGAGTAAGTGATCATTGTCAAATATAAATGGAAGAACAGACAAATAATTTGAATTAGTACAGTTTTCAATAAACGATATCAAGAAAAATAAAAGAACAGGGTAAAAACTTAATATAAAATAAACAACCAATTTATTTAAGGAAAATTAACAGTAATAAGAAAAGCAAAAATAATTTTGGCAAAAACTAAGAATTGGTGTCGACACGTAAGAGGTATTAAAGAGACGGAGATAGATAGATAGATAGATAGATAGATAGATAGATAGATAGATAGATAGATAGATAGATAAGAACAGACACATATATAGATATTAAAACGACTGAGATAGATAGATAGATAGATAGATAGATAGATAGATAGATAGATAGATAGATAAGAACAGACACATATATAGATATTAAAACGACTGAGATAGATAGATAGATAGATAGATAGATAGATAGATAGATAGATATTCCCTATGCTAATTGTTGTGACTTAGAATAAAACCAGATGTGCAAGCTCTAATTGGCAATGATCCTTGTTCATACAAAGGTTTGGGCCTCACCCTTATCCTGGACAAGACACTGGTCACGTTTTTGTCTGGGCGTTGTTCACCTTGCTTGTGTATGGACAAAAACTGAAGATGGTAGACACATCTACATATCTTGAGAGCACTATTGGAAGTTGTTGAACTTTTGCCGATCAAGAAATCCCAGTGTGAAGAAAGCAACTGATTCTTTTGTAACTTTAAAAGACAGAGACTACAATAAGATTTAAGGTGTGCACAAATATGGGGTGTGACAATACCTGTGGGTGAACGTGAGTATTGAATTTTTCAAGCGCCAGGCACTATGACCCTCGAAAAGCCCAATGCAATCATCACTAAAGTGGACATTTATCGCCACAGGCTTCGCTGAGAAGGGCATGTTATTCACCTTGATTACAGCAGAATACCAAAACAGCTTCTCTACAACGAGATACTCTACGACGCTCGAATTCAGTAGAAACTAAAGAAATCCTTCCAGGACGTTTCAAAAGAGTCCGCTGTTTATGAGTTGCACAATACATGAAGAGTATCTAAAATCTTCCAAGAAAATGCAATGAGTTCGGCAAATGCAGCTAAAAAAGGGTACATCACTGAACTAATAACCCATCAATTTACATGTGATAAATGTGACCGAGTATGTTTCTCCAATGCTTGCCGAGTTATCAACAAGAAGACACGTACTGGAAGATCTATCACAAATTATGATCAGTACTATGCTGAAAATTACTTAAAATGCAGGGTATGTCATGATGGATGCCCGCGTTTGTATCAAAGGATCTGGAAGCTTGTCCGTTCAAAACCTCCTTCATTTATTGATTTGATAGGAACGATTGGATTAAACCAAACAATCATCCAGAAATACCATAAGTATGGGCCTTGCACATAAGGTCAGCATGCCAAACCCTGTTTATTGCTTTCGAGATATGAAGAGCACCAGCTCGAGCTTTGCCGTTCTCATCAAGAGCCAGGGATGGTCGTTAGCACCTCAGCGGTAGACTGCGGAACGGAAGCCATATTGTTTGTCAGAAAGAAGGTTTTCAGACGTGAGATACCTAACTATTTTAGCATTGATAATAGCCTCAAATATCTTGGAAAAAATATATAAAAGGCTGATAGGGCGATTTTCAAAAAGAGGAATTACAGAGGAAGACTTCGAACATGCACAGAAACAGGAAGTGAGGCAATAGTTATAGAGTTTAGGAAAGCCTGGAGCCAGTCCAGGGGCACATTTCTTTAGAAAGAACGCTGGAACGCCATCATCTCCTCTTGCCTTATGGGAGCCAAGTTTAGAAATTATTTTAGAGACCAAAGATGTGGTTATATATATATTACTCAATTGAGCCTCAGTTCTAGATGGGAAATTGGGTGTGGGTGCTCCAGACGAGTCAAGTGTGCGAGCAAAGCACTCGACCTTGTCTACTGTGGATGTCAGGACTTCGAACTGATTGAATATAGGAGAAAAATGAGGGTTTTCTGTTGTTCAATATTCTCTTGCAGCGTCACAAATAATCTTTCGAACTAAACTTACGAGATGCTCCCTCTCTCTCTCTCTCTCTCTCTCTATATATATATATATATATATATATATCAGTCTCCTCATATCTATTTCTCCAGCAATGCATGTATGTATGTATTTATGCAGGTATATTTGCATGTATGTATATATGTATCTATCTCAGTCTCTTCATATCTATCTATCTATCTATCTATCTATCTATCTATCTCAGACTCATCATATCTAACTATCAATGTATGTATTTATGTATGTATGTATGTATCTATTTCTCTCATTATGTCCATATCTATCTATCTATCTATCTATCTATCTATCTATCTATCTATCTATCTATCTATCTCAGTCTCTTCATATCTACCTATCTATCTTTTCACTCTCTTCATATCTATCTATCTATCTATCTATCTATCTATCTTTTTCACTCTCTTCCTATCTATCTATCTATCTATCTATCTATCTATCTATCTATCTATCTATCTATCTAAGCCTGGTGATATTTATCTACCGTATTCACTTTCTATCTCTATTTCTTTTATAAATTCAGATCTTTATTTCTCTCTAGATTTTATTCTCTTCATATTTGTCTTTTTATTTATGTTTCACCCTGTTCCTCGCGCAACAGTCCCCCATTCTACCAGTAATTTGTAGGAAATTACTTTACATCACGCACATATGTGGTAATTCTACGAAACAACAGATTCCACTGCGTGTGTCTCCCACATGTTCATTTTTGAAGGAAGGCATTGTACTTTGATTCTGCGGGGTTTACACAAAAGGAATTACATAAATGAACAATCGCAATCATTTGACACGAACTGACCATTGTACGTGCGCCATTAAGCGGTATGTGGTGTTCTCTGCTACCCGAAAAACCTAAATGGAATTGAATTCTTCTCTCAAATGTGGTTTTATCGTTTCTCACCCGTTTTTTCTTCTTCTTTTTTTTCGGATTCCTTTACTGATTTCTTTTGCTTTTTTTTATTTTTGTTTATTTTTGTTTTACCATTTTTTTTTTTTTTTTTAGATTGATTGAAGAAGAGACTAGTGGCTTGAACTTGAGAAATGAAACGTTAAGAATTTAATTTTTGGTTGTTTGAAAACATATCAATGAGACAAATGGAAGAGAAAGAAGTTATTGTCTGAGAAATAACTCAATTATCTTTGTCTGTAAAATCTACCATTTACCAAAATAATCAGTTTATTGAAGCAACAATCGTCTCTTATGAGCGCCCAGCTCTCTTTGGGCGCAAGTCGGAACACGACAGCGTGATTTCGCGGTCGAAATACTCTGCTTTCATTGTTTGCAAAAAAAAAAAAAAATATGGCGGTCTAAAGTTTATTTGATAATTCGTATGTAGTAAACGTTGTTGGCGAAATATATATAAAAATATTTCCGTTGTATATGTGTGTAGTTATATGTATGCGTAAATGTGTGAATTTGAGTGCGCGTGTGTAGGCATAAGGTATATTTCTGCATTTGTGTGTAATATCGAGTAAGAATGTAAATATATCTCAATAAGGCCGTAGCACGTAACTTGCAACTAAATAAGACATGAGTATACTGCATGGTCTCTATGAACACCAATGAAGTAAGTGCATTGACAAGAAAGTATTTTATACTGAAGAAAAGACATATTTCTTGTATTAGGTAAATACTTTTTTCATTGCCAGTCTACAAACTTGATTACATGTTTTTTCTGCGAGTATTTTTATGGAAACTGCTTTGACAAGTTTTTTTCTCTTGTATCCCAACCATGTGTATTTACTCGTGATACTAGATTAGAAACGAGGTCCCACAATTTAATGTCTACGAAGGCCTCGGAAAGATTTATGAAGGCCTCGGTAAGATCTACAGAGGCGTCTGTAAGTTATAAATAGGCCATAAATTTGACTGGTTCTTCTACTCTAAAATTTTCTTTTCTCGCACCTCCCGTTTGTGTAACTTTCTTCCATTCTTTTGCTTCCCTGATAGCTACAATCTCCAAGAGTTTAAAACGTCAATTTTTATCTTGTGTCTACTTGATTCCCATCCATCTCTTTTCTTTGCTTCAACATCGCCTGTACTATTTTCTCTCTCACTGTAACCCCCTGCGCTACAGTGGCAGTCCTGCCTTGTTTGGGGTGAAATAATCATAAAAAAAAATTTAGTTATGTCTACGTGTTTATGACTGCATAAACTAGGGTTCCGGGGAAGTTTTTTACATTTTGTAATGTCACAGGATGGAATATAAATTTATTTTAAAAAGGGTCGATTTCAAGAAACCATTTATGCCTTGTAAAATAATTTGTTTTTGTTGTGGAGTAGTGTTTCGCACGGAAGGTTATAATCGTGCTATGTCAGTTGCTAATCGAGTTAACGTACCCAAAATTTAAGGAACTTGGTAATCTTCCACTGTAAATCTGACTCCTTAGTATCCGACTAATATCAACTGCCTAATAGTTCTACTGAACTATTATGAACTTCTCAAGACCTTCCTGTTCTCAAATTTATTTTAAGAGAGAGAGTCCATTATCTGAGGAATAAGTGTGTGTCCCCATAAAAGTTCTTTTTTTTTATTTCAAATGAAAATTTTCTTTCTCTTCGTTATTTTTATAAAGAGATGGGAAATTCTAATATATAATATTAACTGAATATCTTACTTTTTATTTAATTTTATTTTTATTTTTTTATTTTTTTAGAGTTTAGTTCACCCTGTACAGATTAAGGAGGAGTTTATATGAATAAGAAGGAAAGATAACGGTTGTCTTTAAACTTGAACAGGTCGAGATTGGGAAAATATTCTCTCGGGAGTCTGTTTCATAGGGTATTGGTTCACAGGAGGAAGTTGTTTGAGTAGAACTTTATTCTCGCCAATGGAATACGGAAAGAGTGTGGATGTTTTGCTACTATGTAAGAGGCATGGCGAGTTCTAACCGTGAAGACCATGGTAATAACGACAGAGCACTGAGAGACTCGCCACAACCCGCCGGTTAGAGTGACGTTTCAGTGTGGAAAGTAATTCTTCTCGAAAGAGTGTATAGAAAGATATAAGAAAGTCGGTTCTCTGTGTAGGACCAGGAAGTTTTTTCCCGTCTGAAACCATCCTGCACATATATAAATCTGCCATCCGCCCGTGCATTGACTACTGCTGCCATATCTGGTCGGGTGCCCCTGCTATCCACCTAGGTGTCCTTGACAAAATCCAACGGAGAATCTGTAATGTGATCGATCTCGATTTGGCAGCTCAGATACAATCGCATTCTCAGCGGCGCAATGTGGCTTCCTTTTATCTCTTCTGCAAATACTTTCACCGCTTCTGCTTCAATAAACTTAGCTCACTGGTGTCTCCTATATTTTAATTTACTCGAGCCCCAATATTAGAAACTAGGTTCCATCTTTTTACTGTGAAATCAATAAATTGTAAACGCAAATTCTACTCCATCAGCTTCTTTTCTCGCACTTCCCGCCTGTGAATTTCCCTTCCTTTTACTTACATCCTCGACAACTACCATCTCCAAGAATTCAAATGTGAAGTCAATAGTCATCTCTTATCTCACTGACTTGCATCCTCTCTCTCTCGTACTTCTTTCTCCGTCCACTCCACTCTCATCAGTATTCTCATTCTTCTCTTAAGCACTTCCTGACACCCCCTATAACCTGTGGCTCTTTCTCATATCTTTCCTCTATGTAACCCCCTGTGCATCAGTAAACTGCCTTGTTTGGGGTGGTATGATTATAAAAAAGTATATTTGGTCAGCAATGTTTGTTTTAAACATCTTTCATTAAATATGGTAGACAAGGAAGATGTAATTAAATTTTATTTAATTTTTCCGGTATCGTTACGTTTTATCATTTTGTAGGATTAATAACGAAATTTTCCATAATTTTTATTGTCTCAAGCAATAATTCTCGACAAAAAAAAACATTTAAAAATGGCTAAAGAAGTGACAGGCGGGGTAAGGTACTTTCTGGAGCGGTACAAAGAAACCAGTAATTTTTTCCAGCGTCTTTAGTGATGAATCCTCTATTTGAATGCACCTTGAGGTCTCGTGTTAAATTGAATCCCAAACGAAGCTCAATACAGTGGGCTTAACTAATAGGGGAACTAGCCATCATCAAATAGAGATTTATCATCTAAACTGATTTATAAATGGAACTTTGTCTCTGTGTGTGTGTGTGTGTGTGTGTGTGTGTGTGTGTGTGTCTGTGTGTGTCCGTTCCCTATAGATTCCGAAACGGCTGAACCGATTTTCTTGAAAAATTACACAGTGAGTGTTCTTAGCTAGTTTTTTTTTGTCCAGGTACCCCCGATAAATATCGAAAATCGATAATCAATAAAATCGGGTTATAGAAGGAGTGGTCGGATTTTAATCAAATTTGATACACTCGTAGACAAAGACATAAGAAATGATATTCAGTTTCAAGATTGCAGTTCTTACAATAGTACAGAAAATCGATTATATATATATATATATATATATATATATATATATATATATATATAAGGCAAGATGTTTGTGTGTGTGTCTGTTTATCTGCATATATGTGTGTATTTTTTCAGTCCTTTTATTTTAGTTTTTTCTTCGGGTTTGGCTCTAAGTAGGTATAATTGTAGTTCTTAGTCTCAGCCATGATACCATTTACTCAGAGGACGTATTTAGCATTCAAAATTCAGTTTACGAGGAAAAAACTTATTTGATATCGATACCAGGAAATCAAAATTTGACTTACATCCATTCATTTTTTTTCAGTCTACGGTTTCGCTTTAACTGGAAACAACTATTGCTTTTTAGTCTTTCATGCCAACGTCCAAAGAGTCTGAGCTCCAGGACCATGGATTAGTTTTAAAGCTTTCATTACACCTGAGCAACGCCGGGCTATACTGCTAGTATAAATATAAATCTCTCCTGAAATTTTTCTAAAAATATTTTTTCAAACTTGTCTATTTATTTACATATATTATTTGACGTGCGTTGTGATGAATATTAGCTTGGAATGAGAAATCAGAGAGCCAAGTTCGAATTCCAGTTGAATTCCTTGCATTTACTTACGCACAAATACCCTTGAGAAAAGTATTTGTTCTTCTTTTCTCCCTCCAGCTATGGGTTGAATATTAGGACAGTTTGAATTTTATAGCCTAGGCTGGCAAACAATCGCAGAAAAAATGTCAAGTCTACTGCGGGAAAATCTTATCCCTAGTAAGTCGTGGTTTGAAAGAGACATGATAGCCCAGGAGTGTAATGGCAATTAACAGCCCAATATGCCAAATACAGGTCGGGGATACTAAAATCAAGCAGATACAAAAATTTAAATACCTGGTAAGTGTTATAACAGAAGACGGAAAGTGTGAGAGAGAGATCCGAAGGCGAATTGGCATGGTGAAGGAAGCATTTCAGAAGTTAAGTAAAGTATTAAGAAACAGGACAATTTCGCCAGAAACAAAGAAAACAGTACTGGATTGCGATGTGTTGTCAGTTCTTCAATATGGCATTGAATGTTGGACAATATCATCAAAGATGAAGGAAAAACTTGAAGCAACTGAAATGTGGTTCTACAGAAGGATGCTGCGAATAATATGGATCGAGCATGTGAGCAATGATAAGGTTTTGGAAAGGATGGAAACGAAAAGGAAATTAATACTGAGCATCAGAAAGAGACAGTTGAAGTTCCTGGGAGATTCAATGAAGAAAGAGGGCTTGGAGAACCTGATACTATCAGGCCAGATAGAGGGGAAAAGAAACAGGGGAAAGCAGCGGGTAACATATTTGAAGGACCTGATCAGGTGGATGATGGAACGAGAGTTACATGGTGTAACAGGAGAAGGCGTGCTAAGAGCCACCAGGGATAGGAAAAATTGGAAGGCCATGATCGCCTACGTTCTGAAAGGACAGGGCACATAGAAGAAGAAGAAGATATATGTACTCTTCTTCTAGCCCTTGTACCATCCTACATCAAGTGTATATGGATCTGTGTAAGCTATAAGGAATCGTTACTTTATTTAATCTACGAATAATCTGCAAATGTTTAAGCATAGCTCCGCTAGTTCTTATTTTCTTACTGATCAGGAACTGGACTCACAATTACTGTGTCACTGATTTCATGAAATAAATGTTTTTATACACAAAGACAGGGGTGGCCAAACTGGCTTAATGTAAGATCCACATACGATAAAGTTCATATGTTTGATAGCCAAAAGGTATGAAGAAAATTTACACATGCGTGTGTGTTACATACACATTAACAATCCAGTGGGTTCTCTATTCATACACAGTAAATGATTATAAAGCTTGAAGTTTTTTTCCTCATTTACTTTTGATGTAATGAACATACATGCACCTTGGTTTCCCCTCGCAATAATATGATTGGGTGGTGTCAGCCATAAATACAGACTAAAACGAAGACGCCTAGGACTACGCCTACTGGAACGCTTATTGATTACGCCTATTGCATAAGCATGCGCTTAATCATACTACGTACGTCTACGACGAGTACCTGTCTATTACGGCTACTTGCTAAATTGTCCTACCCGGTTACGTTTGCTACTTAGCTACTTCGAATAATATATATATCTCTTTCCGGGATATATCAACTTTTTATATTAACTGTGATGAAAAAGGAGTTCAGTCAAAACATGTTAAAGATTATTAAAGAGCTACATGTGGCTCACGAGCCGCGTTTGGCCAACCACCATGTTTGGTGATTCATTATCTATGTTGCAAACTTGGAGTCTTAAATCAAATTTGCTAGTACCGCCTTTAAATACTACTATTGAAGATTTCATTAAATATCTTAGACAATTCATTTTTTAATTAGTTTTTCCGTAATCCCTACATTTTTCCGTTTTGTAGAAATAAGGGAGTACAGAAATTTTCCAAAATTTGACCTTTAACATGAGTTGGCTGAGCTTCTGTTTTTATTTAACAGCATGTTGCTCACGAACCGCGTTTAGCCAGCCACCAATCTATTGTCCGGTGGTAGTTTTTCTATGTAGCGAACTTAAAGTCTTAAACTTTAAAACCAAGTCTGCTGCTGCTGCTGCTGCCTTTGAGTACTGCTATTGAAAACTTGCTGTGGTTTGGTTCCCTTTATTTATTAGTGGATATCATATTGTCTTTAATTTTATGCAAGGCTAAATAAGAAAATATTGACTTGCATAAAATAAGATATAACCTGGATAGATGCGAACAGACTGAGATAAAGAGATAACCTCAATCTAAATCAAAATCTAACTGACTTTTGAAACAGAACAAGAGATAGAAAGTGTAATTTTAGTATCCAATTACGGAGGCTTTGCAAAATTTTATGGCTCAAAAGAGCGAGCAACTTGATGTGAGCGTAAAAGGCAAATAAGACTTCATCCGTGGGTAAAAAAAAAACAAAAAAAACTTAAAGTACATGAAAATGTCAACAGCTGTTGGTGGCCAATTTAATCGCGTTGAGATAGTCGAGATAATTAGCATGTAGAAACCAGAGAGAAGAGCCCAATATTAAAAAAATATGATATTCCCGGATTTATATTGGCATATGGTCCGAGAAAAGGAAAAACAAAATGAATGTCTGTATGATTTTATATGTAAATAGACACAAACTGAATATTATATATATATATATATATATATATATATATATATATATATATATATACAAGCATACATCCATACAAACATACAAACACGAACAGCAATATAAAAATAGTAAATATTAAATATTAACAGTAAATTACAAAATAGCCCTGAAGAGAGGAGGGTTATAAACCGTCTATGAAACTCTGGATTCGGAAGACTGAAGGTTACGTCTTTTAGCTAAATGGCAAACTTTTACTCATATTATATATATATATCTATATATATTATACTTATATATATATATATTATATATATATATATATATATATATATATATATATATATATTAACTGACGCTAACTCGGTCGGGTTTCAATCCTGGGTTAAAAGCAATCGGAGTCTAACCGTACTGATGAGCTGTGATAAAGCGAAACAGACCTGTCTGCGGATGACTATATATATATATATATAGTTTATTAGTCAGCCACATACAAGCCTGTTTCGCTGTATCACAGCTCATCAGTGTGGCTAGATACATCCACTTGCTTTTGTTTGGAATCGAAACTCGACCGATTTGGTGTTAGCCGGAGTCGCTACTCCCTAAGCCATAGGCGCATGAAATCAGAGAAAGGAAATTTTAAGGTGTTGTAAATAAGCAGTGTATAGACACGCCAGTCACCGGAACAACACAATTCATTTCTGAAGAGTAATGCATATATCGCAGAAGTGGAAACTGTTTTTCAATTTTTCTTCTCTAGAGAGCTCAGTCGTAAAGAGAGTATAATATATTAGTATATTAGTATCATATATATGTGTGTATGTGTGTGTGTGTTCATTAGTATATTAATATATATATGTGTGTGTGTGTGTGTGTGTGTGTGTGTGTGTGTGTGTGTGTTTATTAGTATATTAATATAATATATATATGTGTGTGTGTGTGTGTTTATTAGCATATTAATATAATATATATATATATGTGTGTGTGTGTGTGTGTGTTTATTAGTATATTAATATAATATATATATATGTGTGTGTGTGTGTGTGTGATTTTTTTTGTTTTTTTTAATCATTTCACCCCGAGCAAGGCAGAAACGCCACTGATGTGCAGGGGGTTACATAACTGTAAAAAGATTAATTAGAAAAGAGTGAGGAGTACAAGCTAGTTAGAAAGGAACAATAGAAAGCTGAGAAATCAGGTGCGATGACAGATACATAGGTGGAGAGAAAGGGAAGGTTATACAGGGGAGGGGAGAGAGCTAGAGGTCAGTGGTTAGTAGATGAGTATTGACATTGCATTTAAATTTTTGGAGGTTGTAGCCGTCAGGAAAGCAAGAATACGGGAGTGAGTTCCACAGGCGGGAAGTGCGAGAGAGGAAGCTGCAGGAGTAGAATTGTCGTCTGCATTTGGCTAACCTGACTGTGAATGGGTGGGACCCAGTTGCCAGTCTGGTTGCACGGGTAAACACCTGTTGAGGAGGCATCAGTGATTTAAGCTCATCCGAACAGAAGCCATGAAAGTATTTATAGAAGAGACAGAGGGAGGCCACATTTCGACGATGGGGAAGTGGCTGCAGTCGAGTCGCCAGATCAGTACCTATCACATTACAGACTCTCCTTTGGAGCTTGTCAAGAACACTGAGGAGAACGGCGGGGGCACCTGACCATAAATGGCAGCAGTACTCCATGCACGGACGGATGGTTGACTTGTATATATGCAGGATGGATTCAGGTGGAAAAAACATCCTGGATCAACATAGTGACCCAATCTTCTTAGCAGTAGATTTTGCTATGGATTCAATATAGTGGTTCCATTTGAGGTCTGAGGACAGGGTAAGTCCGAGGAGGCGTAGTGTATTACTCTCCGGGAGAATCACCTGGTCCATGCTTATGGGAGGCAGAAGAGGTTGCCTGTAATGGTTGACAGACAAGAGCTTGGTCTTAGAGGAATTGAAGTTGACAAGCCACTTCTTGCCCCAGTTCACCACAGAGTGTAGATCCCGCTCAAGGTCAGCAGCGAGATTATGTCTGTCCGCCACGACAGGTTTCTTACTGGAGCGGGAGTATATTGTAGTGTCATCTGCGTAGATGCCTACTTGGGACTTGATCTCATCTGGCAGGTCGTTGATGAAAATAAGGAAGAGTGTTGGGCCCAGGATAGAGCCCTGTGGGACACCAGCATTCGTGCTGTAGGACGAAGAGGCACGCCCATTCAGAACGACCTTCATTTTGCGGTTATTTAAGAAAGATTGGATTAGGTCAAGCAGGCGACCGGTAATACCATAACCGCGTAGTTTGCATAGGAGGCCAGGGTGCCAAACCCTGTCGAAAGCCTTGGAGATGACCAGAGCAACCGCGCGAGCCTCGTCAGACTCATCAAGGGCCTGTAGCATGTACTCCGTTACAGTTGTTAGCAGGTCGGCCGTGGACCTGTCAAAGCGGAATCCATATTGCCTGTCGGAGAACAGTTTGTGGGCGGTGAGATGATGAACTATTTCAGCATTGATTATAGCCTCGAATACTTTCCCGAATATCGGTAGAAGACTGATAGGGCGATAGTTGGATGGGTCCGAGGGTTCACCACAATTCTTAAATACAGGAACGACTGAGGAGAATTTCCAGCATGCAGGAAAGCAGGAAGCAGAAAGGCAGTAGTTAAACAGTTTAGAGAGGACAGGGGAAAGTTCAGGGGCACACCTCTTAAGGACTATCACCGGGATTCCATCGTCTCCACACGCCTTATGGGGGTCGAGTTTTGAAATTATTCTGGATACTACTGTCGGGGTAATATATACGTCGTGCAGTTTGGCCTCAGTTCTAATAGGGAAGTCGGGTGGGTGCCCTCCGGACGAGTCGAATGTGGAGTTGGATGAGAATCTGTGGGCAAAGCACTCAGCTTTGTCCGCAGATGAGGTGAGAACCTCAAATCCATAGATTAAAGGAGGTATTGAGGATTTCCTATTGTTGAGCACTCGTTTACAAATCCTCCAATAGTCCTTGGAGCCGAACTTGCGGTCAGCTATGTGCTGTCGCATTCTCTCAGCAAACAACTGTTTGGCGTCATTTAGGGTTCTCTTGCACTCATTGCGAGCAGATGTGAACAGGCGCCTACTGTGATCAGTTGGCTGTCTCCGGAATAGACAGAAGTAATGGTTCCTGTGGGCAATGGCGGCTGAGCAGGCCGGAGAGAACCACGGAGAGGAATGAGGTTTTAAGCAATACTTCCTGGTGGGTATGAAGGCATCAATGCCAGCTTTCATCCATGACGAGACGTCAGAGGCACAGTCATCAACTGATAGGTCAAACACTTTTCCCCAAGGGACGTCGCAGAGGAAATCGCGAAAGGCATCCCAGTCAGCTTTTTGGTAGAGGTAGGAGGTTCTATAAGTAGGGGGCTCCTGTGGGGAGTGAGATTGGAAAGAAATACTGAGGGAGACTACAGCGTGGTCGGAGTTGCCGAGAGGGCAAAGCAGCGAGACTTGACAGGCGTCAGGCGCAGAGGTGAAACATATATCTAGCAGTGAGGAATGACCCGAGGGAGTGCTTGGGAAGCGAGTGGGGAAGTCCACCACTTGCGTAAGAGATTGGGAAATAGCAAAGTTCATGGCGTGAATGCCCGCCGGATCAGTAACGGCGTTTTCAAGCCACTCAGAGTGATGGGCATTGAGGTCTCCAAATACAAATATGTGGGCAAATGGGTGATAGGAAATAGCCTTATCTATGTCGTCGGCAATGCTATCTAGTAGAGAGCAGTCAGGAGAGGAGGGAGAACGGTAAAGGAAGAATAGGTAGCTAACCGAACTGAGGAGAGACAGGCGGAGAGATATGTATTGGTGGTCAGTAGATTCGAGTGAAGTCACCCTAGTTATGGGGAGGTGTTCGCTGACATAAACACCCAGCCCATGTGGACAGTGGAATCCTTCCTTAAAAGGGGAAGATAACCAGGGATGAAGAGGTCAGAGGAGGGAATAGCTGAGTTGAGGTTAGTTTCGCAGAGCGCGAGTATGCCAGGGGACTTAGTATATTAATATAATATATATATATATGTGTGTGTGTTTATTAGTATATTAATATAATATATATATATATATATGTGTGTGTGTGTGTGTGTGTGTGTGTGTGTGTGTGTGTGTGTGTGTGTGTGTGCATTTATTAATAAAAGAAAGAACCTACCGGAAAAGCTTTCATGTTAATGCATTTCCTTTCTTGAAGAGCTTTATCAGAACTAGAGTAGAAATTTTATTTACTATTATCATCATCTTCATCATCATCATGAGAACTATTTTGACTGTAGATTAGTGTGATTGTCCATATTCAGCAAATCTATAAATCTCTCCTATCAGTCTTCTTCAAACAGGCCTGACGATTGCATGAAACCTAGCTGTCATCTCTGTGTGTTGACTTCAGTGTTCACGTTTATATTTACATATCTCTGATATTGAGCACATTAACCCATAAATATAGCATTTTTCTTATAATTTCCTTAATCTGTATCACCCTATGCAAGGACATAAAGCCACTAAAGTGCAAGGGGTTACTAGGTGGGGAAGAATTAGGAACAGAAACATTAATAATGAGCAGAAAGAGAAAAGAGTTATCAGGAGGACAGTAGATAGTGATTGACATTACATTTAATGTTTTGTTTTAATCTGTCTCACCCCATGCAAGGCCATAAAGCCACTAAAGTGCAAGGGGTTACTGGGTTTGGAAGAATTAGGAACAGAAACATTAATAATGAGCAGAAAGAGAAAAAAGTAATCAAGTGGAAAATCAATAGCGGTTGATACTGCATTTTAATTTTTGCAAATTTAAGTTGGCTGGAAAGAATGAAGCTCAAAGGGAGTTCAAGAAGAGAGCATTACCAGGAAAGAAACTGTTAGCATCTAACTTTCGGTTACATCTAGTTAGCTCAACGGTAAAATAATGACATCTCGACGACAGTCAAGTCAGTCAGTTAACCGCCATACGTGAAACACGCTTTGGGTAATCATGTATCTCATCCTCGTCGCCAGTTGATGTGAACCGGCGATGAGACCACGAAATGATAACTCGAAACACGGTGGTAAGGTTAACAACATATATTAAGTCAAAAATTGATACAAGAAAAAAGAGTAAATATAAGCTTGGCTTACTAGTGCCTGACAGACAGACTGTGCTGAGCTGAACTGAAGCCACGAGAGTGATTAACTCTCAGTAGGAAGAGTCCATAGTTAAGTGGGTAACGCCCCACAAGAATCATCTACACAGAAAACAAATGATGTTTTTTTTTTGCAAAAATGTGACATTTCTGTAAAATGAAAATTGTAACTAACCAAGTGTAAGAAAGTAAGGGTATTTTCAGATTCAGTGCCCTCAGTCAAATAAGTCCCATACGTGATACACGCTCGGGCGATCATGTCTCGAAAGAGACATGACTGAGTGGGCAGAATATTATCCCGCAGTAGGTTGCCATTGCTTTCTGCGGTAGAATGGTTGCCGACCAAGGCTATAGAACCCAATCTGTCCTGTTATTTGACTCATAGGTAAAGGGAAAAGAAATCTATTATATTATTATGTAGTAATTAGTGGGGGATCGGTTTCCTATTGTTATGAAGTAATAAAATTATCCCCCACTTTATGACCAATGTAAGCCTTAATCATTATTCCAACTATTATATTCAGTCAGTCAGTTAAGTGGCATACGTGATAAACGCTTGGGCGATCATGTCTCGAAAAAGACATGACTGACTGGGCAGAAGATTATCCCGCAGTAGGTTGCCATTGCTTTCTGCGGTAGACTGGTTGCCGACCAAGGCTATAGAACCCAATCTATCCTGTTATTTAACCCATAACTGGAAGGAAGCGACGGATTAATACCTTTCCTAAGGGTATTTGCGCGTAAGTGAATGCAATGAATTCAACTGGAATTCGAACTCGTCTCCCCGATTTTTCGTTCCGAGTCGATATCTAATGCACCACAACGTACATTCTAAAGTCATAAAGTATACCATAGTGAAGAGTTCATCCGAACAATTACCATGAACGTATTTTGAAAAAGTCTCACAGAGGCAACCTTACGGTTGTGGGTAAGTGACTGAAGCCAAGCCACCAGACAGGACCAATAATATTGCTGGTTCTTTTTTTTAATCTTATCAAGGAAATCGCGGTAAATAACAGGGGCACTGAACTTTCTGTGTCAGCAATATTTTAAGCATGGAGGAATGGTAAACTTCAAGATAGATTCCAGAGACAAAAGTCAATCGACATTCTTAGCAGCTGACCTGGCAATAGATTAAATATATTCTGTTGTGGATGCCGAGTGAGGAACCGCACAAAATAATGAACAACAAAACAGGTATTTGAGATAAAAAATTAAATTAAATTAATTTATATTAAACGTAAAGATACAAACTGGAACATAGGTTAGTAATCCAGGAATACGGTTAGTAAGGCATATATATATACAAGTTTTTAACGTGAAGCCGTGCTGGAATTAGTAAATCCGTGTAATACTATTCTGGCTGACTAGAGCTCAGAGCTACTATGACTACTGATGCGGTATTCTCTGTGTAACTTCGGTATCTTTCGGTAACTTACGGACTCTTACGATACTCGTAAGGATCTCTCCTGGATCTCACTATGGCAGGAGTATATGTGTACTCAAGTCAAGTCCATTATCATAGAAAAAAGGGAGGTCCCACGACATATTCTTTCTGCATCATGTCAGCTGAGAAAGTTACCTTGAGAATGCGCAACGAAAATAATTAACGGAGATAAGTTTAGTTTTGGAGACAGTGAAATTGACAAAATTCACGACAGTTTTGAGGTCGTTTTGAATACCAGCCGCCATTTTGACATTGCAGGACTGATCATTTTTGCTATTGAGGCAGAGTTTACGGTTTGTGTTATGAGCATAGATGTCCCGTTGGGAAGTGATGTTATCGGGAATTTCGGTAATGAAAACTAAAAACTGCGTAGAACCAAGGATTGAGACCTGGGAGACAACCGCGTTAGTACGAAAGGATCTAGATGAGTGGCCATTCAGGATGTCTTTCATTTCACGATTTGATATGAAAGATTGGATCAGTTCAAAAATATGTCCGAAGTCACCGTAACCTTTCAACTTGTGGAGAAGATATGTGTCTTAGACCCTGTCAAAGATTTTCGAAATGACCAATGCTTCGCGGTTTTTATCTAGAGCATGATAGACTCTCATCGCAATTATCTCCAGTACATCAGCAATTGAGCGGAAGAAACGAAAGTTGTATTGCCTGACTGAGAATATGCTCAGGGATGAGAGATAATGAGCGAATTCGACATTGATTAGGGCCTCTAGGAGTATCCCACGAAGAGGTAGAAGGCTAATTGGCTGATAGTTCAAAAGGTCGGACGGCTCACCAAATCTCTTAAAACTGGAACAACAGATTGCGACTTCCAACAAACAGGAAAACAAAAATCAGCAAGGCATTTATTGTACAGTTTAGAGAGAACGGGAGCCAGTTTTAGAGCACAGCTCTTAATGACTATTACAGGGATACCATCGGGTCCACATGCTTTGAGAAGATCTGGGCTAGAGATGATAGCAAAGACCATGGAAGGGGTTATCTGCGTATCACACAACAGAGAACCAATTCTAAGAGGAAATCTGAGCAGATATATACTGGAGGAGTCAAGAATAGAGTCTGAAGAGAATTTAAGAGCAAATTTCTTCTTCAGCAACGGCGAAACGAAAATTTATCGGGGGTACCTTGATACAAAACCTTGCTAATAACACTCGCAGACCCTTATAGTACAACTGTGTAAAATCTAGAGAAAATTGGTTCAGCCGTTTCGGAGTCTATAGTTAATGGACACACGCACATACTCACACACACACATACACACACAGACAAAGTCCATTCATAAATAAGTTTATATATATATATATATATATATATATATATATATATATTAGGACATTGAATATGTTCTTGCTGTTTTTCACAGATGGCGTTCCCAGAAATTCATGCATGTAATTTAAGATAGTCACGCATCTATAAAGAAGTACTATAAGCAATCTTGAACTTCAGTGTATGTCATTTTCCCAAAATGTAAACAACTTTGTTTTACATAGTTGATTTACCAAGCGCCGCTTAGATGTGGCACAAGGACGTAGGAATGGGGTACCCAGTGAGGATCGAACTCACTACTCAGTTGTAATAGGTTGTAGTGCGACAAGTTTGCTAACCATTTGTTTTACAGAGTGTTAAACATGTCGGATTTCGTGCCAAAGAAAGTGTATTTGCGGGGAATTTCACTGCAATACTTTATTCAAAAGAAATCTGAAGCTGACGCGCACAGAATTGTTGTTGAAATTGACGGCGACCATGCTCTGTCGCAAACGACATGCAGAGATTGGTTTAGGTGCTTCAGAAATAATATTTTATTGCTCTAAAATGCGATGAATGCACCAAAATATATGTTGGGGCGACACAAGCTCAAAGGAGTATCCATGCACAAAAGAAACCTCAAACTAGCCAAGATGAAGATAAAGATGTTGAAGATAAAGAACGCTCTGGCGCACCGAAAACATTTGAAGACGAAGAATTGGAGGCATTATTTCATGATGACTTATGCAAGCTGAACTTTCAAAATCAGTAGGAGTTTATCATACAAGTTTCGAAACGTCTGAAAACATTAAAAATGATACAAAAGCAAAGACATGAAAAAAACAAAAACAAAAGAATACACTTACCTTAGCCGACGCGTCTTGTCCTCTGTATTATTTTACCAAGTATTTTACTTTGTAATAAGTATATATATATATATATATATATCAGTCAGTTAATGGCCATACGTGATACACGTTTGGGCGATCATGTCTCGATAGGGACATGACTGACTGAGAAGAAGATTTTCTCGCAGTAGGTTGCCATTTCTTTCTCCGGTAGATTGGTTGCCAACCAGTGCTATAAAACCCAATCTGCCCTGCTATTTATTTCATAACTGGTGGGAGAAGAGACGGACTAATCCTTTCCCAATGGTTTTTGCGCGTAAGTGAATACAACGAATTCAAATGGAGTTTGAAATCGGCTCTCCGATTTCTCGTTACAAGCCGATATCCACTGCACCACAGATACAAGAGCAAAAATGTTATTGGTATACAAATTTTTAAATTTAACAACACTCATCAATATTCATCAAATTAGCCTGAAAAGTCAGGCCAATATGTAAACGGAAGCATGTAAATGATGTTCTGTGACCCACAGAATATTCTTTCGCTCAAAAGCAGGAATGCAAGCTGGCAAACAAAAAGTCTTTTTGCATTAAAGGAGTGTAATTGTGTTTTTGTGAGCAGCAAAATAAATGTGCTTGGACAAAAGATGACGCATCTGTGACCCACAGAATATTATTTAGATCAAACAATGGCAGTGAAATGTGATGACGTCAACGCCAACTGGCTAATGACAATAATAATGGAAAAATGATAAACCAATGGCCTAGTAAAAATGATGCAATCGAGCAAAATTCGGTGAATCTCAGCTTATATGTTAGATTTTCCGAGTCGAGTTGAGAGTCAGTCACTCTTAGCCAGTCACTCCAAGCCAATCTCCAATATCTGCGTGCCTTCCTCTGATTACCCCTCTACACACAACAGATATCGAAGTGAAGAAAAATATAAAATAATATTTTTATGCACTCTTTTATCCTTGTTCATTGTTTGTGGTCCAAGACCTTCGTCACTTTGATTTGCAGGTCATACAACAGATCTAGAACTATTTTTACTGTTTTTTTAATCAAATTAGTATTTGAATTATTTTGGTTTAAAATTAATTTTTGGTTATATATTTTAAATAATATGAAGTTATCAATTTAACCATTTTCGTTTCATTTTTGAAATTTTTATAGTGCACGTTGGCTTCGAAATTTGTTAATTCTTTCAGAAATGAAGATATTGGGGAAAAAAATTCCGGGCACACATTTATATTTTGGTTAGATTCTAAATTTTTTTTCCTAAGTTATTTTCTCCTCTAGTAAGTGTGGTATTCTTTAGATCAAAGCTATGGTAGAATTTCTGTCTTTGAGTCCCTAATACATTTCATAAATTGTGGTGTATAAGATCCTTTTTATGTTCATAAATACGTCTTTTTTAATTTCTACAAGTTCCCCGAGTGTATTTTGAGGAAACGTTCTATGAATTCATTTGCTTAAGTATTAGTTTTATTATGGGTATTTTTAGTTCCGATACATATTTATAATCGCTTTGATCTTGGTTGTAACTATTTTGACGTTGTTTAAATTGAATAAATTGTTTTGCATAATAAATGTGTTTGTTTATATCTAGTTTATTGTCAATGTTATTGCTTGTAATAATGTTATCATTTTGCGCTCATGTATTTTGTATGCCTTTCTCATAACACTGTGGATGGAATGATAAAGCTATTGGAAGTTTTGAAAAGTGTTTTGCATGTATATTTATTCCTTGAGTAAGCATTCGTGGCTGAATATTTTTAGCGCTCTTAAATAAAATCCAATAATTATTCCAGATTTTATCCTAATACAGTGGTGGAAATAAAAATTAAGATCATTCTGGCTTACGGCCATATCACGAATACACCGGTTCTCGCTCGATCACCAAAGTTAAGCAACGTTGAGCCTAGTCAGTACTTAGATGGGTGACCGCTTGAGAATACCAGGTACTGTAAGCGTTTATTGACGGATGTGCATTGTGGTGCAGTGGATATCGGCTCGGAAAGAGAAATCGGTGAGCTGAGTTCGAATTGCAGTTGAATACCTTTCATTCACGTAAGCACTGGTACCCTTGGGAAAGGTATTAATCCGTCCCTCCAGTTATGGGTTAAATAACAAGGGTAAGACTTGGGGAGCCTGCCCTTAAAAACAAATCCCAATGAAACTTGATACTCGAAAAAGAAAAAGTATTACTAGACACAAAACTTATATAAAAACAACAATAAATTGTTGAAAGAAAAGCTATTACCAGCAATAAATAAATAAAAATTTAGTTGGCAATAAATGACCCGCCGAGGTTGATATGCCATAAAAACAAGCCAACCAACCAAAATTGAAATCATTCTTGTTGGGAAATTTTCTGTAAACCCAAAACTGAAGTTAATTATTATTTCTATTTCTCATGATATGTAAGAAGGGCAAAGAGTTGTTAAACTCAGATTCAAAAGTAACATCTATAGTGGATGTTAAGATTTTTTTGACAAAACAGAAAAAATATGTTTTGTGGGGATATTAATAAAGCATCATAATTAAGAATAATTTTAGGGTAAAATATTTTAGTAAGGACCACTTCAAAGAAATTCCAAAAATAGAATAGTCAACACACCATTAAAAGGAGACCTCATCCAATTTACTGTCTAACGAGCAGGCCCTTAAAAAATAAAGCCAAAATATTAATATCGATATGCCATCTAAAATGAAGCCAAGAAATGTATTGATGTACCCACTATTGAACATAAAAAATAATCCAAACCCCTGAGCTTGAAAAGAGGTATATATATATATATATATATATATATATATATTTGTGTTTTTAAGCAGCAGATTTTCTTTTAGTCTTGTCAGATTAAGTAAATTGCACACATTGTGTTATTTTTAATACAATATAATTAATTAATATGATATAATTTTTAACGAAGGTAAAAAGATATTTTCAACTTCGATAACAATTATACTTTCTCTGTTATAATAAGGAATGTATATATATATATATATATATATATATATATATATATATATATATATATATATATATATTTGTCAGTTTAGGCAGAAAGTGACCTGTCCAAAACTAAGCTACCCCGCATCCCTCTCCTAACCCAAGACTGTATCACTATGGCTAAAAACTGCCGGCTAAATCGTACTAAACTCCCACCCCATATTCACTTACGATATTACCAAAAAATAAATCGTTTTCACCATTTACTTTTCATTTCAACTTATCACCAGATGAGGAGCAAACGTAGCTCCAAAACGCGAACATTTTTGTGTAGTGATACTATGCTTTTATAAATCATTGTAACACCCATTACAATATATATATATATATATATATAAAGTTTGCTGATTAAATGGCACAAATGATCCATAAAGTGTGGTTGTTTTTGATTGTGCTTCTATGAGTTTTAACCAGTAATAGTCTTCATTTTTTAATAATTTCTTGGTTTAATTTTTAAAATATTGTGTCTCTCTCATCACCTTCTGTTAATTTTTTTTAAAATATTATCGTCATCAAATAGGTGTCTCCTTTTTTTTTTTTTGTTTCTAATTGTGTTTTTCCATAATTATAATTTCATACCCTTTATCGGAAAGAGATATAGGAGTCTTTATGTTATTTGATATTTCTTTCGGACACTTTATATATCTGCAGAGAAGTGTAGTTTCATTTGTTTTTAAGAGCGGGCTGTAAATATACCCTGGGTATATTCTTTGTTGTAATCAGAGTCGTTGTGTTAGTAGTTTTAAAACATGAAATCCGCCATATCATTTTTCTGCAATCCGGTGGCAAATTTTAGACCAAAATTAAGAGCTTCCAGTTGTATAACCGATGGGTTTGAATTTGGATAAATTTGTAATTTATTTACATACAAAACATAAATTAATTCAAAACAAAAATTATGGAAAAACCAAAAGTCCAGATCATCATGTAGTCACTTAAAGTTCTTAGACATAGACTTATGTCGCTTGGTGTCATTGATAACTTTACCTGACATTTCGGTTAAAATTATGAATATTTACGATCACTGTTAAATTTTATAATTTTGAAAACACTAATAACAGTTTTACACTTGTATATAAATACTTAGTATAAAAAAATCTTACATTTGCTCTTGATAAAGTTCTTCAGAGTACAGAAAGCGTCTGCTAAGATAAGTTTTCCTTTTGTCTTTATTCATATTGTTCTTTTACAGAAAGAGTCTACGTGCAATTTTACTTCTTTTTTTATAATCATATCGCCCCAGGCAAAGTAGTTTACTGCTACTGGTGCACAGGGGGTTATATAGGAGGAAAGTTATGAGAAAGAGTAACAGGTTACTGGGGGTGTCAGGAAGTGGGTAAGAGAAGGATGAGAAGACTGATGAGAGTGGAGTGGACGGAGAAAGAAACATGAGAGAGAGGTTGCAAGTCAGTGAAATAGAAGATGACTATTGATTTTACATTTAAACTCCTGGAGATTGTAGCTGTCGGAAGGGAATTCCACAGGTAGAAATGCGAGTAAAGAAGCTGCTGGAGTAAAATTTGCGTTTACATTTTATTGGTTTTGCAGTAAAAGGGTGGGACCTAGTTGCTAATATTGGGGCTCGAGTAAATTCATATACAGGGGACACCAGAGAGGTAAGTTCATCGGAGCAGAAGCCGTGAAAATATTTGTAAAAGAGACACATGGAAGCCACACTGCGCCGGTGAGAAGGTGACTGCATCTGAGCTGCCAAGTTGGGATCGATCACATTACAGATTCTCCGTTGGATTTTGTCAAGGACCTCTTGGTGGTTAGCAAGAGTACACGACCAGATATAGCAGCAGTAATCAATGCACGGGCGGGTGGTAGCCTTCATTAGTCTTTTTGCATTCCTTACCAGAAACCCGTGCTTTTTAGATTTTACACGTCAAGTGAAATATCATTTTACCCTTCAGTATCGAGTTGGATTCTTGATATTCCCAATTTTATCTGAGTAGAAATCAAAAGAAACCAAATATGTATTTTAAAGTTGTAAAGAAATAAATTGAATTGAGAATAACTCGGTCTTGTTCGTTCATTTGCAGGAGAAAAAGCACAATGTTGAACGAAATCTAAGTTGACATGAAAAATGACTGTTGAATAGATGAGGGGGGGGATAAGTACCTTAGAATTCACCTTCAGTTTGTTTTTCAGTTCTTTTTCAAGCGAGTTCGTTGAAAATTTTCCTACAATTACTTTTTGTTCTTCCGATATCTTTTATTTTTATTTTTTTATTTTATTTTATTTTTTTTTTTTTGCAAAAATGTCTTTATGTTGCACACTTTTGTTACTTTGGTTCTATTCCATCTCTTTTCTTGTCTTTTTACCATTTCCAATAATTCTATTTCAAAGTCAATTTCTACATGCTTTTCTTTATACCAACCTGAAATCTTTATCACACTTGAAAACATTGTTTTTTCTTTTTATTCATTCACATTTTTCTTCTTACAAAAATACCTCATTCTCATACGCCACGCGCATTCAGCCCCCTCCCTCTCCCTCTGTGTGTGTGTGTGTGTGTGTGTGTGTATATATATATATATATATATATATATATATATATATATATATATATATAAAGACAGAAATCTAAGCAAGAGCCAACAACCGACCACGGTTTCGCCTAACGGCTCCTCAGGGAAAATGGCTCATGAAGAGCCAATTTCCCTGACGAGCTCTACTTTCGTATTGAGCGCTTTAGTGTTAGGGTTTTCGTCTTGGATTTTTTTTCCTTCTTACGAGTGCTTAACTTTTTGTTCATGTACTTCGTTTGTTTCTTTTTTTGCTTCCCCTTTTTCCCCCTCCGTATTTGTTATCGGTGGGTTGTACAAGACGATTTAAATTATAACCTGATTAATACTAGTTTTACTATTGGTATAGTTGTTGATATAGTTAATATTATTATTATTATTATTATTATTATTATTATTATTATTATTATTATATATATATATATATATATATATATATATATATATATAGGGCTAAGTTGTAATTGCGTATAGTGTCAAAATTGCTGTATTTTTCAGTAGTCAAGTGGTGGGAAGAGGTTTTAGGCAAGCAGATTTTTCATCACAAAGTGCTCAATGTCAAAGGTAAGGATAAAGCGTTAATAGAATTACTGTGGAGAAATTTTTCACTTAACTTCAAAGTTTCGGGAAGGCGTTACTGCAACGTCCTCGCTCTTCAGAATCATTGGCTTTTCTTTGAAAACTAAATATTACAATAATGCTCTCACGAAACTTCAAAGCCGCTATAAGTGAAATAACATCACTCAGCTAAGTGACAATGTTCTTTATAGTAATTCTATTAACGCTTTATCCTTACCTTTGATATCGAGCACTTTATGACAAAAGAAAGACTGCTCACCTAAAATGCATTATCTCCACATGAATTCTAATTATATATATATATATATATATATATATATATATATAAACAGAGACTTGTACCGCAGAAATAACAAATGGACTTAAATAAAGATGACGTCATAATGTAAGACTTTAGGATCCTTTCAGCAACACATTATGAAAGGTGCTCGTTGGCGATATTGTTAATGATAGACAGGACACAAAAATTACTTGTAGAAGGGAAGGTGGAACTCGTTTAAAAAAAAGCAAAATTTTAATCAAAAATTAATTCGAATGTAAGGGGGTTGTATACATAAAGTTTCACAAGAGCAATAAAATGGAAAAATAAAAAAAAATAGTTTTTTATCCTGTACAGCGCACGATCTGCCCATCATTTACGTGTTTTGGAGGCTGTGGACCTGAAAATCCACCAGCCTAGTCTGTGCAGACAGAAAGAGCACTTCATTCGCTCCTTACGATTGTTGAAGGCATTGTGAGTTTTTCTTTTACCATATTATTGCTCTTGTAGAAATTTATGTTTACACTCCTTACATTTGAATTAATTTCTTATTAAAATTTTGTTTTTAAACGAGTTCCAACTTCCCTTCTACAATTAATTTTTGTTTTTTTTTTTGTTTTTTTTTTAATCATATCACCCCAAGCAAGGCGATAACGCTACTGATGCGCAGGGGGCTACGTAAGGGTAAAAAGATTGTAAAAGAGAAAGCCGGAAACCACATCCTAAACAGGGAACAAGGGATGAGCCTCTTTACCTGTTCAATAGACGTGGGTGGTGTGTGAACCGGGCGATAGTTTAGTCTATCTACTCCAATTGAAAAAAAAATAGAAAAAAGAAAAGAGTGAAAAGATTGTAAAAGTGAAAACCGGAAACCGCATCCTACACAGGAAACAAGGGATGAGCCTCTTCACCTGTTCAATAGATGTGGGTGGTGTGTGAACCGGGCGATAGTTTAGTCTATCTACTCCAATTAAAAAAAATAAAGAAAGGAGTGAAAAGATTGTAAAAGAGAAAACCGGAAACCGCATCCTAAACAGGAAACAAGGGATTAACCTCTTCACCTGGGTTGAAAGAATCTTAAGGTCTTATATATATATAAGACCTTAAAATACAGAGCTGGGTTTGGAGTTTGTTAAGATACATACGGTTCGCCTAGAAAGACAATACCGATCGGAAGCTGCCATATATATTGATGTACCGATTACCGAGTTCGAATTCCAGTTGAATCCATTGTATTCACTTACGCGCAAATACCCTTGGAAAAGGTATTAATCCGTCTCTTCCTTCCAGTTATGGGTTAAATAGCGGGACAGATTGGGTTCTATAGCCTTGGTCGGCAACCAGTCTACCGCAGAAAGCAATGGCAAACTACTGCGAGATAATCTTCTGCCCGGTCAGTCATGTCTCTTTCGAGACATGATCGCCCAAGCGTGTATCATGTATAGCACTTAACTGACTGACATTAAGATAGAAAAAAATAGTAATAATACCAACACATGAGCGTGATAAGGAGGATATATATATACGCAATAGTCTTTAATATAATAGAGAATATATATAAATATATAAATATATATATTCTTAACTACTCATGCTTAAAAAACAATATATATGGTATAATATTAACAGGGTATACCATACATATGACATACGTATGGGCCCATGCCGTCAAAAATGACGGCGAAGTATTCATATCAATATGCCGTATAAAACAACGCCAACATTGATGTAGCGATTATTGACTATCATACATTAAGACAGGAGAAAAAAAATATCATACCAACACATGAGCATGATAAGGAGTATATATATATATATATATATATATATATATATATATAAAACACCTGAGCATCATAAGAAGTATATATAATTTAAATGAATTTGTTTTTAAACTTTGGTTAAACCTATAATCTCTGAATAAGTTTCGAATTTATTCGAAACAAAGAAAGGGCTTAAAGAGAAAATTACCTGCAATACATTTCTGTGGTAAAAATTTTACATCTTTTGTCGGAAAGAATATCACAAACAACAAATTTAGTACTAAAAGTATACGGCATTTTTATATTTGTTGCACTACTAACCAAATAATTGGTAATATGTAAATTTATTTTAATTTCTAATTTTTAAACCTAAGAATTAAGTTTAAATAAATAAATCTAAATAGAATAATTTGGCTCCTTTTAAATCAAAATGTAAAGCTATACCCCCCTCTCTCTCTCTTTCCTTCTCCCTCTCTCTCTCTCTCTCTCTCTCTCTCTCTCTCTCTCTCTCTCTCTCTATTTCCCTGTAGTGTTTTCTTTTCAATGAAATGTTTTTAAAAAATTCTTAAAAAACGTAAGTATAAAAACGTCTTGTATTAACAAAAACTACAGAATTTAGTTTTTAATCAAATCTAAAAGAATTTGTTTTAATTTCAAGGTTTTTTATTTTAAAACCCCGTGACATTAAGTGCTACAAGAGTCAAGTCACCACTACCGAAAATTTAGACTTGAGAATGATGATTCAAACTTTGTTTAAACCTATTATTTCTGAATAGGTTTCGAGTGTAATTGAAACATAAAGGGTTTTGGGAAGGGAAGAGAAGAGGGAAGGGAAAGAGGAGAGAAAGGAGAGAGAAATTTATCTGCAATACATTTCTGGGGAGAGATTTTACATTGTTTGTCGGAAAAAGAATATTACAATCAATTTTTTGGAAGGAAAACTAGGACCAACAATACATTTTTGATGATAAATAATTCCAGTCATACATTACTGTCAAATATTACCAGTAACGCATTTTTAGAGAAAAAATAATACGAGCACTATGAAGAAATATTCCTTGACTCATTTTGTATTCTCTTTCTTGTATTAACAAAAACTACAAAATTTATTTATTAGTCAAATTTAAAAGAATATGTTTTTTAAAACTTTGTTTAAAGCTATAATTTCTGAATAAGTTCCGAATTTATTCTAAACATAAAGGGCTTGTAGTAAAAATTACTCGCAATACATTTCTGTCGAAAAATATTACAAACAATACATTTTTGAAGGAAAACTATTACCAGCAATACATTTTTGATGATAAATAATTCCAGCCATAAATCACTGTTAAATATTACAGATAATACATTTTTAGAGAAAAATATTATGAGCACTATATTCTTAACGAGAAGTACATTTTTAAAAAGGAAAAAAATACAAGTTCAAACAAATAAATCTAAATAGAATAATGAGATTCCTTTAAGGATGTAAAGCTCTCTCTCTCTCTCTCTCTCTCTCTCTCTCTCTCTCTCTCTCTCTCTTCTGACCCACCCTCTACCCTGGAACTTTCTTGGACACTGACCGCTGGGCAGCATCAACTTTGTTTCAGGGGTGATAAATTAGCGTCTTGGCGTGTTATCTGGTGTGAGTTCTATGCAACTTTTACATATATGATTCTGTAGGAATGTCTGTAGGTTCGACAAACGGATGAATTGTTCTTATTTTCTCTTTTAAGGGAACGACAGTTATATTCTTATCATCTTATATATTTTTATTTTTTTTATTTTTTATTCGCCGGGTTAGGTTTTTGTGAATCCCATTCATGTGGAATCCTTCGTTGAATAAAGACGGAAGCTGAAGATGGCTCGCCTGAAATAGGCCTATACTTCCGAATTACCATGAAATGACGCGTCTGTCTTAATTTTTCTTATATTTGCTCTATATGTATTTATATGCATATATGTTTAGAGCTCTCTTAGAGAGTTATCCTACCATTATATGTAAAGGATACTCCTTTGGATTCTTCTATGCCCAAAAGGCATGCTGATATATATATATATATATATATATATATATATATATATATATATATATATATATATATATGAATAAAATAAGTAAAGAAGAAGTAGGGAAAAAGTGTCTTCAATCTAACATGTTTCACTTTAACAAGCTTCTTCAGAGATTTCTTAAAGATCAATGATTTAAAGATCCGATAAACAGTATGTAGATTCAGGTAGATTCTGGTCAGATAAGTGTCACGTGTGATAAAGCAATGGATGAATATCAAAATATAGGAAAAAAATTATATCTGCTTCACTGTGTGTGTCAAAGTGTATTTTTATATAAAATAAGAGAAATCAGTGATGAATGTATGCGTTGTAGATGTGCGTATATGTGAGCTCACATATGTGGAGTGTGTGTGTGTGTGTGTGTGTGTGTGCGTGTATGTGTGTGTGTGTGTGTGTGCGTGTGTATTCGCAACATTTACTTTTTTCTGTTTGATAATATTGTTCGGGGTCTGACTTGACATAATATCCTCTATTTCGAATATTCATTTCCACTGCAAACTCCAAGACAGTACCTATTTTAAGACAAGCACAAAAGTATCCTATCCTATATTAAAGTGTCATATCCTATTGCCTTGTGCCAAACTTATTAAAGTTTAAATAATTCTCATATATATACTAGAGTATAGATGTATGCGATAGCACAGCGATAAAGCGATCGATGGGAGAAGACCATAATATTCTGAACAGACACAGATAAGTGAACACTTAATATTATTTGTTGATATTAATGTTCTATTCCATAACATTGAACACATTAATGACAAATGAAGCTTGCTTTGAAAGTGTTATCTTCCAGAAATAACCTGATCCACCCTTATCTATTCTTTTTTGTCTATCACAATCTTTGATATATATATATATATATATATATATATATATATATATATATATATGTACTGGTGCCGCCTAAGCACGAATTTACACGAGATACTAGATTAGCAACTAGGTCCCACCCTTTTACAGTTAAACAGATAAGATGTAACCGTAAATTCTACTCCAACAGCTTCTTTTCTCGCGCTTCCCGCCTGTGGAACTCCTTTCCACAAGTCTGCTTTCCCGACAGCTACAATCTCCAGGTGTTTAAATGTAGAGTCAATAGACACCTCCTATCACCCTAACTCCCAATTATTCTCAGAACACTCCCATCTACCCAACCCTCATTCTCGGTATCCTTACCCGCCTATTACCCACACTCTGACATTTCCTATATTTAACCATTCTCGGTATCCCTACCCGCCTATCACCCACCCTCTGCCATTTCCTATATTTAACCATTCTCGGTATCCATACCCGCCTATCACCCACCCTCTGACATTTCCTATATTTAACCATTCTCGGTATCCCTACCCGCCTATCACCCACCCTCTGACATTTCCTATATTTAATCATCCTTTCTCCACTCTATGTAGCCCCCTGCGCAGTAGTGGCAGTGACACGCCTTGCTCGGGGAGAAACGCTTATAAAATATATATATATATATATATATATATATATAAGGCTGACCACTCTTACCCGAGAATACCTATGTACAAGGTTGGATAGATAATCCCCATCGCAAACGTTTGCTCAGACACACTTTTGTTTATTCAACATCCACAGTCGACCTTGTTTATACTGAGCGGACATTACTGACATTTTTTGGGAGAGTCGTTAAGTAGCGTGAACAACAATAAACAAGGCCATGACGCTCAAACTCTCGGTCACAATGACTTCGAGTTAGCACTACTTTTGACGGCTCCTCAAAAGAGCTGCATACCTAATTTCAGTCACAAAGCTTAGGTCAAACCATGGTATGGTTTTCAGGTGCCTCATCCTGATCGATAAAAAAATCGACCCAGGTGAGATTAAACCCGGGTTTTATGGTCAGAAAGCGAACGTTGTAAACACTCATCCATATATATCTAAACATATTTATAAATGGAACTTTGTCTCTCTGTGTGTATGTGTGTGTGTGTGTGTGTGTCCATTACCTATAGACTCCGAAACGGCTGAACCGATTTTCTTGAAAAATTAAACAGTTGTACTATAAGCGTCTGCGAGTGTTCTTAGATAGATTTTGTGTCGAGGTACCCCCGATCAGTCAGTTAAGTGCCATACATGATACACGCTTGGGCGATCATGTCTCGAAAGAGACATGACTGACTGGGCAGAAGATTATCCCGCAGTAGGTTGCCATTGCTTTCTGCGGTAGACTGGTTGCCGACCAAGTCTATAGAACCCAATCTGTTCTGCTATTTAACCCATAACTGGAATGAAGAGATGGATTAATACCTTTCCCAATGGTATTTGCGCGGAAGTGAATACAATTGATTCAACTGGAATTCGAACTCGGCTCCCCGGTTTCTCGTTCCGAGCCGATATCCACTGTACAACAACGCACATCCTAAAATCAATAATCGAAAAATCGGGTTATAGAAGGAGTGGTCCGATTTTAATCAAATTTTAATCAAATTTGATATACTTATAGACAAAGACATAAGAAACGATATTCAGAAGTTCCAAGGTTGCAGTTCTTACAATAGTGCAGAAAATCGATAATATACATAAAAGGCAAGATGTTTGTGTGTGTGTCTGTTTATCTGCATGTATGTCTGTATTTTTTTCAGCCCTTTTATTTTAGTTTTTGCTTCAGGTTTGGCTCTAAGTAGGCATAATTGTAGTTCTTAGTCTCAGCCATGATACCATTTACTCAGAGGACTTATTTAGCCTTCAAAATTCAGTTTACGACGAAAAAAACTTATTTGATATCGATACCAGGAAATCAAAATTTGACTTACATCCATTCCTTTTTCTTTCAGTCTACGGTTTCGTTTTAACTGGAAACAACTCTTGCTTTTTAGTCTTTCGTGCCAACGTCCAAAGAGTCTAAGCTCCAGGACCATGGATTAGTTTTAAAGTTTTCATTACACCCGAGCAACGCCAGGATATGCTGATAGTGTATATATATATGTGTGTGTGTGTATACATTCTGGGTGCGATGGGTAAATTATAGCTTTTTTATATTTTTAATTTCGCGATGGGCGTTGTTTGTTTTTGATTAGGTTGACTGAAAATTATAGTTGGGTTGTTGGGTAAAGACTTTGAGAAAAAAAGGAACATGACGCAAGTCACTGTGCCGGAAATTGTTAACCTGAATGCTGTAATGCCGGAAGCTAGTGCCGGAAGCACTAAAACGAACATTTCATAGTATTTGGGTGCTAATCTGAGGACTGTGCAGAGGATTCGGAAAAAGTTGGATAAGTCTAATGGTGATTGCGAAAGTAAAACAGCACAGAAAACTTAATATGGTCGTTCTGATAAAAAAAAAAGAACTCCGGAGTTTGTTGGTGAGATCCAGACCATGATTAACAAAAATTCTGTCAAGTCAAATTAGGTCCATAGCCATGGACACATGAATATCTGAGTGCATGAAAACATTCAATATTTCTCATACAAAATGAGAAAGGGGAAATTTTTTATCCCAAGCCATGAAGGACGAGAAAAAACGGCTCTCCGAAGCTTCGGAACAAACTTCAGAATCCTCACCAATCCGTAGTGGACCTCCAAACCGTCGTGGACTGGGTTAAGAAATGGCTCGTAAATTTTAATGTTTCTAAAACGAAGCTACTATCAATTAATCATCATAGACAATCGCACCTACCTCCTATTAGCATGAACCAGGCTTGCCTCCCAGAAAGTAAAACACTACGCCTCCTTGGTCTCACACTTTCAGCGGACCTCAAGTGGAATGACTATATCGAATCCATTGCTAAATCCGCTGCTATGAAAGTCGGTTCTCTGTGCAGGGCCCGGAAATTTTTTCCGTCTGAATCTCCCCTGAAATTTTATAAATCTACCATCCGCCCGTGCATTGAATACTGTTGCCATATCTGATCGGGTGCCCCTGCTATTCTCCTTGGGCTTCTCGACAAGGTACAGCGGAGGGTCTGTAATGTGATTGATACCGACTTAGCAGACCGCCTGCAGTCTCACTCTCACCGGCGCGACGTGGCTTCCCTGTGTCTCTTCTATAAATACTTTCACGGCTTCTGCTCAGATGAACTTAGATCACTGGTGCCCCCTAGGTTCGAATTTGCATGAGATACTAGATTAGCAACTAGATCCCACCCTTTTACAGTGAAACCGATAAAATGCAACCGCAACTTCTACTCCAACAGTTTCTTTTCTCGCACTTCCCGACTGTGGAATTCCCTTCCACATGACTGCTTCCCCAACGGCTACAATCTCCAGGAGTTTAAATGTAAGGTCAATAGACACCTCCTAACACAATAACTCGCTTCCATTCTTTCAAACACTCTTCCCACCCACCCATCTATCTATCACCCTCCTTCTGACATTTCCTATATCTAACCACTCTTTCTCTTTACCTTATCCTATGTGGTCCCAAGCGCAATAGTGGCAGTGGAATGCCTTGCTTGGGGTGAAATGATTAAAAAAAAGTGTGGTTCCCAATTGAGCGAGAAAATAACAAAACGCCTTGTATCAACAAAGATTTTTTTAATCGTATCACCTCGAGCAAGGCGGTAATGCCACTGATGTGCAGGGGGCTACATAAGTGTAAAAAGATTAATTAGAAGAGAGTGAAGAGGAAGACGAACCAGTTAAAAATGAGCAATAGAAGGACGGGAATACAGGTGTGATGACAATTTCAAAGGTGGAAAGAAAGGAAAGGATATACGGGGTGGGGAAAGAACTCGAGTCAAGTGGTTAATAGATGAGTATTGACATTGCATTTAAATTCCTGGAGATTGTAGCCGTCAGAAAACAAGAATATGGGAGCGAGTTCCACAGGGGTGAAGTGCGAGAGAAGAAGCTACAGGAGTAGAATTGTCATCTGCATTTGGTTAATCTAACTGTGAATGGGTGGGACCCAGTTGCCAATCTGGCTGCACGAGTAAACACCTGTTGAGGAAGCACCAGTGACTTAAGTTCGTTCGAGCAGAAGCCATGAAAGTATTTATAGAATAGACAAAGGGAGGCCACATTTCGTCGGTGGGGAATTGGCTATAGTCGAGCCACCAAGTCGGTACCTATCACATTACTGATTCTCCTTTGGAGCCTGTCGAGAACACAGAGATGAACAGCCGGGGCGCCTGACCATATATGGCAGCAGTATTCCATGCACGGATGAATGGTTGATTTGTATATATGCAGGATGGATTCAGGCAGGCAAAACATCCTGGCCCGACACAGTGACCCAACCTTCTTGGCAGTGGATTTAGCTAAGGTCTCTATGTAGTGGTTCCGTTTGAGATCAGAAGAGAGGGTAAGGCCGAGGAGGCGCAGTGTATTGCTCTCAGGGAGAATCGCTTCGTCCATGCTTATGGGAGGTAAGAGAGGTTGCTTGTGATGATTGACAGACAACAGCTTGGTCTTAGACGCATTGAAATGAACTGAAGGCAAAGTTTTTGGCAGCATTTGTCACCTTAAAAAAGGAGGCCGTACAGTAAAGATTTAGAAGTCTTCCAAAGTTGTTGTAGCCATTGTCGATTTTATTAAATAAATTTACTATTTGTCTATATTTCTGAAAGGAGGCAGTTTATATTATTCGGACTATTGTCCTCATATTTGTTGCTACTTGTACGACGTTTCGGCCGTTGTGCACTCCGCCCTTCTTCAAGTCCTACGAATTAAACTTGCTATGCAAGTGATGAAGATCATATAAACCCCAGTGAGTGTAATAAAGTGTACGGCTCGAAATTTCTAGCACTTGAAGAAGGCCAGAGCGTACAACGGCCGAAACGTCGTACAAATGGCAACAAAGATGAGGACAATAGTTCGAATAATGTAAATAGTTGTAGTAATGTCTACTTAAGAGTATTAACACAATGTAAATGGTAAAAACCATTATTGGAATCGATCTTGGTCTCGTGCAGTTTCCACTTTCCTAAACAATAATTGTTAATCCAATCGTTAATCCACCATAAATGACATGACTTAATATTATTGTCCGCGTATTTGTTGCTACTTGTACAAAGTTTCGGCCGTTGTGCGCTCCCTAAGGTCACATGGTCCAGTGGATATAGACGTTGGTTTGTTCCTGACTTGACTCTCAGAGTTTGGAGGTCAATACCAGGCTACAGCAATGCTGAACAAGTAACTTGCAACAAATTATATATATATATATATATATATATATATATATATATATATATATAAACATCATATATTTAAACACACCATATGTATGCCTGTGTGTGTATTGGAGTGGTGTGAGAAGTTATATTTTTTTTTATCTGTTGTAATAAAATATGTGTTCCAAGAGAACATGGATGTAACGTAACCCCAGGTTATATCTTTTGCGAAAGATATAAAAATTCATGGTGGATACGATGATGATAAATGTGTTTTATATATATATATATATATATATATATATATATATCTGTTTATGGTTGTATTTATTTAAGGTGTGACGGCGTTGGGAGTTTTAAACGGTTTTAAACGTAGCTCTCATAAAATAAAGTGATCCATTTACTGAGAAAACAAGGTTCAACCCCAAACTCAGAGCAAATTGAAACGATAAAAAAAAATTATGACAAAAGTATGTTCAAATGTTACATGAACTAAATCTTCAGAATAAGGGTAAACTATTGTTCATGAGAATATAAGTGATGATGACTGCTCAATTGTTGCACATGGAGGGTCGCTAAACGAATTGCTGCAAATTAGGTAGTTAAACCCAACAGTACACTGCGTGATTGTCAGTCATAGTATATTCCCTACTGGGCGAACACCCGACATCAGACTGCCCTTGTTCCAGTGAAAATAACCAGGCAAAATAATTGGTTAGTTCCCATAAATTAACCCAAAGAGTTGTGAGTTCAATACCAGGCTACATCAGTGGTGAATAAGTAACTTAGATAGTCCGGTTAGATAGAGATAGCACATGACATCCGATCGAGGCTTGACGCAAGGAATGAGGATGATATACCTCAGTGATTGTAATAAAGATTTCGGTTCGAAATTCCTAGCACCTAAAGAATACCAGAGCGTACAACGGCCGAAACGTCGTACAAATGGCAACAAACATGAGGACAATATTCCGAATAAAAATGCAATAAATTTACTCTTTCGTATTTCAGGATATGTTTGTGTGATGTTGGTAAATATATTTGTTAAAATTAGATGTCAATGTTATTTACAATTTTGCGTAATTTAGACTATAATTTACCAATCACACTCTGTATAATTCTCTTCTTCAGGACGTAGGCGATCACGGCTCTCCATGGCTCCCTATCCCTGGTGTCTCTTAGCACGCCTTCTCCTGTTACACCATGCAACCCTCGTTCCATCATCCACCTAATTAAGCCCTTCAAATATGTTATCCGTTGCTTTCCCCTGTGTCTTTGTTCTTCTATCTGGACTGTTAGTATCAGGTTCTCTAAGCCATCCTTCCTCATTGCATGTCCCAGAAACTTCATCTGTCTCTTCCTAGTGCTCTGTATTAATTTCCTTTCGTTTCCATCATTTCTAAGACCTCGTCATTGCTCACATGCTCGATCCATGATATTCGCAGCATCCTTCTGTAGAACCACATTTAAGCTACTTAAAGTTTTTCCTTCATCTTTGATGACACTGTCCAGCATTCACTGCTATATTGAAGAACGGACAACACATAGCAATCCAGTATTATCTTCCTTGTTTCTAGCGAAATAGTACTGTTTCTTAATATTTTACCCAAATTCTGGAACGCTTCCTTCGCCATGCCAATTCACCTTCGGATCTCTGTGTCACACTTTCCGTCTTCTGTTATAAAACTTCAAAGGTATTTAAAATTGTTTACCTGCTTGATTCTAGTATCCCCGACCTGTATTTGTCATATTGGGCTACCCTTTTTACCGATGATCATGCATTCGGTTTTCTTGCAGTTTATTTGTAGTCCTTTCTTGTCACTCTCTTTAGCTACCATCTGCAAGATGTCTTTTAGTTTCCTTTCTGTGTCTGCTACCAGCACTGTATCATCTGCGTACCTTTAAGTAGTTCAAATTGTGGCCTCCGATGACAAATCCAGGCATAACTTCAAGGGTCCTCAAAATGATTCTCGCTGTACACTATATTTATATTTGTTTAATTTTTTTTTTAATCATATCATCCCGAGCAAGGCGGTAACGCCACTGATGTGCAGGGGGCTACGTAAGAGTAAAAAGATTGGAAAAGAGAAAGCCGGAAACCACATCCTAAACAGGGAACAATACCGATACCGGCTGTTCTCCGACTCCGTCGACTGCGTTGGTTCGGCCATGCTGCGCGCTGTCCTCCGGGTGAGCTGATTCGCGACTGCCTCTTCCCGAGGCCCCTACCGGGCTGGCGCAAGCGTGCGGGGGGTCAGCTGAGGACATGGGCAGCCACGCTGAAGGGGGACATGGAGCCGATCTCGGGCCCAAATGTCGTGGGATTTCGGAGGTGGAGCCGGGACTGGGCAGAGATCGGAGTGGAGCTGGCTCAAGATCGCCGATCGTGGGCCGCCGCTGGGAGAGACGCTTCAAATGTTCTTGGGGATGCCGGCACAACCCGTCCTGGGTGAATGCCGCTACAATACAATACAATACAAACAGGGAACAAGGGATGAGCCTCTACACCTGTTCAATAGACGTAGGTGGAGTGTGAACCGGGCGATAGTTTAGTCTATCTACTCCAATTGAAAGTATATATATGTGTGTGTGTGTGTGTGTGTGTGTGTGTGTGTGTGTGTGTGTGTGTGTGTGTTTGAAATATTGCGAAGAGCGCGTTTATATATAAATAATGTAGACGTATAGTATTACAAATTGTGCACCCATGCAGTAGAAATTTATAGTGATGCCTGCATTAGATAAATAGATATTATAAGTCTAAGAATTAGATAGATAGATAGATAGATAGATAGATAGATAGATAGATAGATACATACTTAAAGCGACGGTAGTCACTGGGGTTTGAATGCTGCCCCAGCGGAATCTGTATAATGTCAAGGAATTTTTTCCTCCTAATTTATTGGAGTCTTTCATAAAATATGCCGCAACGAGCTGTATTATTTAAGTTGCCTCAACAGAGCCGCTTGGTAGAAAACTTGCACTATAATTTTTATGAGCACTTTGACGTAGATGTGTCCTCTGAGCATATATATATATATATATATATATATATATGTGTGTACGTGTGTGTGTGTACAAGAGCTCATTATTGAAACGCAAGAAACCAAATTCTAGCCAAATGAGACTTCAAGTCTGTCAACGCAAATTTCTTTTTTTTCCATTTTTATGTGTTCAACTTTGGAAATACAACCCATTCATTGGTCATTTTCTGACAGGATTGGCCCACGGCCAATAGAGAGGTATTTATGGAATCTACAAAAAGGAAAAATTTTATACAGGGAATTGGCAATGCTTCGTTGGATTTATTCTGTTTCCGCCTTGAGACATGCTTGGCCGTTGAGCATCAGACTCGTTGTCATTGGCGATGCATTTGACATTGCGATAGAACGAACTAGACGCTGGGCGCCAATTGCTGAAGCGGTTTCTGTCGACAGTAGTTAATGCTCTGAAAACGAAATGCCATGGTGGCGATAAAAATCAGGAAAAAGAAAAACTCTGTTCTCGTTTCATAATTTTTTTCTTCTGTGTTTTTGTCCCATTAGGTATCTAAATGTACTGTTGGTCTGAGACATAAAGGAGTATGTTATCTCCTTCGATTTGCTGTTTTGCTTTTTGCTTCATTTCTAGAATGGCACAAATTGGAATGAACACAATAGATAAATAAAGGAACAGACAGATGAATAAAGTTTTATCTTGACAATGGGCGGACTGAGATTATATACTGGAATTTCTAAATGTAAAAATACAGTTCTTCGCTAGAAAACAAAATATATATATATATAAGAAGCTGCACTGGTAATAGTTATGTTGTGAGATTAATAGTTTTCATAGAGGAAATATTTCACATTCAGTAATTGAACAGTTGGTATTTGTACTGGCTAAAACTTGTAAAATCTTTTTTCTAGAAATATTTTCCTTACTTCTAGGATTGATGAAAATTTCTTTCTTAACCTTATGTAGAAAATAGTGCGGTAGTCAATCATCTTGATTATAACATTGTATTTTATATAATTGTATGCCTTTTACATTTTTGATTTTGTAGCTGTTACAGGTTTTAAAGTAATGCGGCTTTTATTATTTCTTAAATCACATTAACATATGGCAGCTCCAGTTAATAACAAAAACTGCATCTATTAATACTGAGGATTCAATGAAAAGTTCTACTAAATTAGGAATAAAGACAGAAAAAAATATGCCAACTGTTTTGTATTAATTATTTACAAACACACACGCACACACACACACACACACACACACATATATATATATATATATATATATATATATAGTATTCAAAATAATACTTAAACTGACTCTGTAAGTATCTAAATCCTAAAATTCTACAAAGATAAACTTTAAGAAAAACGAATAACCGACAGTATCTAATTCCGTTAACATCCGTCGCACTAAGGCGTTGGATAAGAGGGGGGAAAAAAAGAAATCCGCGGAATAAAGACAAGACATACAATATTCCGCAGTAAAGAAAAAAAACCCAAACGGAACCAACCACAAAAAAAGAAGAAAAAGTGCTCGATACAAATACAAACAAATGCAAAAGTACAAATGAAAAGCAAAAGTAGAGCAAAGACACATAAAGAATCACAAGATAGCCAAAACCTACCGCGCGACTTTAAAGTATTCTTAAGTTTATGTTGAAAAGTATCTTGCTCTATATTTCTATATTTAATTTTTCTAATAATACCTATAAGGTCCTTTTCGAAACTTTCCAACTCCTTACAATAAGGCGGGTGCTTATAAGTTTTAAATCCATAATCTTTATAATCTTCCTTAGCTTAGACTATGTAAAAAAAAGAAGGCTCTCCATCTTAGTGCGCGGTAGGTTTTGGCTATCTTGTGATTCTTTATATATATATATATATATATATATATATATATATATATAGTCATTCACAGACAGATCTGTTTTGCTGTATCACAGCTCATCAGTATGGTTAGACATTCAAATGTTTTTAGTCAGGATTGAAACCCGATCAATTTGAGCAATGGGCTCTCGGTAGAAGGATATATATATATATATAACGGTTTTTATTATAATAGAAGGGGTAAAATTGTTATCGAAGGTTTATCGATATTTGATTGCTGATTAAATGGCACAAAAGTTTTTACACGTAGGAATAGGTAAATTGGTCATTTTATTTTTGTTTTAATGAAGTGTTCTTAGACATTTCTTTACAGGAATTACATCAAATATTCAATAGAAATACAGTTAAATTAAGTTATAGCTGGACTTGTAATTTAGAAAATTACATAAAAAAGCAAAACGCTAGAAATTAAAAAAAGTTCAGCATAATATATATATATATATAATTATTAAGTTATTAAGCAAAGTTAAATTAGACCAGTATCCAGCTCTATTAAAAAGTGCTCAATACATATATGATGTAGAGCTTTTAAATATTTTCATTTGAAAGTTAGTTGATTGCCCAACCTTGGTTTCAACCTTTCTGTATCTCCAGGAGTTTTACATCTCCAACGTTTTTCCTTATGTTGTTTTTTTTTAAATTGTAACAGGGATTTTCAAAACGCACGGCTAAAAGTTTAAAATAACGGAAATTTCAATATAAGAGAGGAGTTTTTCAAGAATTTTTATCCGGGTTTGTATAATTTTAAAATATATTTTCTGATGTGTTTAAATCTGAACATTATTTCGGATCTTTCGTTAAGTAACTTTTCTCGTTCTGGAAATAGTAATATGGCTATCTTCTCTTCCCGACACAATCTACAGACATCACCGACGTTGTAAGATTTGGCTTTTTTTAATATCCTCCATCTTTTATCATGGTCTTTGCTATTTTTTCTTTCAGTTTCTGTTATTATACCAGCGGTGTTAAAAAAATTTCTTTAGTCCTACCCAGGGAAGTTTTTTTTTATTCATCTGTATCCTGTATTTCTGTTTTGTAAATAATTCCTTCTCTTTTACAAACTCCATTTAGTGGCCATTTTATTTTTGTTTTTGTTTCTGCTTTTACATTTTTCATTAACGATATTATGCTGAAAATTTTTTTTTTAATTTCTAGCGTTTTGATTTTTTATGTAATTTTCTAAATTACAAGTCCAGCTATAACTTAATTTAACTGTATTTCTATTGAATATTTGATGTAATTCCGACTTTTTAGAGAAGTGTTTATTGATTAATTTGAAAAATAGTTTTCCTTTTCTGGATTCGACTTCTAAATCAAAAGGAAGATTGAACCAAATAAGGCGACTTCAAGAAAGATAAGAAATAATGTCATGGATGTAAACACATTAGAAAATAGCTAAAAATGTTTATTTTGAAAGTTCAGTAACTTAAACCATCAAGTCGTGCATTCCGAAAATACCTGTTACAAGTTTTAAAAATAAACGCTGGTGATTCAGTTGATATAAAACGCCTGAAGATACTGAATGGTTGAAACCAAGTTTTCGTAATCAACTAACTTCCAAACGAATATACTGCCTGATGATGTTGTATTGAACACCGAAACTTAATAGCTTTTGAGTTACAGTATGCTATAATAATAATAATAATAATAATAATAATAATAATAACAATAATGATGATGATAGTAATAATAATAATAACAATAATAATAATAATGATGATGATAATAATAATAATAATAACAATAATAATAATAATGATGATGATAATAATAATAATAATAACAATAATAATAATAATGATGATGATAATAATAATAATAATAATAATAATAATAATAACAGTAAGGATAGATTATCGAAAGGCATTCGATAGTGTGCCACATTCCTGGATTTTAAAGACTTTAAATATATACAAGATATCGCCCGTCATCATCAATTTCATCAAACAGTGCATGTCTATATGGAAAACAACCCTTTACCTCAATCATATAAATGGAACCTATAAGTCTGATGAAATAAACATCAAAAGAGGTATATTTCAAGGTGATTCTTTATCTCCCTTACTATTCTGCATATCATTAATAGCACTAACCAGTCAACTTAATAAGACAGAATGTGGTTATAAAATAGGCCAAAAGAAAATAAGCCATCTATTTTACATGGATGACTTAAAGTTATATGCTAAGAATGATAATGCAAACTGTAAAATGCTTCAGCGAAGACATTGGAATGAAATTTAATTTGAATAAATGTGCTAAAGCTACAGTTTTACGTGGATCAATACAAGAAACATCCTCAATTAGCCTAGACCCTGCTGTAACAATAAAAGAATTGAAACCAGAAGAAGCTTATAAATACCTAGGTGTAAATGAGAGTGAAAACATTCACCATAAAAAAATGAAAGAAATAGTGCGTAAAGAGTACTATAGAAGGCTTCGAATGATATTAAAAACTGAATTAAATTCACAGAACAGAGTTATGGCCATTAATAGCCTTGCAATCCCATTTGTCCAATATAGCTTTAACATCTTAAACTTGACTCTAAACGACATCAGGCGAATGGATGCTAAAACAAGAAAGCTTCTTTCTAAGCATAAGATGCATCATCCAAAGGCTGCTGTAGACCGTCTATACATATCCCGTAAAGAAGGTGGAAGAGGTCTTATTCAGCTGGAATTGTCATACAAGACAACAACTACTGGCTTACTAACATACATAGAAACAACAAAGAATTGGATGATACAATTAGTAAGGCAACATGAAGAAAGAAAGAAAAAATATCCAATAATAAAAGAAGTCAGTAAATACAAACAAGATTTACAGTTAGTAGATTCTGTAGAAAAGCAAAACAGAAGCCAAGAACCAACTCTTGCGGCAAAAAACATGAAAATGAAAGCCAAAGATAAAGCTCTTGAACAGATGAAACAGCGCTGGCAAAACAAACCTCTGCATGGCCAATATCCAGAACGTGCCAATAAATCCAATGTTGACAAAGTTAATACTCATCGATGGTTACGTGCATCTGGATTAAAGTCTGAAACTGAAGGCTTTATTCTTGCAGCACAAGACCAAAGTCTTTTCACGAGAAACTTTCAGGCAAATATTATGCATAATAATATGGATCCAAAATGCAGGTTTTGTGATAAACACCAAGAAACAATAGACCACCTAATCTCAGGCTGTTCTGTGCTTGCCCCAAACGAATATAAAAATCGCCACGATAGAGTTGGGCAATATTTACATTGGGCAATGTGCAAACATTATGGAAAAGCTGTAAACAAACACTGCTATGAACATCACCCAGTACCGGTTAGAGAAATAGAATATGTAACCATTCTATGGGATTACACCATCTACACAGACAGAAAAATTGAAGCAAACAGGCCAGACATTATTGTTAAAAACCAGGAGAAAACTTGTCTATTAATTGATATGGCTTGTCCAGCAGATTGTAACATAGCAATCAAGGAATTTGAAAAACTGTCAAAATATAAAGACCTGGAAATTGAAATAGAAAAAATGTGGAAATTGAAAACAAGAGTTGTGCCAGTGATAGTAGGTGCACTTGGAATGATAAAAAATGGAACAAAACAACACATTGAAAGAATCCCTGGAAACCCCAGCTTAAGAGATATACAAAAAATTGTCTTATTAAGTACAGCCCACACACTAAGGAAAACCTTATCTATGTAATGCTGGGGATGATAGGGAAGATAGAAAACATGAAATGTAACCATAACAACACGCCACTACCTGCCTTAGGTCTCCCCGCAGACTTGGTTGGTAGTGAGACCAAAGCAGAAATCGAAATATGATGAAAAATGACATAACAATAATAATAATGATGATGATGATGATGATGATGATGATGATGATGATGATGATAATAATAACAATAATAATAATAATGATGATAATAATAATTATAATAATAATAATAATAATAATAATAATATTTTTTTTCAGACTGATACAAAGAGATTTTACAGGGAAATAGGTAAAAAAAGAATTGAAGTGACAGCACCCCCCAGAATGGAAGAAGTCACACAGTTCTGGGAAAAGATATGGGCTTGCCCTAAAGAACTTAGCAAGGAAGTACATTGGATTACGCAAGAGACAGAACGAATGAAAAATAAACCCGAACAGACATGGTCTGGAATTACAGAAGATGATGTTAAATATGCACTAAAAAACACACACAACTGGAAATTCCCAGGCATAGATAAAATTCCTAACTTTTGGCTATATTATTTAAGCGCATCACATAAAAAAACTAGCCAAAGAACTTCAAGAAATGGTTAACGATCCCACTAAAATTCCTTCATGGTTGACAAAAGGAATTACATTTCTTCTACCCAAGAATGGTGACACAAAAAATCCGAAAAACTACAGACCAATTACATGTCTTCCGACAACATATAAACTATTAACATCTATTTTAACAAAGCAGACATATTTATTCTTAGAAAGAAATGACATGTTACCGCTTGAACAAAAAGGGTGCAAACGTGGCTGTTATGGTTGTAAAGACAAATTGCTGATTAACAAAATGATCCTGGAAAACTGCTACAGTACAAAGAAAAATCTTAGTACAGCCTGGATAGACTATCGAAAGGCATTCGATAGTGTGCCACATTCCTGGATTTTAAAGACTTTAAATATATACAAGATATCGCCCGTCATCATCAATTTCATCAAACAGTGCATGTCTATATGGAAAACAACCCTTTACCTCAATCATATAAATGGAACCTATAAGTCTGATGAAATAAACATCAAAAGAGGTATATTTCAAGGTGATTCTTTATCTCCCTTACTATTCTGCATATCATTAATAGCACTAACCAGTCAACTTAATAAGACAGAATGTGGTTATAAAATAGGCCAAAAGAAAATAAGCCATCTATTTTACATGGAAGACTTAAAGTTATATGCTAAGAATGATAATGAGCTGGAAGGTCTTCTGCAAACTGTAAAATGCTTCAGCGAAGACATTGGAATGAAATTTAATTTGAATAAATGTGCTAAAGCTACAGTTTTACGTGGATCAATACAAGAAACATCCTCAATTAGCCTAGACCCTGCTGTAACAATAAAAGAATTGAAACCAGAAGAAGCTTATAAATACCTAGGTGTAAATGAGAGCGAAAACATTCACCATAAAAAAATGAAAGAAATAGTGCGTAAAGAATACTATAGAAGGCTACGAATGTTATTAAAAACTGAATTAAATTCACAGAATAGAGTTATGGCCATTAATAGCCTTGCAATCCCAGTTGTCCAATATAGCTTCAACATCTTAAACTGGACTCTAAACGACATCAGGCGAATGGATGCTAAAACAAGAAAGCTTCTTTCTAAGCATAAGATGCATCATCCAAAGGCTGATGTAGACCGTCTATACATACCCCGTAAAGAAGGTGGAAGGGGTCTTATTCAGCTGGAATTGTCATACAAGACAACAACTATTGGCTTACTAACATACATAGAAACAACAAAGGATTGGATGATACAATTAGTAAGGCAACATGAAGAAAGAAAGAAAAAATATTCAATAATAAAAGAAGGCAGTAAATACAAACAAGATTTACAGTTAGTAGATTCTGTAGACAAGGAAAACAGTAGCCAAGAACCAACTCTTGCGGCAAAAAATATGAAAATGAAAGCCAAAGATAAAGCTCTTGAAAAGATGAAACAGCGCTGGCAGGACAAACCTCTGCATGGCCAATATCTAGTACGTGCCAATAAATCCAATGTTGACAAAGTTAATACTCATCGATGGTTACGTGCATCTGGATTAAAGTCTGAAACTGAAGGCTTTATTCTTGCAGCACAAGACCAAAGTCTTTTCACGAGAAACTTTCAGGCAAATATTATACATAATAATATGGATCCAAAATGCAGGTTTTGTGATAAACACCAAGAAACAATAGACCACCTAATCTCAGGCTGTTCTGTGCTTGCCCCAAACGAATATAAAAATCGCCACGATAGAGTTGGGCAATATTTACATTGGGCAATGTGCAAACATTATGGAAAATCTGTAAACAAACACTGGTATGAACATCATCCAGCACCGGTTACAGAAATAGAAGATGTAACCATTCTATGGGATTACACCATCTACACAGACAGAAAAATTGAAGCAAACAGGCCAGACAATATTGTTAAAAACCAGAAGGAGAAAACTTGTCTATTAATTGATATGGCTTGTCCAGCGGATTGTAACATAGCAATCAAGGAATTTGAAAAACTGTCAAAATATAAAGACCTGGAAATTGAAATAGAAAAAATGTGGAAATTGAAAACAAGAGTTGTGCCAGTGATAGTAGGTGCACTTGGAATGATAAAAAATGGAACAAAACAACACATTGAAAGAATCCCTGGAAACCCCAGCTTAAGAGACATACAAAAAATTGTCTTATTAAGTACAGCCCACACACTAAGGAAAACTTTATCTATGTAATGCTGAGGATGATAGGGAAGATAGAAAAACATGAAATGGAGCCATAACAACACGCCACTACCTGCCTTAGGTCTCCCCGCAGACTTGGTTGGTAGTGAGACCAAAGCAGAAATCGAAATATGATGAAAAATGACATAATAATAATAATAATAATAATAATAATAATAATAACAACAATAATAATAATAATAATAATAAAATGAACATCATCCAGTACTGGTTACAGAAATAGAAGATGTCACCATTCTATGGGATTACACCATCTACGCAGACAGAAAAATTGAAGCAAATAGGCCGGACATTATTGTTAAAAACCAGAAAGAGAAAACTTGCCTATTAATTGATATGGCTTGTCCAGCGGATTGTAACATAGCAACAAAGGAATTCGAAAAACTGTCAAAATATAAAAACCTGGAAATCGAAATAGAAAAAAATGTGGAAATTGAAGACAAGAATCGTGTCAATGATAGTAGGTGCACTTGGAATTATAAAAAATGGAACAAAACAACACATTGAAAGAATCCCTGAAAACCCCAGCTTAAGAGATATACAAAACATTGCATAGCCCACACACTCAGGAGAACTTTGTCTATGTAACTCTAGGGATTATAGGGGAGATAGAAGAAAAACATGAAATGGAGCCATAACGACACACCACGACCTGCCTTAGATCTTCCCGCAGACTTGGTAGGTAGTGCGACCATAGCAGAAATAAAATATGCTGAAAAATGACAACATAATAAAAATAATAATAACAACTATAAATATATAATATGTTTTTAAAAAAGAGGGATCATATTTTATGAATTAAATGGGATACAACGTTTAAAAGTTAAGACGTCTTTCGACCGACCCTTCTTCAGAACCAAAATCATCGTTAATTTAAGACTGAGTACCTAATAAGAAAAATTGTTATTAGCGACTGCAGTTAAAATGTAATGTGATTAAAGAATAAGGGGAGTGGGGGGGGGGAGAAAAATATATCCTCTGTGAGATAATGGCTTCTCTGAAAAGGGCCAATTTGTGTTTTAATTCTCGCTGTAAGCACAGGGCATATTAAAATAAACAAACTCCAATATATTCAAGTGGGTTCTCTTCCGTGCCCTGTCCAATAGAGAGAAAAATTCAGGAGAATAACTTTTCCTGCAAGCATCAGAATTTAATAAATGTTCGCCATCTGCGAAGGCATGAGTCAGTGAACACCCGGATATCACCAGCTCGTTACTACGCACCTGACCCAGGACATGTGGGGCGATTCTAACTTTTAATTATCTGGATGTTTTTGTCTACACTGTCGACCTCACATCGACACTTATTTAAACTTATTTATAAATGGAACATTGCCTATGTGTGTGTGTGTGTGTGTGTGTGTGTGTGTGTGTGTGTGTGTGTGTGTCCGTTACATATAGACTACGAAAAGGCTGAACTGATTTTCTTGAAAATTTACACTGTTGTACTATAAGCGTCTGCGAGTGTTCTTAGCTAGGTGTTATGTCGAGGTATCCCCGATAAATATAAAAAAATCGATAATCGAAACAATCGTGTTATAGAAGGAGTGGTCCGATTTTAATCAAATTTGATACACTTATAGACAAAGACATAAGAAACGATATTCTGAAGTTTCAAAGTTGCAGTTCTTACAATAGTGCAGAAAATCGATAATATATATATCTATAAGGCAAGATGTTTGTGCGTGTGTCTGTTTATCTACCTGTATGTCTGTATTTTTTCAGCCCTTTTATTTTAGTTTTTGCTTATTACTACTTTCCAATTCCCAGTGTCTTCAGGAAGAAAGCTTCCGCTACCATATATTCCTGCGTGTAAGACAACAATTAAATTCCAAAAATTGCCGTTAATATTTGGGGTCGTCTTATATTAAAATTCTAAAAAAGGAAATTTTAATTCTGAGTGATGTTTGTGAGTGAGATTTTTTTATAATCACTTCACCCCCACGCAAATCAAAAGTACCACTGGTGCACAGGAGTTTAGACAGTGAGAGAATAAAAAAGTACAGGGATGTCGAAGAAAAGATAAGAAACGGATGGGAATCAAGTAGATAAAAAATGGTAATTGTCGTTGCCTTTAAACTTCTTGTGATTGTAGCTATCAGTGAAGCATGCAAATGGTAGTGAGTTCCACAAACGGACAGTGTGAAAAAAGAAACTGTTAGAGTAGAACAATTCGACAGTAAAACGGCAAGACTCTGGAGTCAGAATCACGTCGGGGTCACCAGTGAAGCCGTAGGGGAGATGGTTAATGTTTCTTTGATTCGGCCTTGTGTCAGACTTAACCGAACTCTCTACAGCTTACAATTTTTTTGCAGAATTTATCATTATCATGTTATTTTTAGAAGGTTTTCATCAGAAGGTTGAAGCTGGTTGGTTGTCAGCAGGATGGAATGTGTGGAATAGTGTGGAATAGTGTAAGAATAAAATATATATTTTCATTTCGAAATAGTAATTTATTAAAAAAAGGAATAACAAGAATTCGTAGAAATTAATGTTCAATGAGAAAGTTAAGGTATCAAGAGTTCATACAAAATGTTCGTAGTAGTAATTGTTGAAAGAGATAAGGAGAAAGAGAAAGAGGACAATGTTCGAGTCGCTTGAAGTTGAAGTAAGATTTTAGATGTCTCGTCTCGCGGCTCCTGACTGACTGACTGACTGACTGACTGACTGACGTTGATGAAATCCTTTTATTGTAATCTAGATTTTTTCGCACTTACTCTCGAAGTCCTTGTTGGTCTTGCAAGTCGCTCCCATTCTTCAAAAATCATTTTAACACCTTGCGAAATCTGGTTTCGACTTTTTCTTTAAGCACATGCCAATCCTTTTTCTATTTGAGAAAACCAGGATTTCACACATCGTTGCGAATTTTTGTAAAAGTGAAGAAGAGAGTTGATTTTAATTAATGTATTATCCGTTACAAGACCTTAATGCCAATCTTGGAGTAGATAGACTCAATTGGAGTAGATAGACTAAACTATCGCCCGGTTCATACTCCACCCACGTCTATTGAACAGGTGAAGAGGCTCATCCCTTGTTCCCTGTCTAGGATGTGGTTTCCGGCTTTCTCTTTTCCAATCTTTTCACTCTTACGTAGCCCAATGCGCATTAGTGGCGTTAACGCCCTGCTCGGGGTGATATGATTAAAAAAAAAATTAAACAAATATCTACTAGCACTATTAAATACGTGTGGTCGAGGGACCAGACACAAGCTCATCAGAGTAGTTTCTATGAAAATACTTGTAGAAAAGACAGATGAAAGCCACATCACGTCGGTGAGAAGATGACTGAAGGTGGGCTGTCAAGCCATGTTCGGTCATATAGCAGATCCACCATTGGATTTTGTCGAGAACCTCAAGATGAATAGCAGAAGCACCCGACCAGATATATGGTATAATGTAGCCTCACTTGCAGGGACACAACACAGATATATGGCATAATGTAGCCTCACTTGCAGGGACACAACACAGATATATGGCATAATGTAGCCTCACTTGCAGGGACACAACACAAATATATGGCATAATGTAGCCTCACTTGCAGGGACACAACACAGATATATGGCATAATGTAGCCTCACTTGCAGGGACACAACACAGATATATGGCATAATGTAGCCTCACTTGCAGGGACACAACACAGATATATGGCATAATGTAGCCTCACTTGCAGGGACACAACACAAATATATGGCATAATGTAGCCTCACTTGCAGGGACACAACACAGATATATGGCATAATGTAGCCTCACTTGCAGGGACACAACACAGATATATGGCATAATGTAGCCTCACTTGCAGGGACACAACACAGATATATGGCATAATGTAGCCTCACTTGCAGGGACACAACACAGATATATGGTATAATGTAGCCTCACTTGCAGGGACACAACACAGATATATGGCATAATGTAGCCTCACTTGCAGGGACACAACACAAATTCGAGCTCCTAACTACCAGTCGAAAGTAGCAACCAGAAAACTGCCAAATAATTTGTATTCAACACAATATTCTATATTGTGTTGAATACACCGGTTCTCGTCTGATCACCGAAGTTAAGCAATATCGAGCCTGGTCAGTACTTAAATGGGTGACTGTTTGGAAATACCAGGTGCTGTAAACTTAAGGACCAAAAATGGTCCACCGGTTCTGCAGGTTTGGGGGGTTGGGCGCAAGGCTAACTACTCTGCCCCATAAAAAACAGTTTGTTATGGAAACAATAACAAAAGTTACTGCCCTACACACCATTGGGTCCAAAAAAGGGTGAGATGGAAGCATCACTATTAAGACCTGAGGAGATGAAAATAACCGGGTGCCTCTTCCTAATTTGGAAAAAAGGGATGAGGAGGAGTAAGAACCGGGCGAGAGGAGAGCCAATCTATTCCCATTGATTTATTTTTAAATTGAAAAAGAATTACTAATTTTTAACTTAGAATGAATCAGAAAATTTATTGGAGTTCATTACTGATTCAATAACGAATAAAAAAGACAGGTAATAAGGCAACTCTCAAAACTCAGAAATAAAAAGTAAAAATAATTATAAACATCCAATGACGAAAGTAAATTAATTTATATCTTCAAAAAAATCTTATTCATAGCATAAGGAAATTTAAAATTCAAAATAAACGTTGAGACGTAAAACGCCGAGACAAATTGGAAAATATGTCCTGTCAAAATTAAAAATGTTACTTGCAGACATTAAACAAGAAAATTATAGGCAAATTGAGTTAAAAGGAAGAAAAAACGTTTGAACAATATATGTTAGAGAAATCAGATACTTTCTAGTCAAAGGTAAAGAAAAATCAGACGATTCGACTCGTAAATGCTTTCCTTACAATCTCGAAACTTATAAAAAGAAAAACGTGACACTAAATCTAAACTTATTGATAAATGTAACTTTGTCTGTGTGTATATGTGTGTGTGCGTGTGTGTGTGTCTCTGTGTGTGTGTCCGTTACCCCAAAACGGCTGAACCGATTTTCTTGAAAATTTACACAGTCGTATTATAAGCGTCTGCGAGTGTTCTTAGCGTTTTGTGTCGAGGTACCCCCGATAAATATCGAAAATCGAAAAAATCGGGTTATAGACGGAGTGGTCCGATTTTAATCAAATTTGATACACTCATAGACAAAGACATAAGAAATGATATTCAGAATTTTCAAGGTTTCAGTTCTTACAATAGTGCAGAAAATCGATAATATATATATATATATATATATATATATATATATATATATATATATATAAGGCAAGATGTTTGTGCGTGTGTCTGTTTATCTGCCTGTATGTTTGTATTTTTTCAGCCCTTTTATTTTAGTTTTTGCTTCGGGCTTGGCTCTAAGTAGGTATAATTGTAGTTCTTAGTCTCAGCCATGATGCCATTTACTCAGAGAACTTATTTAGCCTTCAAAATTCAGTTTACGACGAAAAAAACCTATTTGATACGGATACCAGGAAATCAAAATTTGACTTACATCCATTCATTTTTCTTTCAGTCTATGGTTTCACTTTAACTGGAAACAACTATTGCTTTTTAGTCTTAAGTGCCAACGTCCAAAGAGTCTGAGCTCCAGAACCATGGGTTAGTTTTAAAGCTTTCATTACACCCGAGCAATGCCTGGCTTTACTGCTAGTATAAATAAATTAAAATTATTCATACCCATGTATAAATGTATAAGTAATTTAACAAATAAAGTATATTGAATGTTCTTTAAATAATAATTCTTAAACTTGTGACATACCAATTATTTAAAAAAAAATAACAATAAAATAATCAATGGATACCACGTATTATCTAAAAAAATAAACAAAAATGTTTATCAATAAAGATTATAAATGCGTGATAATATAATAAACATTATAATATTATAAACAACGAAAAATATAACAGAAAATAGATAATTAATAAAAAGAAATCAAAACTTTACTTTCACAATACGACATCTGTAAATTATTCAGTTATTTATTGAACTAAACAAAAATATTAACTTTTATATATATTAATATCGTAGTAAGGAATAATATAGATGAGAAATCTAGTTCATTAAACAATGATTAAAAGAATCAGTCAGTCAGTTAAATGTCATACGTGATACACGCTTTCGGCGATCATGTCTCAAAAGAGACATGACTGACTGGTCAGAAGATAATCCCGTATTAGGTTGCCATTGCTTTCAGCGGTAGACTGGTTACCAGCCAAGGCTATAGAACCCAATTTGTCCTGTTATTTGACTCATAGGTAAAGGGAAAAGAAATCTATTATATTATTATTATGTAGTAATTAGTGGGGGATCGGTTTCCTATTGTTATGAAGTATTAAACTGATCCCCCACTTTATGACAAATGTAAGCCTTAATCATTATTCCAACTATTATATTCAGTCAGTCAGTTAAGTACCATACGTGATACACGTTTCGGCGATCATGTCTCAAAAGAGACATGACTGACTGGTCAGAAGATAATCCCGTATTAGGTTGCCATTGCTTTCAGCGGTAGACTGGTTACCAGCCAAGGCTATAGAACCCAATCTGTCCTGTTATTTAACCCATAACTGGATTAATACCTTTTCCAAAGGGTATTTGCGCGTAAGTGAATGAAAGGAATTCAACTGGAATTCGAACTGGGTTCCCTGATCTCTCGTTCCGTGTCGATATCCACTGTACCACAACGCACATTTAAATTAAAAGAGTAACAGAAAAATCATAATACAAAGAAAAATTCATATTTTGGTTAAAATTGTATCAAAAATAATAAACTTCATATTTACGCTAAAAAAGCATGCAAATGGTAGTGAGTTCTACAAACGGAAAGTGTGAGAAAAGAAACTGTTAGAGTAGAAAAAGTTATTTTTTCAGGAACTTCAAAAACACGTCATTTCTCTTGTAACCCTGCGTCTCAAACCCAAAATAACCTCGGCCTCAGTGTAGTAATCAATAATCTACATAAAAAGATTCGCATTACTAAATAAACTGATAATAAAAGAAATAAAACCCTTTCTACCTAATATATTGGCATAACTGCATAATAAATTACTTATTCAAAGAATAATTCCATATCAATGAAATCAACTTTTATCCATGCAAGCTCAGCTGATAAAATAGAAACATTAAGTTTTGGTTGCATTCATTTTCAGAGCAAACTTTCATTCACAAAACATTTTATAATCATGATAATGTTAATAACAGCAGCAATGACATTTAGAATAACATTATCGTACTTTTATTAGTGGTATTTTGTGATTGTCAATGTAGTATAAGTAAATGGCCATCAGTACACCAGGATGTTTTGCAACTGCTTAGATATATAAAAAAATAAGAAGAATCAGTATTTGCAAGAGATCACTTGATGAAATATTAACAAAAGACATGGTAAATGTGGATACCTAAAAATAAAAATTAGCATTCAAAAAGAGTTTCGTCACTATATTTAGCAATATGCATAAAACAAAATTTACAAATTGATAATGGAGCTGAATGCACCTGACTTACAAAATTCAACGCAATTAGTAGGTTTCAGTCAGGCAAAAAATAGCATCTTGTAAACAAGATTCTCAAATGACATATTATATATTTGTGTATAAGATTTTTAAATCCATTAAAAATCACTCTTAAAAATTGGGGGTCAAATAATATTACAATTCTGAAAAATAAACCTTAAATTCTGAGTAATGCTTGTTGGTAGGCTAACCTCGGCCTCAGTGTGATAATAATCTACATAAAAGGTTCACATTACCAAATAAACTGATAATAAAATTAATAAAACCCTTTCTACCTTATATATTACTGGCATAACTGCATAATAAATTGCTTATTCAAAAAATAATTCCATATCAATGAAATCAACTTTTATCCATGCAAGCTCAGCTGAGAAAATGTAAACATTAAGTTTTGGTTGCATTCATTTTCAGAGCAAAACTTTCATTCACAAAACATTTTATAATCATGATAATGTTAATAACAGCAGTAATGACATTTAGAATAACATCGTACTTTTATTAGTGGTATTTTGTGATTGTCAATGTAGTATAAGTAAATGGCCATCAGTACACCAGGATGTTTTGCAACTGCTTAGATATATATAAAAAAAAAGAGAAAGAATCAGTATTTGCAAGAGATCACTTGATGAAACGTAAACAAAACTTTTAGGGGGCGTGTGTAAGAAAAAACATGATATAGAATCAATTTTCTTATTTCAATTAGTTTGAATTTCTAAGGACACAGTAACAACATTTCCAATAACATCGTTATATAATCAATAAGTAGCCATATTATACTATAGATATAGGATAAACTACGAAAGAAGTCCTACGAATTAAACTTGCTACGCAAGTGATGAAGATCATATAAACCTCAGTGAGTGTAATAAAGTGTTCGGCTCGAAATTTCTAGCACTTGAAGAAGGCCAGAGCGTACAACGGCCGAAACGTCGTACAAATGTCAACAAAGATGAGGAAAATAGTTCGAATAATGTAAATAGTTGTAGTGATGTCTTTCTTAAGAGTATTAACACAATGTAAATGGTAAAAACCATTATTAGAATCGATCTTGGTCTCGTGCAGTTTCCACTTTCCTAAACAATAATCGTTAATCCAATCGTTAATCCACCATAAATGATATGACTTAATATTAGGTTGTCCCAAACGTTCGTAAACACATGCAAAATGGGTCTATCTGGTCCAACACAAAAGAGACAAGTGATGGGTTCTGAAAGGACAAGAGACACCGTCGGTTCCAAAACAAGATCGATTCGACAAAAAAGTCATATTGTGCGTTTGGTGGAACTCTGAAGGAATCGTGCATTTTGAATTGGTTTCGAATGGTCGTGCCATCAGTGCCGAACTTTACTGTCAGCAGCTCGAACGGGTCTATGAAAAGTTGAAGCAAATGTACCCGGCTCTGATCAACCGAAGGCGTGCTTTGATGCAGCAGGACAATGCTAAGCCACACAACTCCAGGAAGACCAAAGACAAGTTTGAAGAGCTGGACGGCGTTGAGGTTCTGCCACATCCAGCCTACAGTTCTGACTGTGCTCCATCATATTACGGCCTTTTCCGCTCAATGCAACACTTTCTGAAGGGCCGCCGATTCGACTAGCTTGATGAAGTCGAGGAAGCGTGTCAAGAATTCTTTGATTCGAAGCCGGATGAATGGTACTTTGACCAGATATCGGAAGCTTGCAGATCGATGGCAGAAAGTCTTGGAAAATGATGGCCTTTATTTTGAGCAATTAAACATTGAATTTATCTGCAATGAAACTATACTAACTCCGATTCATCCTCTCTCTAAGCTAAATTTCGTAAATATCTCTATTATGCTTTTCAGTACAGCATGTGCGTTCTGCAGCAGTGGATATCAGCTCGGAACAAGAATTCGAAGATCCGAGTTCAAATTCCATTTGAATTCGTTGCATTCGCTTACGCGCAGAATCTCTTGGGAAAGGTTTTAATGCGTCGCTTCTCCGTTCAGCTATGTGTTAAATAGCAGAACAGATTGAGTTCTGTAGCCTTCGATGGCGACCAGTCTACCGCAAAAAGTAATGGCAACCTACTGCTGGATAATCTTCTGCCTAGTCAATCATGTCTCTCTCGAGACATGATCGCCCAAAGCGTGTATCGCGTATGGCACTTAACTAATTCTTTCAGGGTGCAGTTAGTCAATTATGGTTCTCAACATATTCTTTTGCTGTTTTGTCTGCAAATTAACATGACTTCTTAATAAAGATAGTGGGATGGCTTCCGTGGTCTTCTCATCAGTTCTGAACTCAGATCTTCTTTTCTCTTACATTTATTACCAGCCATTTACTCCGCTATTTATAGCTCATATAGAGCAAAAGTGGGATTCACACTTTTGCCAAACGTCTTAGTGTGAAAGTGAATGCAACAGACTACGTACGTGATATTCGAACTCAGCACACCGATTCAACTTTTCGCGCCAACAACTATTGTGCCACCCACTTATCTGTTTTTCATACTCAGATATATATATATATATATACGTCTATGTGTGTGTATGGTCGTGACCTTCGTTATAATAACAGTTGATGTTTATAACGGCGGTCGTGGTATGGTTCCATACTTTCGAACTTCTTGGTACTTTATATATTTTCGAATAGTGCCAGTGGTCAGTGGTCGAGTCTAACTAAAAAAAATAAGACAACTGGGTCATGAATGCTGTTTTTCAAGGAAGACAAGCTTAAATATATCAGAAGATTAATACAACTTCATCTTTTTCGTCTCCATCGTTTTCCTCTCCTTCGTCTTCTTCTTCGTTCTTTTCTTCTTCGTCTTCTTCTTTTTCGTCTCCATCAATTTCTTTTTCTTCTTGACTTCTTCATTTTCTTCTTTCTTTTTTTTTTTCGTCTTTTTCATCTTCGTTTTTTTTTTGTCACCATATTCTTCTTCTTCGTCTTCTTCTTTTTCCTCTCCATCTTCTTCTTTTTCGTCTTCATTTGTCTTTTTCTTCTTCATCTTCTTCGTCTTTCTCATCTTCGTCTTTTTCTTCTTTGTCTTCTTTTTCGTCTCCGTCGTCTTCTTTTTTCTTCTTTTTCTTCTTTCTTCTTCTTCTTCGTCTTCGTTTTCTTTCTCTTCTTTTTACTTCTTCTTCGTCTTTTTCTTCTTTGTCTTCTGCTTTTTCGTCTCCATCGTCTTCTTCTTCTTCATCTTCTTCTTCTTTTGACTTCTTCTTTTTCTTCTTCGTCTTCTTTTTTTTCGTCTCTATCGTTTTCTTCTTCTTTTTCTTCTTAATTTTCTCCTTTTGACTTCTTCTTCATCTTTTTCTTCTTCATCTTTTTTCGTCACCATCGTCGTCGTCGTCTTCTTCTTCTTCTTCATCTTCTTTCGTCTTCTCCATCTTCTTCTTTTTCGCCTCCATCTTCTTCTTTTTCGTCTACTTTATCTTCTTCTTCTTCTTCGTCATCTTTGTCTTCCTCATCTTCTTCTTCTTCGTCTTTTTCTCCTTCGTCTTTTTCATCTCCGTCATCTTCTTCTTCTTCTTCTTCTTCTTCTTCTTCGTTTTCTTCCTCTTCTTCTTCTTTTTACTTCCTCTTCGTTTTTCTTCTTCGTCGTCTTCTTCTTCATCGTCTTGTTCTCAGCATCTTTTTGTGAGACAACATTTCGATTGCTTCAAGTCTCTTCTTCATCTTTAAAGAGATCGTCCAATATTCACTGCCATATAAAAGGACAAATATCGCGTAAAAGTTTAGTACGCTTTTCTTTGATTCTAATGAAGTTATCCTGTTTCTTAATACTCTGCTTAGTTTTTGGAAGTCATCATTGGCTATCACAATGCGCCTTTGGGATTTCACTGTTGCATTTTCCTTCCTATGTTAAAACACTTCCCAGATATTCAAACTGTTGTATTTGTTTGATTTTGGTATCTTTAAACTGCAGTTTCCCCTTTAAGCTCATCTTTTTACTAACTTCAACAATTTTTTTCTTCTTACTGTTCCTGATAAATCTATTCTCCTCGATTTTTTTCTCTACGTTCTGTGGAGATTTTGTAGTTTTCTCTCTATTTCTGTTATCAAAATTGTGCCATCTCCATATCTTATAATGTTAATATTGTGGCCGAATAATGAATTTTTGTAGAATTTAGAATCACCTCGTCATTGTCTTAAAACACTTTCTATTTTTGTATATCTGATGAACTTATTTTCTATCCGTATAAAGGTGGTTTGCTGCCACAGAAATAAAAAAAATTAACATCAAAAACAAAGGAAAGAGATCAGAGCTGTTATATAATGTCTAGTTTTCTGTTTTACATTGAGGACTGAATAAATTTCTCATAAATGATAAAAAAGGTAACTTTTTCCCGTCTGAATCCATCCTGCACATATACAAATCTACTATCCGCCCGTGTAATGAATACTGCTGCCACATATGGTCGGGTGTCTATGCTATTCTTTTTAGCGTTCTTGACAAAATCCAACGGAGAATCTCTAATATGATCGATACCGACTTGGCTTAAAAGTAATTCAGAAAAGCATTAATATTGGTAAGCAAAACACTACGCCTCCTTGGCCTAACACTCTCAGTCTACCTCAAGTGGAATGACTATATTGAATTCATAGCTAAATCAGATGCTAAGAAGGTCGGTTCTCTGTGCAGGGACAGGAAGTTTTTTTTCCCGTCTGAATCCATCCTGCACATATATAAATCCACCATCCGCCCGTGTAATGAATACTGCTGCCACATATGGTCGGGTGCCCCTGCTATTCACTTCGGGGTTCTTGACAAAATCCAACGGATCGATCTCGATTTGGCAGCTCAGCTGCAGTCGCTCTCTCTCCGGCGTGACGTGGTTTCCCTGTGCCTCTTCTACAAATACTTTCACAACTTCTGTCCCTAATAACTTAGCTCACTGGTTCCTGCAATGTATGAATTTACACAAGCGACAAGACTAGCAAGGAGGTTCTACCCTTTTACAAAACCAATAAGATGTGACCGCAATTTCTACTCTAATAGCTTCTTTTCTCGCACTTCCCGCCTGTGAAATTTCCTTCCATATACTTGCTTTTCCGACAACTATATTCTACAGGAATATAAATGTACGCTCAATAGACATCTCCTATTTTCCTAACTCGCATCCATTCCCTCAAGCCCTTTTTTCCAACCACTCTACTCCCCATCACACCGGTATTTTCATCCGTCTGTTACCTTCCTCCTGACATTTCCTATGACTAACCCCTTTTTTTTCATCACTTTCCCCTATGTAACCACCTGCACAACAGTAGTAGTAAAATGCCTTGCTTGGGGTGAAATGATTAAATTTTTTTTTTAAGTAAAATGGGATTCTTCTGTGGAATATTGAGAACATGATGCATATCATTTATGATAAACGAAATTCTCAAGAGATAAGAAAATGCAAGAAAACTACTAATAACCTGAAACAGGCAGCTGGAAATCACATGATACACGAGGAAAGAAGGAATAAGGAGTTTAACACTCCCAGGACACACCGCAAGCATATGAAGCAAATGAAATTAGAGAATTAGTTGAAAAAGTTTAGCAATTAAATGGCAAAACATAGACAACAAATTGACAGAAGCCATAAAAAAGGAAAGTGTTGGACAAAGAAGACATAATGTTGTGCAGAATAATGCTTGCTCACATTTGAATTTCGGCAATAATATTTTGATTGTTTACAGACTTTTATACTCGGACTTTTATCTCCATCTTTGTTGTTTATATCACAACGTTTCGGTCAAAACGTGATACAAACATCAGGAAGGGGAACGATGTAATGATTATCAATGGTATAATGATAACTTCTACCCCGAGAAATTCAAGCGAAGAATATTTTGAATTTTTCCTTTGGTCATGTTGCTTTTCATTCAAACTTGGATATACGGGTGGTGTAACTGACAGTGGCTCAGAAAGAAAATAACAGAAATGAGGTCGAATTCCAGTCTGGTTCGTCACCTACAAATACTCTTAGGAAATTATGAATTCTACTCAACCTATGAGTTAAATAGTAAGATTTGTATTTATATAAACTATTTTCATTTTCAAAATAATCCTTCATGCAATATTTACACGCAAAAATAAATTTTTTCTTACACCAAATATGTTTTAGTCAAAGGACTTATAAGCTGTAAAAATAAATAAACCAGTAATACATATCTTTTGGCTTTGAATGACCGACACTTTCTAAAATCAAGCGCCTATAATTTTGAAAAGAAGAAAATTCTTTCACTGAGAACTGAACCCGTATCCAATGTACGGGGAGCATTTTTATATGTCTTTTATTAATATAAAAAAGGCCATCAGTTTTATACGGCCATTGCCTTTAACCAGTTCAGCCTTGTTAGAATCTAAACCTAGTTATGCCAACTTTGAATTTTCTTCCTCCTAACGTTTTGCATATGGTCAACATGAAAACGAACGTAATGAAAAATGGAATGGGTGAAGCGAGTTCAAACTCCAGCCACGTCCACCAAATGATAAATATTTGCTAATACCATATAACCGTGAAAAAAATGATAATTGGATGGGAAATTGGCTCTACGAAGTAACTTTATACTGAAGAAAAAGACACCCTCTGGGGTAATTACTCAGCAGGGTACGCTGAAAATCTAATCATAGTTTGAATTAGAATTGAAAAAGTCTTAAATATAGAAAAAATGTTGCTGAGAAGGAAATACGAAAAGATGCTGTGGAGCGTCATGATCAACGCATTCTGAAGAGTGATATGAATTGCTGTATTTCCCGTGTGCTAAGATGCATTTCTTTTTTCATAAAATACCCTTAAAAATCACCGTACGTCTTAGCGCTGAAATGTCAAGTTGTAGAGTGAGGTTTGCCAACTCTCACGAACCTCAGTCACGACATAGAAATAAGCACGAAAAGTTTCTGGAAAGAGGAGTTAGTATGATTTAAACCATTTGTAATTTTTTTTTTTTTTTTTTTTTTTTTTTTTTTGCTATTTTCATCACGTTTCGGTGAAAATGTTATGATAACCACAACAAGGAAGTCCAAAATGTCCAAATAATAATTACGTAAGCAATCAATATATTCATCCCGAAATTTAATTAAATTCTTTCTCTCTTCAGGATAAGACTAATCATGATCCATTGCAATAACTTGTCTTCTCAATTCAACACTTACTTTTTGACATTTTCTGTCATTTTGTGGTATATGTTTCATCATCTATTTGCTGACCGTTTTCGACTAGGTTATTCTCTGATTTCATTTGCTTCTTTTGCCTTCGGTGTCATTTGGGAGTGTTAAATTCTTTATGTCTTTCCCTCGTGAACCATAACAGTGTTGGGTGTCTGGCTATCAGAGATTTCCTTGTATTTCCTTATCTCCTGAGAATTTCATTTGTCAAAAATATTATCAATCATGTTCTCAAGATTTGACAGTTGAAAACCATCTTACTTGAAATCCTTTTATTTATTTATTTATTTTCATCTGTGACGAAATTCTTCAATTCTCAAGGAAAATGAGAATGGTAGATATTATATGACAATTCAGAACGCTTTTCTCTGCTTTTTTTTTAATCAATTCTCGATCTCCATGGCAACAGATCGTCTATATATGGATAGAAAATAAGTTTAGCAGATATTAGCTAAATCTGCTGCTAAGAAAGTTGGTTCTCTGTGTAGTGCCAGGAAGTTTTTCCCATCTAAAACAATCTTGCACATATACAAATCTACCATCCGCCCGTGCACTGAATATTGCTGCCATAACTGGTCGGGTGCTCCTGCTATCCACCTCGGTGTCATCGACCAAATTCAACGGAGAATCTGTAATGTGATCGATCCCGACTTGGCAGTTAGGATACAGCCGCTTCCTTACCGACACAGTGTGGCTTCCCTGTGTCTCTTCTACAAATACTTTCACGGCCTCTGCTCCGATGAACTTAGCTCACTGGTACCCCCTATATATGAATTTACTCGAACCCCAAGATTAGCAACTAGGTCCCACCCTATTACTGTGAAACCGATAAATCGTAAATGCAAATTCTATTCCAGCAGCTCCTTTTCTTGCATTTTCCGCCTGTGGAATTCCCTTCCGTATACTAGCTTTCCCGACAGCTATAAGCTCCAGGAATTTAAATGTAAAGTCAATAGTCATCTCCTGTCTCACTAACTTACATCGCCTCTCTCTTGCTTTTTTCTCCGTCCACACCACTCTCACCAGTATTCTCTTCCTTCTCATACTCTCTTCCTGACACCTCCTGTAACCTGTCACTCTTTCTCATAAGATTCCTCCTATGTAACCCCATGTACAACGGTGGCAGTAAAATGCCTTGCTTGAGTCCACATGATTATAAAAAAAAGTTTTTAAATAGAAAGCGTTGTAAGATAAGGATGTGTCTTCTCGCCGTACTTATTCGACATATGCTGCCAGGCAATTCTGAGAGAATAAGATGATCTCTGAGGATAAGTTATTGGCGGACACAATATTAACAACATACGATGACCATGCATTCAGTTTTATTGTAGTTTAGGTTTAGTCCTTTCTTTTCGCTTTCTTTAGCTACCTTCTGAAGAGGTCTTGTCGTTTTCTTTCTTTGTCTGCTATCAGTACTGTGTCATCATCTGCGTATCTTATATTTTTCAGATTGTGGCCGCCAATCATTTTCACTGATTTTGTGGGTAATAACAGTTCATTATTAGTGAGGAGAGAAAAGCGCAGTTTTTTCGCTCAGAAGTTTGTTTTGACGAGTTGATCCTTTTAAATAATAAACTGAAAATGAGACTAAGAAAGCTGATGAACAGGAAAAGCAGCTGATAACTTCAACAGACTTAGGAAATACCTTAAGCAACCTTGCCTAGATTTAAGATAATTCAGGATTCAATCAATTAAGTGCTATATGCGATGCACGTTTGTGCGATCATGTCTTATTCAAGACATGACTGACTGGGCAGACGATTTTCCCACAGTATGTTACCACTAATTTCTGCGGTAGACTGTTTGCCAACTAAGGCTATAGAACCAAATCTGCTCTGCTATTTAACCCATAGTTGGAGGAAAAAGCGACGGATTAATACCTTTGTCAAATATATTTGTGCGTAAGTGAATGAAACGAATTCGGCTAGAATTCGAACTCGGCTCTCCGATTTCTTGTTCCAAGCCGATATCCATTGCATTCCTATTTCAGGATTAAAGTTCTCAAATGCAATGACAAGGATATACAGGTATTCCGGTCAAGTCGCCTTCAAAAGTTTTTATAAGTTTGGAAACTTCCCGATCCAAGACAATGAGCTCACAAAGTAACAAAGACACGTAGCTGATGAACCTGGTCGACTAGCGAGTTAATAGTTTTTCAAATGCTCACGCAACATGTGGCTCAAGAACCACTCAGGTTAGAGAGTACTAAAAGTGCTCTATGGATTTGAGAGCAAGAAGTCTAGATTGTAAAAATATGTGGGATTGGTAATGGTTGATATTCGACGTGAAGAGATTCAGATTGTACTGATCTCGAAAGCATCCTCTCTGGGGCGATTCTTGGGAAGTGAAACTTCCTTCTAACAAATGGAATACGAAAAATGAGGATGCTTTGCTCTTGTGTACACAGCAGGACGAGTACTAACTAAAAGTCTGAACTAGTAGAACTAGGGATTGTAGCTCATCTGAACATTTGCTATGGAAATGTCAATATATTATCGATAGGCTTGCGTAATTTCGTCTGTGGGAAGGCATGGAAAACAACTCATCGTCCACAAACGCTTTTTTTTACCTGGAATAAAAAATGAGACTTTGACAGCTCCATAGATATGTTATCAAAACTGATGCGTCTTTTCACCGGATCTATTCAACTTGTTCAGCTAGACTAAACTGATGACACTAGATGTAGTTGCAGGAACTGGTAACAGATAATTGGTTTCCTAAACTGCAATAAATTTGCCAAACAGCCTCCGCATACAAAAAACAAAATCCAACCGCTGCATTAAATTATAAAGGAAAAAGAACAGTTAATAATCAAGTAAAGTATTAAATATTCTGAGGACCCTAGATGCTATGCCAGGATTTGTAATCGAAGGCCACAATTTGAATAACATAAGATACGCAGATGATACAGTGCTGATTGCAGACACGGAAAGGAAACTACAAGACCTCCTACAGAGCGGAGCTGAAGAGAATGACAAGAAAGGACTACAAATAAACTGCAAGAAAGCTGAATAACATGGTCATTAGCAAAAAGATCATCCCAAACTGCCAAATACAGGTGGTGGATACTAAAATCAAGCAGGTACAAACATTTAAATACCTGGTAAGTGTTCTAAAAGAAGACAGAAAGTGCAACACAGAGAACGAATGTGAATTGATATGGCGAAGGACGAATTCCAGAAGCTAAGTAGAGTATTAAAATACAGGAAAATGTTGCTACAAACAAAGAAAGGAGTACTGGATTGTTATGTGATGTCAGTTCTTCAATATGGCCGTGAACGCTGAAACATATCATCAAAGATGAAAAAGAAAAAACACGAAGGAACTGAAATCTGGTTCTACAGAAGGATGCTGCGGATATCATGGGCCGAGCATGGGAGCAATGATGGAAAAAATGAAAACGAAAAGGAAATTAATACTGAGAATCAAGAAGAGACAGCTAAAGTTCTTGGGACATGCAATGAGGAAGGAGGGTTTGGGGAACCTGATACTAACAAACAAGATAGAGGGAAAAAGAGAAAGAGGAAAGCGGCAAATAGCATATTTGAAGGGCCTGAGCAGGTGGATGACAGAACGGGTGTTGCGAGGTCTTACAGGAGAAAGTGTGCTAAGAGCTACCAGGAATAGGGAGACGTGAAAGGCCATGATCGACTAAGACACATAGAAGTCTGATCGGATCTTTGTACAAAATTCTTCGTGCATTCAATACAGTTGCCATATCTGGTTTGGTGCTTCTGTGGAACATCTGGAGATTCTTGACAAACTAGAAAGAAAAAACCTGTAATATAACCGATCTGATCAGGCATTTCAACTTCACTCATTTTCTCACCGATATGACGTGGCTTCTCTCTGTGTTTTCTCCAAATATTTTTCTGACAAATACTCTGACGTGCTTCTTTCTTTGTTTCCATGAATAGATTAATTTAAGTGTACTACTAAACCCATGTGCAAATTAACTGAAACTAATAATGTCCTTCTTTGATCTTTCATATGTTCCCTGCTCTCACATACGTCATCTCTTGGCGTTGTTTTTCTATTCTGGCTGTATCTTCTTTTACGTTTTGGACTACTGGATCTAGTTTGTTTCTTAGCCTTGATGACGCGACTGACAGTTGAAAGACTGACAACAACAACAATATCCGCGTAAAGCTTGCCAGTGTGCTCGTGTAGCGTTAAAATTTTCATAAGCTTTCTTGGCTGTAGGACAAATAATGACCGTCGAGACAATAGTGTCTGGGCGTGATAACAGTCGGATGGATGCAATTACGACTGACGCAATATTATTCAAGGCCAAAGAAATTTCATCATATACACCGACAATAGATTGATATTACTGCAAACCACTGCCAGTTGCCTAATGTTAGAAAAAAATTAAAATCGATTAAATCTGACCGTATGGTAAAAAAAAAAGAAACTAAATAAGTTGTTTCACTTAATATTCACAAGGGTGTAGATTGGTATGTAGTTTCCACTCTTTCACTTATGAAACAGTTAAAAACAACCACCACTTCTACTCCAACTGTTTCTTTTCTCGCATTTCCCGCCTGTGGAACGCCCTTCCGTTTCCTTGTTTCCATAAAAACTGTAATTTTCAAAACTTAAACGCAACACGAATGGCTATCTTGTTTTCTTGAACCCTATTCATTTTTTGGCCCTTTCCTCAACCGTCCCTATTTTCAATCATCACTTACACTTTCACTCCTTTTAACTATCTGAGCATTAGTAGCATTACCGTCTTGCTTGGGGTGAAATGATTAAATATAAAAAGGAAGTGGAAGGAATCACGTACGTTCTGGGGCGAATCAAAGAAACTAATCAATATGTTAGCATTATTAACGATGGATTCTACTTCAACTTGATTACCAATAGGCGTTCAAGGTAAAGATTATCACTGCGAATAGAACCATTCATCGTGACTGAAAAAAAAAATCCACGCTCTGCCCTGTGAGGATGAAACGTTATTATTTTGAATTTAGAAGTACTGAATTGTACAGACCACTTTTTAACCATTAAGCAGTTAGAGCTAAATCAGATAAGAAATCAGCTCCCAGGCTCTGGCTATGTAGATACTTGCAGAAGTACCCATAAACTGCGGTTCATCTGCATAGATATTTAGTAATGATTTGAGAATGACCAGTGGTAGATCGTAAATATGAAACAGAACTAGTGTAGGAACGAGGAGAGAGGTTTGATGGACATTTGGTTTAAAATATATATTAGGCCAGTCTTCCGAATCTACTTTCCTATTCGGCTTTGTACTATATTTATAAATGGAACTTAGCCTCTGTGTGTGTGTTTGTGTGTGTGTGTGTGGGGGGGGGGGGTGTATGTGTGTGTGTGTGTGTATTACATATAGATTCCGAAACGACTGAACAGATTTTCTTGAAAATTTACACAGTTGTACTATAAGCGTCTGCGAGTGTCCTTAGCTAGGTTTTGTGTCGAGGTACCCCCGATAAATATCGAAAATCGATAATCGAAAAAATCGGGTTATTGAAGGAGTGGTCCAATTTTAATCAAATTTTATACACTCATAGACAAAGACATAAGAAACGATATTCAGAAGTTTCAAGGTTGCAGTTCTTACAATAGTACAGAAAATATATAATACAAAAGGCAAGATGTTTGTGTGTGTGTCTGTTTATCTGCCCGTATTTTTGTATATTTTCAGCCCTTTTTTTAGTTTTTGCTTCGGGTTGGCTCTACGTAGGTATAATTGTAGTTCTTAGTCTCAGCCATGATACCATTTACTCAGAAGACTTATTTAACCTTCAAAATTCAGTTTACGACGAAAAAAACTTATTTGATATCGATACCAGGAAATCAAAATTTGACTTACATCCATTCATTTTTCTTTCAGTCTGCGGTTTCGCTTTAACTGGAAACAACTATTGCTTTTTAGTCTTTCGTGCCAATGTCTAAAGAGTTTGAGCTCCAGGATCATGGATTAGTTTTAAAGCTTTTATTACACCCGAGCAATACCGGGCTATACTACTAGTAATATACTAAAGTCCTCCAATTTGAAGTAGAGCTTGTGACAGCACAATCAGATATCTTCAGGTTCTTTTTACTGAGATCGACCAGCAACCTATGATACCAGTTGAATGTACATAAATCATTCACTAGGTTGGTTCTGACTATTCTTCTTCTTCTATGTGCCCTGTCCTTTCAGGATGTAGGCGATCACGGCTTTTCACGTCTCCCTATAACTGGTGGTTTTTAGTACTTTTTCTCCTCTTACAACACAAAACCCCCGTTCTGTCATTCACCTGCTCAGGCCCTTTTAATATGATATCCGCTGACTTTCTGTTTCTTTTTCCTTCTATCTGACCTGTTAGTATCAGGTTCTCCAAGCCTTCCTTCCTCATTTCATGTCCCATGAACTTCAGTTGTTTCTTCCTGATGCTAACTATTAATGTTCTTTTCGTTTCCATTCTTTCCAAAACCTCATCATTGCTCACATGCTCGATACATGATATCCCCAGCATCCTTCTGTAGAACCACATTTCCGCTGCTGCAAGGTTTTCCTTCATCTTCGATTATATTGTCCAATATTCACTGCCGTATTGAAGAACTGACATCACATAGCAATCAAACACTCTCTTCTTTGTTTCTAGTGAAAGTTTCCTGTGTCTTAGTACTTTACTCAGCTTCTGGAATGCGTCCTTCGCTATGCCAATGCGCCTTCAAATCTCTGTGTCGCACTTTCCATCTCCTGTTAGAACACTTCCTAGGTATTTAAATTTTGTATTTAGCTGAGCTAAATACAGGCCCAGAAAACTAGAGAACCTCGTAAGGATTGAATTCAATGCATCAACAAATTTATCTGTGATTCCAGTTGTTGTTTTAACATGCGTGTTATCATAAATACTCCATGTTGTTTAGGCTGAGCGTAACGAGAACTGTTTTCCTCTTGTCTCTCTTTTTTGTGGCAGCTGACTGAATGGTTGCATATTAGCCTTGCAAACCGTCGGGAAATGCGTATTGTAACCACCAACAGATCATATGCCAATTAATACTTGCGCTCTAAACTGTAGGTAGGCGTTCAGATTGGAATGTAAAATGAACAGGTATCAAAAGCCTATTAAAATATACTTGGCTTTTAAGAGCGTAATTGTTTTCTTTCTTTGTATCAAGGTCTCTACAAATCTGAGACGATAAACAACATAGCAGGTGTGGAGAAATGATTGAATGACTCTCGTTTGTCCTTCCTCGATCTGCCCGACACCTACTGTTGTGACGCATGCACTGAATCAGCTGTTCTGTTTCCGGCGGGCGACTTTTATAGCAAAATCAAAACAAACAAACATGGCGTCATGAACATATTACTGCGGTTGCCAAAATTGTATTAAAGTCAGTTAAGTGCCACACGCTTGGGCGATCATGTCTCGAAAGAGACATGACTGACTGGGCAGAAGATTATCCCGCAGGAGGATTCCTTTCTGAGGTAGACTGGTTGCCGACCAAGAACCCAATCTGTCCTGCTATTTAACCCATAACAGGAAGGAAGAGACGGATTAATACCTTTCCCAAGGGTAATTGCGCGTAAGTGAATACAATGGATTCAACTGGAATTCGAACTCGGCTCCCCGGTTTCTCGTTCCGAGCCGATATCCACTGTACCACAACGCACATCCAGACGGCGGTGTGCTGCGGCGTGTGGGCAGTGGGAACGAGACGAATGACGAACGGTCAGCGAAAGTTAACAGCAACTGCGAGGTCAAGTAAGCAAAGAAGAGGGAAAAAAAAGGAGAAAGAAGGGAGAAACGACGCGCACAGCAGTGAAAGCATGAAGCGTACCACCGTTTTGCGTCAACTTACCGACCTCGAGACGCCAACCGACACATACGGATATTCCCACCAGCGGGCTTATTTATCGTCTGCCACTCCCTGCTCGTGATTATTCCTGTGTTTTTGCGGAATTATTGTAATTATGTTTCTTTAATAATTAAGTTAAATAACATCAAATTTTATTATGCAATCCGATTTCTGCAATTTAAATTTTTTCTCAGACTCATGAGTTATTCCGATTACGTAGTAATTTGCGAGTGTGCATTTTATTTGTTCTTAAACAACCGCCCACAACACGGTCGACTCACTGAATGCTGCCATCGTCAAGGCGTTCGCCGCTATGGACAAGGATATGGTCGCCAAAGCGTGTAACACATTTCGCGTCCACCTTGAGATATTAGTCGCCGCCGCCGGCGATTACATTGAAAAATAAAGTAGTAGGTAGTTCTAACTGTTGCTAAATAAACTGTCGGGTCTTCGTTTTGTTTTTTCAAGTGTCGGATTTTGCTGCAACACCCTGTATATAAAAAGTAGTGCACACTGAACTTTCAATAAGTATTTAATCTGCGTCTGATATATATATATATATATATATATATATATATATATATATATAGTTATGAATTAATTGTAGATTGCAATTCTCATCATCAAGCAATATTTTATATTGGTTTTAATTGTTACTTTTAAATTAAGATTTTTAAATTCTTTATGTATCATCTTTCTAATTATATGGGTGATTTTAGTATCTCTCACCTGAATTTGGCATTATGGGCTGCTCTTTTTGCTAATGACCATGTTATTCAGCTTTCTTGCAGTTTATTTGTAGTCCTTTCTTGTCATTCTCTTCAGCTACCTTCTGCAGGATGTCTTGTAGTTTCCTTTCCGTGTCTGCTATCAGCACTGTATCATCTACGTACCTGAGGTTGTTCAAATTGTGGCCTCCGATTACGAATCCTGGCATAGCATCTAGGGTCCTCAGAATATTTAATACTTTACTTGATTATTAACTGTTCTTTTTCCTTTATAATTTCATGCAGTGGCTGGATTTTGTTTTTTGTATGCGGAGGCTGTTTGGCAAATTTATTGCAGTTTAGAAAACCAATTATCTGTTACCAGTTCCTGCAACTACAGTGGTTGCTTCTGGACAAGCTTTGATAATGACAATCTAATCTAATCTAAACTTATTTATAAATGAAACTTTGTCTCTGCGTGTGTGTGTGTCTATGTGTGTGTATCCGTGACCTATAGACTCCGAAACGGCTGAACCGATTTTCTTGAAAATTTACACGGTTGTACTTTTAGCGTCTGCGAGTGTTCTTCGCTACGTTTTGTGTCAAGGTACTCCCGATAAATATCGAAAATCGATAATCGAAAAAATCGGGTTATAGAAGAACTAGTCCGATTTTAATCAAATTTGATACATTCATAGACAAAGACATAAGAAACGATATTCAAAAGTTTCACGGTTTCAGTTCTTACAATAGTGCAGAAAATCGATAATATATATATATATATATATATATATATATATATATATAAGGCAAGTTGTTTGTGTGTGTGTCTGTTTATCTGTCTGTATGTCCTTTATACAAATCCACAATTTTTATCCGATTCTCACCAAACTTCACACAAATATTCTTTAGGCAGAGTCTGAGTTCCAAGACCATGGATTAGTTTTAAAGCTTTCATTACACCCGAGCAACGCCGAGCTGTACTGCTAGTCAAATCATAAGCACAACTAGTCTTGTGGTTCAATTATAAGAACTGAACTATTTGGCACTCATTGGTTATAATCGACTGGATATTTCTAATATGTTAACGCCCACATCTTTATTTTAAGAGACTGTTTCGTTACAACAGCCTCTGAGCGACGATCATCAAGCTACTTTCACAAGCTATTCTTGAGTGTAGCGACTGTGATTCTAGCTAAATCACTGTTTGGCTATACTTTCCGGAATTGAATAAGCTGTCGACGTGAAAGATAATGCACTTAACTGACCGGGTCGAATGATACCTTGCTCGCTGCTATACCAATGCAGCTGCACAAACAAACACACTGTGATTTCTTCTTTCTAATCTCCGAAACTCACGAAGCATAGAAAACATTATATTTTTTTTTCTTTTTAAATGAAATTGCCGATTGAAAAATCGATAACCTCTTTCGATATTTTTATTTTTATTTTTATTTTTTTATTTTTTCTAACAAACTCACGATTTTTGCCAGGCATTTTTTAACTCATTTTTCTTTTAAAGAAACAAGAAAAAAATTAGGAAGTCATTCAACAGAGCGCGGGAAAATGAAAACTATGGAAAATGCAGGTATTTTCTTTTTTGCTATTAGATCTGCGTAGCATATTTTGAAATATCTTCTTTTAGTTGTTTCTTCTTTGTTCCTCCGTGTTTTTTTTTAGGGGGGGGGGTTGTTTTTTTTTCTTTTGTTCTTCTTTCTGTTTTTTTTATCATCAGTTTCCTTCTCTCTTCAGGTAAGAAACGTGGATCAATAAACAAAAGAAAAAGTTAAATTTGTCAAAAAAGTAAACAGGACGAGGAAATTTGTCAGCGATGTGGTGGAAAGAAAATTGCCCGGATGTTTAATTCGCAAAAGGCTTCTCAAAAGAGCGGGAATGCTAAAAGTAAATTTCAAAATAAGCAAAATTTATTTTAAATTCTTTTACTTTAATGGGGTTGATGTAAAGATTGTAGATTGACGAATATCACGTTGTTACCTTACGAAAACGCCGTTCAAAGCCTTTTGTGAATATTACAGACTAGCATTAGACGATAATCTCGTAGACCAGTTCCCTGGTGAAGTGAATTTTAATTTTTCACCGTTTCAATCCAAGCAAGGCGGTACCGCCACTGATGCGTAGGGGACTACATAAGAGTAAAACTTTAGACAAGAGGAGAGTGAAGAGAAAGAATAACCAGGTACAGGGAATATCAGAGAAAGGGTAAGAGAAGGACGGGAACACAGGTGTGAACGCAGTTGCAAGGTAGAGAGAAAGGAAAAGAACAAGATATACAGGGTGATGTAGAAATAACTGGAGTCAAGTGGATAAGACATGGGTATTGACATTGCATTTAAATTCCTGGAGGTTTTAGCCGTCAGGAAAGCAAGTATACGGAAGGGAGTCCCACAGGCGGGAAGTGCGAGAAAAGAAGGTGCCGGAGTAGAATTAACGGCTGCATTTGGTTGATCTAACTGTAAATGGGTGGGACCTTGTTGCCAGTCTGGTTGCACGAGTAAATTCTCGTGGCGGGGGCACCAGTGATTTAAGTTCGTCGGAGCAGAAGCCATGAAAATATTTGTAGAATAGACAGAGGGAAGCCATATCCCGACGGCGAGAAAGTGGCTAGAGTCGAGCAATTTCGACCAGTGCTCCACACCGTGGCTTTATTTTAAACCAAGCTAAATATAGAAAATAACGTTAATTATATTTCATAATTGAATTTATGGATGGATAACGAGTGGCGGGTTGAGAAATTGGAGAGCCGAATTCGAGTTCCAGTCGAATACTTACGGGTAAATATCTCCGAGAAAGATATATTCAACCCCCACCCCGTTGTAGCATCACAGTCAATAACTTTTTATCAGCAAGGAATAAATAATATTGTCAGTCAATGTCAGAGATGCATAAATGTTCAAGGCTCGTATTTTGACTAATTTCAACTTTTCTACAGTTCAAGAATAAAATTCAGTCAGTCAGTTAAGTGCTATACACGCTTGGGCGATCATGTCTGGAAAGCGACATGACTAACTGGGCAGAAGATTATCCCGCAGTAGGTTGCCATTTCTTTCTGCGATAGCCTGGTTGCCGACCAAGGTTATAGAACCCAATCTGTCTTGTTATTTAACCCATAATTGTAAGGGAATAGACGGATTAATACCTTTCCCAAAGGTATTTGTGCGAAAGTGAATGCAATGAATTCGGCTGGAATTCGAACCGAGCCGATATCCAATGCTCCACAACGCACAAATTATGTTTCTGAAATCAGCCATTATTTTTGTAACAACCTAGTACTTTGAAAGCGATGTTAACACAATACAAAACCTCATTTAAAGGTAAAATATTGAAACCTCATAAACTGTATGAAAGTTTCTTCTGCCAGTCTCTCGGAGACGTTTTCTCTAACTGAGTAACCAGTTAATTCAAGTTTGAACAACCGATTCTTAATATATTTCAAATGAATGATAATTCCTGGACAGACATAAGAGTATTTTAGTTCAGGCTAATTTCTTAACCGCCTTTTTTTATTTCGTTTTCATGGCAGATCGTCTATCAACTCTTCTGAAGTTTCCGTAACGTTTATATTATTAGTCATTTTACCCTAAGCAAGATTATAATGATACTAAGACGTAAGGGGGTTAATGGGGGTGGATAACAGGACGTTACTGAGATCATAAAAGAACACATTCAGAAAACAGAATATGGCGATCGGCGTTGTATTTAAACTTTAAAGATTGTAGGTACCAGAGAACCAAGAAACTGGCAGGCATTCCCACAGACACCAAGTGAGAGATAGATACTATTAAAATAGAACATACTTTTATATCTAGCTAGTTCAATAATATAACGGCGAAACACTCTAGTAGTAAACTTCAATTCAAACAGCCGTGCTACCAAGAGGAACATCTCATCAAAACAATTGCCATGGAAATATTTACAGAAAAGACAGAGGGAAGCCACTTCATGACGGTGGGAAAGTGACTGAAGTCGAATTGCTTGGTCAACATTACAGATCCTTTGAATTCTATCGAAAATCTCGATAAATACAGTCGGAGCACGAAACCTGATATGGCAATAATAGTCAATGCACGGACGAATGGTTGAATCATAAATGTGCAAGATGGAGTCTGACACGAAATAATGAAAAAACTTTCCTCGTAATATACCTACGAAATGAATGAAAAGAAGGTTGGACGGATCCGAGCGAATACTGTTCCCAAAATACAAGAATTGATTAAGATTCTTCTCGTTCACTGGAAGCTCCTGGTTTTCAATGAACAGATCTGCAGAAGCAAATTCCAAGAATTAAAACTCTCTTCAGAAAACACACTGATTTATCAATGAATGAAGACCTACATAATGAAATCGTGATACTGTGTAATATCTTACACTAGTCACAACAAAGGCTTGAAAGTCGATAGCCGGCAAAGTTATGATTGACATCAAAGGCAGAAATCACAGGCGATCACCGGCTTGAAAAACAGTAGCTGTCGAAAATGATTGACGGATGTATCTGGTTACAGATGACGTCAATTGAGCGATAAAGCGAAAAAATGAAAATGCGTACGAATTTTGGGTTATATAAGTCTGGGGTTTCTGACAGAAAATAGAATAGGAAAGAAGAGAAGAGAACAGAGAGAGAGAGAGAAAGAAAGAAAGAACAGAGAACTCCTGTCTGGCTAACGACTCCTTGACGACTCCTGCGTGTGCGTAATTCTCTCCGGCTACTCTTCTACTCCAAACAAACATCACCCACGTTGTCTGTTAAGACGGTTGTGGTTTGTCAAGAGATAACCAGCTTATATAACAGCTGAATATGACTACTAATTTAACTAAATACTTTTTTTTATTTGCCCTGCTGAAACTGGGGTGCGTCTTATACAAACGTGCGTCTTATATGTCATAAAATACGGTAGTTCTTTTTTTAATTAATTCATCCTAAACAAAGGAAGGAACTAATAGGAGTGAAAGAGAAGTGAAAACTTTAGAAAAGAAACCGGAAAAACAACCCTAAAGAGAAAGCAGATTCTATCCACGATATAATTTTAATATAAGATATTAGTCTTTTATTATGTCATATGTATGAAATATTCTTTGTGCTAGGTATGTATGTATTAGAGAAAAAAATTGTGTACATAAATTTTATACTCTCCGCGCTTTCATATAACTGATGAAATCCAAACAATTTACACAATCTAGTCCAAGTGCACTACAAGAGAGACTAGCAAAGTACTTAAGTTAGTAACGGAAATAAGCAAGTAAAACAAAAATAAAAGACCAAAAAAATAAAGTAAAATAAAATAAGTTAGTAGAGAAATAGACCGAATTCAAGCGAACTTACCATGTGCAGAGAACAACTGAAAAAAGTTGAGAAAATTTCGCAAGACATGCTACAAAAATGCAATTTAAACTCGTTTTTTTCAGACATTTTAAAAAAGTTGTGTGTATAAGTTTTATACTATCTGCGCTTTCATACAACTGATGAAAGACTTAGAGCATATTCTCTACCGAAAAAAAAAAAATCTGCTTTAGTTACGTATTTTCTGATTGACGCTCGAGATCGATTATGAATTTCATTTAAAACCCAATCGTCGTCGTCTTGCGGCCTTGGCCGAGATAGAACCCACTACATCCCCCCCCAGTATTCCTTGTGCATTTTGGAACCCTGTAGCGAAATTCATAATCGTGTCAAATAGCTGAATACTTGATGCTTCGCCAGGGCTAGCAAGGATGTTTTTATTGTGACACCAACACTAGATGGGTTGCTTCCATGCCCCATCCTGTTATTTAACCCATAAATGGAGGGAAGTGACGGATTAATATCTTTCCCAAGGGTACTAGTGCTTAAGTGAATGCAGGGTACTCAGCTGGAATTCAAATTCCGCTCACCGATTTCTCTTTCCGAGCCGATATCCACTGCACCACAATGCACATCCGTCAATATACGCTTACAGCACCTGGTATTCCCAAGCGGTCACCCATCTGACCAGGCTCACGTTGCTTAACTTCGGTGATCGAACGAGAACCGGTGTATTCAACGCGATATGCCGTAAGCAAAACCCAATATTTAACATGGTGCTATCCCTTTCGAAATATTGATTGATTGATCGATTTGTTAATTACGGCTTAGCAAAATTTTGTGTGTTATCGTATTTTAGATTGTAAGAATAATTTTTTTTTTTTTTTGCATGTTAATTATATTAACAATTCTTTGGATAATAGCGATTATATTTACATATATAAGTAATACTATTTAATCCACGGCTGGAGAAGAAAATGTATTCATACCCCATCCTAAGTGTATTTCCGCGTACGTGAATGTGACGAATCATACTGAGACTCAATTCGATTCTCTAACTTCCCTTGCGTGTCTCTACCAATTATACCACCCCATATCATCTCACGCAAGAAGTCTGACTCCACTTGGAATATTGGCGCAACATAATCTTATTCTTAAATTTCCAGATGAATTAAAATTTAGCAAAGTCTCTCTAACTTCCCTTGCGTGTATCTACCAATTATACCACCCCATATCATCTCACGCAAGAAGTTTGACTCCACTTGGAAGATTGGCGCAACATAATCTTATTCTTAAATTTCCAGATGAATTAAAATTTAGCAAAGACTCTCTAACTTCCCTTGCGTGTCTCTACCAATTATACCACCCCATATCATCTCACGCAAGAAGTCTGACTCCACTTGGAATATTGGCGCAACATAATCTTATTCTTAAATTTCCAGATGAATTAAAATTTAGCAAAGACTCTCTAACTTCCCTTGCGTGTATCTACCAATTATACCACCCCATATCATCTCACGCAAGAAGTCTGACTCCACTTGGAAGATTGGCGCAACATAATCTTATTCTTAAATTTTCAGACGAATTTAAAGTTAGCAAAGACTTTTTTATATTCGTCACCTTTTTAGCGCCTATAAAGAGAAAATGCTGTTTTTTAAAGATTTTGTGTAAAATTGATTTCCAAAAAGAAACATTGATTTTCTTTCTGAAAAGACAAGTTAATAGAGCAAATTCCTTTCGATTTTGACACACATCAACAATCTAGAAATCAAGCAAGCAAAATCGAAGAATATGTTTCAATTTTGCTGTCTCTTTATAGTGGGGTAAATAGACACCGTTCTGAGTATAATCGAACTGATTGACAGGTGATATATTTCAGCTAAAGATATTCTTGACAAGTTTCATGATGATTTTTCAACAGTTGTCTTTATCTTGTTTATTTATAACTAACTAGCAGTATAGCCCGGTATTGTTCGGGTGTAATGAAAGCTTTAAAACTAATCCATGGTCCTGGAACTCAGACTCTTTGGACGTTGGCACGAAAGACTAAAAAGCCATAGTTGTTTCCAGTTAAAGCCGAACCGTAGACTGAAAGCAAAATGAATGGATGTAAGTCAAATTTTGATTTCCTGGTATCGATATCAAATAAGTTTTTTCGTCGTAAACTGAATTTTAAAGGCTAAATAAGTTCTCTGAGTAAATGGTATCATGGCTGAGGCTAAGAACTACAATTATACCTACTTAGAGCCAAACCAGAAGCAAAGACTAAAATAAAAAGCTGAAAAAAATACAGACATACAGGCACACACACACAAACATCTTGCCTTTTATATATATATTGTCGTTTTTCTGCACCATTGTAAGAACTGCAACCTTGAAACTTTTGTATATCGTTTCTTATGTTTTTGTCTATGAGTGTATCAAATTTGATTAAAATCGGACCACTCCTTCTAGAACCCGATTTTTTCGATTATCGATTTTCGATATTTATCGAGGGTACCTCGACACAAAATCTAGCTAAGAACACTCGCAGACGCTTATAGTACAACTGTGTAAATTTTCAAGAAAATCGGTTCAGCCGTTTTGGAGTCTATAGGTAACATTTGTAATAAGTTTAGATTTAGATAGATGTTTCGGCTATATTCCTTGACTTTCTTATTATTGCCCAAAATTCTCAGGTGGTGCTTTCCAGTGATAAAAACATATCAAAACATATCCAGAGACGCCACACTCTTTGGAGTAATTCCTTCTTGGTTGACCACGTTTTCATGGGTATAGCCGAACAATTTCGAACTGGTGAGATGATTTAGCCTATAGTTTGGGGTTTGAAGCAAGAGTTGTTCTTCACCTAGACCCGTTTCTCCGAAGTCTATAAAGCTAAGTCTGTTCTGCTGTGTAACCCATAACTAAAAGAGAAGAGATAGAGATACCGTTCCGAACTTCGAACTCGGCTCTAAGACACCTCAATTTTGGCCGCTAACCATTATTCCACCGTCCCTCTGAGAGAAAATGATTCGAATTAAAATCAATAATTGCTGTAGGGCTTCATCATAATTATTCATTCAAATTAGCATCCATATCTTTGTTGTTTATATCATAATGTTTCAGCCGCTACATCTTATAGCGTTCTTATGGGTCTGTCAATCAAATTCAACACCATTCCTGAACGTTTCAATGGAAATGTTATACTTTTCTATTAGGAGGTTGTTTATTTTATGTCGCCACTCTAATACTGCAATGGCATTCTTGGACTACCAACATCAGGAATCGGACTCCTCACGACTTGTAAAAAACGAAATAATCTTACTACTATTACTATGTCCTCGGAAATGCTCGCTGGCCACCGTCTACCGCAGTTCTTGCACAACAAAACCTCTCCACTCCTTGTGGTATTATTTAAGTACGAAGAAGTTTCCCATCGCCCCGTTCGAAATGTCTCTGATCGGAATTAGTCGAACAGCATCTGTTAACTCACAAAATCACAGGATAAATGTCTGGCATGATATCAATCAGTTGTCACTTCCCCAACATGACGATTCGAGTGACTTGGTAAATTTTGTGGGTCTTTTTTCGCCAATTTTTTGTGAAGTTGTGGCGAAACTTCGCCGCAAAGTTATAGTGACCCGTTTGTGCCAGATGTAAAACACGGCACAAAACAGTATATGAGTGTAAACAGAAACAAGATATTCAAAGGAAGTTTAAATAATAAGTAATATAAAACTAAGTAAGTCCGAAGATATTATTACGCTGCTTATTGCCTAACTAGTAACTGTCGTCAACTGCTCTTTAACTGCTTCGTTATCTCCTCTTTTTATCTGTCTTCGTTCACTGCCCTCTGAGAGTCACGCAGATAATTACATATAACAAGAGGAAGAGTCCATTCCTTGTAGGAGGGAACCATAACAGTAACAATTCTCAAGATGTTAATGACATCATACGAAATGAAGGATTGATGTTACAAATTTTAAGTTCTGTTTCAGTGACAAGAAGAATTACCAATTCCCATGGCTGATTCCTTCTCGGCATAAGCGAGCTAACATCTGGGATTAGTTTTCTGGGATTAGCCTCTTTTCTTTATCGGTTAACTCCAATTTCTGAATAAGATTTTGTAGCCATTGTCCATAGCTGTCTGCTAATAGTCTCAACCAACTTTATCTTCACTTAAAGTCTGAATATATGGAAATTTTCAGTATTAACTCCATCCTCCAATAATTCAATACAATTGGCTCACCTAATTATATAATCCAAAATAAGACAGTTTTCCTTTTCCGTTATCCCCTAATAGTTCATCCTGATAAAAAAGGATAAATGTTCTTTTCTATTTTGAAAACCATTACGCAATCGAAACCTTATATTTGCAACAATTCCAGGAATTTCAATCCAGAAAATATTTTCCCATAGTTTGACTTGTCACTCTGGTCTGGGCCAAAGTTATAATCCTCTACAGCTAACATGTTAGTCAGACCATCACTTGAGGGGTTTGTTTTTGCATTTATTACGCAGAATGTCTACGTTTAACAACCCAATTCCCCATTCTGTTCTTTCCTATCCTTTTCCTTTCCTCTACTTATTTTCTGTGTTAATAAAAATATTTTTGTCTAATTCACAAATAAGCATTTTTCAAACCATTTCTCCTTCTGGTAACAGAAAAAAAAGAACATATTTCTTGTTTCCGAATCTTTAACATATCTAAAATCCGAAATCTTATAATGCTGCTCTGCATGTGACAAAAACAACCAGTTCGAAAGTATCATTATATAACAACAAAACACAGTAATCGGAGACTTACGGCCTATCACGTTGAATACAGCGGTTCTCGCTCGATCACCGAAGTTAAGCAACGTTGAGCCTGGTCAGTACTTAGATGGGTGACCGCGTGGGAATACCAGGTGCTGTAAGCGTATAGTGACGGATGTGCATTGTGCATTGTGGTGCAGTGGATATCGGCTCGGAAAGAGAAGTCGGTGAGCCGAGTTCGAATACCAGTTGAATACCCTGCATTCACTTAAGCACTGGTTCCATTGGGAAAGGTATTAATCCGTCCATTCCCTCCAGTTATGGATTTGTTAAATAACAAGGCTAGGACTTGGGGGACCCTGCTCTTAAAAATGAATCCTGAAAACGTTGTAAAAATAAAATAACCTTACCCAAAAATCACTGGTTATGACCTTAAAATGATCCCATAAGGATTAGATAGGTTGCTAAGCCTCAAAAACAAACAAAGAATAGTCGACGTTCGATCCCCCCCCCCCCCAGATAAAACCTAGAATTTCAAATGGTGATTTTTCAAGGCAATCAGGTTTACAGAAGTATCACGTTAAAACATCGGTCTCGTACGGCAACTGAGTGATGTGGATGGATGACTGATAAAATTAATATCGGTTCGCAATTGGTGATCGGTAAGCAGAGTTCCAGTTCCAGGTTTGTTATATTCACTGACGCACTTGGAAATCCAATTCTCCAGTCTTCTCCGCTCAGTTATGGGTTAATTGTATCACTAAAACCATTATTATCCCCCCCCCCCCCACCAAAAACTTTTATGACTTCAAATAGCTTGCAAATAATTAAAAAAAATAAAAACTAGTAAACGAATCAAGACAACAGGAAGACTTTAACGTTCTGTATAACTGGACGAAGCCAAATTTCCTACTACATTTCCACAACTGTTCAATGTTTACTGCGTTAAGTTAAATATTTATTACCTCACTTTCACCTGAGAGCATTTGGTTAATTTTTTCTCAGATCTAGAGAAAAATATTTCGGTTATGTCGGAATAAGTTTGAACTCAACTTTAAACCATGCCAAGGAAACTAGGTGGAGTACTGACGTGTGGTTACTTCCGGCCGAATACAGAAACACATAATCTTACACGTAGTTATATAAACAACTGCCTCATAATTGGGTTGTCTCTCAGATACAAACTGATCAACAGTAGTTGACGAAGTACAGAAGTTTTGAACAAAATGTATGGATAAATAAGTAATGCTTCAAGTCTCGTGTTATTAACTACTTCACGCGTGGTATTGTAAGGGCCTCTATGATGCTTGGTAAATTGTGCCAAACACGCCCGAAGTCCCCACAATTGAAATATTAGAAGACTGGGTGTTGAAATGTGAAAGATAATATATTTCGCATGTACATTAAAGTAAAGATTTATTAACAGAATGACAAAATTGTAAGAAGAAAGATATAAGTGAAATTTGTTAACTGAATACTATAACATATTTGTGAGAAGAAAAATATTCTTTGAGAAAATGCATGCAGCTTTGTAATTAAAATTGTTCGTAGAGAAATGTAGGTATTTAAAATGTTGACAGTTTGATAGTAGTAAATAGCAAAGTGTCCCGTGTATGTGAAGTTTTATGTTCCTTTCTGTGTAATAAGCGAATTGTGATTGTAATATTTCTTCCTCTTTGTGGTAGATCAGCGACAAAGTGAGAGAGAAGGTAAAACAAATAAAGAAATTGTACTTAACGCGTCCTGTTGTCGTTGTGTTGTTGTTGCTCTCTTTGCCGGCGTGGTGTGAAAATGAAAAAAGAAAATTGGACGTAGAGGTAGAATGGATATATGACGCGCCGGTTGGCGTGGAGTTAAAAAGAAGAAAAGGACATTGGAAGAAGAGGTCGACGTGACCGAGTCAGCCTGAAGTTTCTTTCTTACATTGTGAGATGCTCTCAGATACCGCTCCCACTTTGACTGGACTGACCGGATCACAGATTGTCCTTAAGTAGTTGAATCTGATCATGTGACCGGCTCCAGCGAGCATTTTCACTTTAGGTGTGTAAAAACGTTTGACCGACGTCACATATCAATTCTTCATTTGCCATCCAATCAGGATCTCTGACTTGTGAAATATTTCTTAGTTGTTTTTTTTTAAATGCTTTTAATCGCTTTTAATCCGATTTTCCGGGTGTGCAGTTTTACTTTGAGTTTTTTAGTTAGTTGATGGATGATATAAGATTTGTATCCTATAATATAATTTTGCAGGCAAAATGTTGACCTAATTAGACAATCGCGATAAAATTTAGGATTTCGAAAAGTAATCTTCAAAGAGGAGACTCATCAAGATCTGTTTTCATTTGAACTTTTGCTGTGCAGAGTTAAACATGCTAAATCTTCAACTCTTTTCAAAATTTGTGATTAAATTAATACTGACATGTAATTGATAAAATCTTGCAAAATTCGACCCATGTTCTTAAATAGTGTCACCAGATCGATACTTCCATACGGATGTATACAGTGCGTCAAACCTGTTCAAATCTGATGAGCTATGGTCAATGAATAAAAATGATTTTGGCTGAATGAAACGTGTGGATCGTGCCGTTCATCTTTCTTCACACTGGCCCTACCCAATCCCAAAGAACTATAATAGCAAAAACCACAGCACTTGAGGACTTTCAACAACAGCAACAGCTAAAATGAATAGCACATGCAACTCAAAGAGCAAACAATGGCATGATCAATATGTCGGCGTTACACACTTCAAGTAATAATAGAAAGAGCAATAACAGCTATTGAACTTGAGGCTATAGCGGGTATCTTATCTTATTTATTCTTTTTCTAGTTGTAGTAGGATTCCGTTCTAGTGAAGGGTAATTGCAGGTTACGTTGCAGGTTACGAAATTTGGCCTTGTGGGAAGATAGTCCACTATAATTCATAAAATGATTATAAATCAAGAAAGGCAATTTGAGTATAAAATAACATTTATATATATACACATTTCAATTAATGTTTTTACAATTAAAATAATACTTGAAATAAAGGTCCAACGAAGGTTAGAATGTTCATGAAAAATATAATGCTGAAAAAGATAAAAGGCTTAGGCGTGTGGAAGCGTCTTGTAGGTAAGGGGATGTTCATTTTGAAGTTGCCGCTTCTAAGGTCAGTAAGTCAGTAAGTTGATTTGTGTGGAATGTCTTTGAAGAAGTCACTCCTGATGTCAATAAGTGCTTTTGAGGCAGGGAGAAAGAAAGTGGTCAGCATAGTAGCCGCTCGACTTAAGTCAAGGGGAGGCACTGATAACTCTATCCTATCACCGTCTGTCTAACGATGCTTTTTGTCTCCGCTTTTTGTATCTGCTTTTTGGATCAAAAGCAGCTCGTTTCGAATTTCATCCTTGAATTTGATTCCGGGCTTCTCATTGGCTGGTAAATAAAATTCGCGTAGGCTCGCAAAATGGAAATTTGATATTTGATTAATTTTTATTTTTCAACCGGAACATCTGCGAGAATCTACCTGCGTGGAGATGATTTTTATTCAATCGCTTTCTGGTCGGCATAGAGCACAACATCCGGTTCGTCGCTTTTGTTTGGTCGGAAAAACAAGAAGGTAGGTTCAAACAGCGTGTCTGCGTCACAGCTGCGTCCCCGGAAGCCATTGCGGTTATTATTTATAGCAGGAGGAAGAGCTGTATCCTACCTTTGATAGAACGCCAGTTTTTTTTGTTTGTTTTTTTTTTCTAATCTGTCAAGTTCTTCGTTATTTTTTTCCAACGAATCAAAAGGCACATTACACTTCTTTTTGAATACTGGGTGAACGTCATATTTCAGTTTAATTTTAGCATTCATCCATTGTTCCCTGCTTAGGATGTGGTTTCCGGCTTTCTCTTTTCCAATCTTTTCAGTCTCTTATTTTTTTTTTCCAATTGGAGTAGATAGACTAAACTATCGCCCGGTTCACACTCCACCCACGTCTATTGAACAGATGAAGAGGCTCATCCCTTGTTCCTTGTTTAGGATGTGGTTTCCGGTTTTTTCTTTTCCAATCTTTTCACTCTTTTATTTTTTTATTTTTATTTTTATTTTTTTATTTTTTTTTTCCAATTTGAGTACATAGACTAAACTATCGCCCGGTTCACATTCCACCCTCGTTTATTGAACAGGTGAAGAGGCTCATCCCTTGCTCCTTGTTTAGGATGTGGTTTCCGGCTCTCTCTTTTCTAATCTTTTCACTCTTACGTAGACCCCTCCGCTTCAGTGGCGTTACCGCCTTGCTTGGAGTGATATGATTAAAAAAAATATTTCGGTACATCTGCCTTGAAAAAATTCTGTATAAGCTTCCTTCAGTTTTTTTTGTTTTTTTTTTTTTTGGGGGGGGGGGGGGTTCAGTTTCGACATTGCAACTTACAATTTTTTGGTCGTACGAATTTATTGGTAAGTCCCAAAGCTGGAACTATGTCATTCAATCAGTGCCAAATAGGTTCTTCCTATTTTTCATGACGAACAATTTTAATTTAAAAGCCTTCCCGTTGAACGTTGCATTAACAATCAATTCTTTCCTGCGACTAATCTTGCAAACTTGCGTTGCTTTCTCCTGTCTCTTTTCCCCTCTATCTGACTTGTTAGTATCAGGTTCTCCAGACCCTCATTCCTCATTGCGTGTCCCAGTACTGTGACAAAAAATTTAAAAAATGTTTTTCGTACTTCCACTGGCAATTACACGCATTTCTTTACGAAAACTCATTTGCCTGTGTTTTAGAAGATTTTCTTTTTAAACCCCTGTAGTCCTCTCAAATCTTCGCGAAAATCTTTGTGCAAATCTTTGTGGTAAATCTTTCTTGCCAATCTTCGTCGCCAATTCGTTGTGGCAAAATCTTCGTTGACAAGTTGTTCAAGCCTGTTTGGGCCAGGAAGAAAGACACGGAAACAAGAAGTTAGGTTCAAACAGTGTATTAGAATAACAGAACATATATAAAAGTAAGAGGGTTAGTAATCAGCAAAATGGGAGGTGTAAGTATGAACGGTATAGTTAAGCTGCGCCTTGACTGCTTCTAGACCATCTCTTGACTGCGTCACATCTGCGTTCCCGGGAGTCACTCCGGTAATTATTTATAGCAGGAGAAACAGTCCATTCCACGTAGAAGGGCACTATAATATATATATCGAATAATTAAAAATTACAAGCAAATCTAAGTAAGTGACGAACAAGAAATATCTGTTGGCTGGTATTTCAGTAGCACGATAATATTCGCGTTGTATTATTTTTACGATGGTCGATGGTTATTCAACTTCTAATTGGTTGCATTTGAACTTACGGTCTCTCTCTCTCTCTCTCTCTCTCTCTCTCTCTCTCTCTCTCTCTCTCTCTCTCTCTCTTCTTGTTCCTAACATCAGGCCATTTTCCGTCCTTTTATTTTCTTTTTTCCAGATGTGTGGGTGTGGTTATGTCTGTATCCCTTAGAGATTATTTCTTTTTTGTTGCCAACCTCCTCACTTCAAGAGGAGGCTTCAGTGACTTCTTGACAGGAGTGGGTTCTTCTTCAACTCCTGTCGTCAGGATCAATTGGATTTCGTCCTTCCCATCCGGGTCTGTTTTGTTCAGATATGGATTTCCAGATTCCCTTTTTCGTCTGTTGTACGCTCACCGAGACGTCGTTATTCTATTTCACTGTGTATTTCCTTATTTTCCACACTACCACCACAAAAACGTCTAATAAGGTACCGCTCCCCACTGACCATGTTAGCAAAATTACATTACTATTCTTCCAATCCATATTTTTTGTTCCAAGGTGTTCAATCTATCTTTTAACTACTCCAAATTAATTTTATCTATGGGCTTTAATAACTCTGGTATTCTCTCTATCGTGGCCTTAAGATATTTATTCATTACTGGCTCGCATAACTGAGTATAGTTATTTAAGATTTTATCAATCAACTTTGTTATTGATTTTCCTTCTTCAAATTTATTTTCAACCTTGTTATATGGTGGCAGGATCATGGATATGCCAATTGGAGAACACTCCAGTGGTAATTTTATTAGGGTTAAGGGTGGCTTCAACTTCAGCATCCTAGTTGGTTCTACTTCACACACCCGGAAGAGATCAACTGGTTTCTAGACGACAACTACCCAAAATTCATCAGGTATACGGATTACTTGCGGTTATACTGTATCGATTAATATCTCCAAATGGCCATATTCCTCAACCTTTAAATAATTCATGTATACACAGTCACTGATCACTGATCACATGAATAGAATTCAGTGAGGTACATGTTCTGAAATTAGGGTTACACTTAGATTAC
>JBBBDQ010000404.1:225000-287500 GCA_037127315.1 Ascarosepion bandense
TCCCAAAACTCTTTGCCTACGTTTTAATACTCACTAGTTCTAGGAAATTCACTATTTATCGTTTTCTTTCCTTATGAGGACTTAAGAAAATCAAAAGGTTAGACCACAGCTTTTTTACTTTTCTTCCATAATAAATTTCGGAAATTTCTGACAGAATTCTCTCCTTGTCTGATAGGGATTATTCGTAATTTGGAAATGTTAATCGATAAAAATATCGACACAAAATGTTTGGTGTCTTTAATGTCTTAATTTATTGCTCGTCTCGTTGCAAAAGAACACAGGCGTGTCCAAAAATTCCGACTTTAATATCTTTCTTTTCTTACTTTAATTTAAACATAAGATCTACTAATATATATATATATATATATATATATATATATATATATATATATATATATAGGGGTGTGTGTATATCAGACTCTTCCTAACTATGTCAATATGTCTCAAGATGGTCACATATATAAATTTCTTTCAGTTCACTCTTATCCTTGTCCCTCGACGTCAATCTATCTATCTATCTATCTATCTATCTATCTATCTATCTATCTATCTATCTATCTATCTATCTATCTATCATTGTCAGTATATTTCTATCTATTTATCTATCTATTTTCGGCTCCCATATCTATATGTGAGCCGAAAGCTTAGAACCAACTTAATAAAAAATTATCGAAATGTTGAAGAATTTTTGTCTTTATTTTCAACTGAAATTAAAGCCCAAATACGATGTTTAGAACGGCTCATGATTAAACATAATAAACATTCATTGGCTCTTATATTTAACAGTATATGTTTAGAAAATTATTTGCTGCCTCGATACACTATATATATATATATATATATATATATATATATATATTACTGTATACTTAATTTTGCACCCAATATATATATATATATATATATATATATATATATATATATATATATGTGTATGTGTGTGTTTGTGTATGTGTGTTTTTTTTTGTGTATGTGTGTGTGTGTGTGTGTGTGTGTGTGTGTGGATAAAGACAAAATTAAATTTATCTTAGCTGGCGTGTTTCGTTCTCTAAGGAACTTTATCAAGGCAAATGCCTATAATTCTCCTATAGGTCAATAGATATTTCCTATCACACTAACTCGCATCCATTCTCTTAAACACTCTTCCTATCTACCCAACCCCCATCCTCGGTATCCTCATCCGTCTATCACCCTCCTTCCGACATTTCCTATAACTAACCACTCTTTCTCATCACTTTCCCCTATGTAACCCCCTGCGCAATAGTGGCAGTGGAATGTCTTGGGGTGAAATGATAAAAAAATCATATTTGATTTATCTTGTTACAATAGTGGAAATAAAACATGACACAACAATTACCATAAAAGATTTTTTATTTATAAAAAAAACGGGGGCAGAGAGAGACAATAATACGGCGGTGGGTAATGACTGAAACCGTGACACCAGATCAGGACCAATAATATTGCTGATTCTTCGTTGGATTTTATCAAGAAGCTCAAGATAAATAGCAGGGGCACCGGACCATATTTCTCACCAATATTCTAATCACAGATGAATGATAGACTTATAGATAGTGTAACATGACACAGTGAGCCGACTTTCTTAGCGACTGACTCAGCAATGGATTCAATAATATCTTTCCAATCTCTAGTTAAATCTGCTGCTAAGAAGGTCGGTTCTCTGTGTAGGGCCAGGAAGTTTTTCCCGTCTGAAACCATCCTGCACATATATAAATCTACCATTGAATACTGCTGCCATATCTGGTCGGGTTCCCCAACTATCCATCTAGAGGTCCTTGACAGACTCCAACGGAGAATCTGTAAGGTGATCGATCCCGACCTGGTAGCTCAGATACAGCTACTTTCTCCCCGGCGCAATGTGGCTTCCTTGTGTCTCTTCTACAAATACTTTCACGGCTTCTGCTTCAATGAACTTAGCTCACTGGTGCCCCCTATATATAAATTCACTCAGGCCACAATATTAGCAACTAGGTCCAACTCTTTTACTGTGAAACCAATAAAATGTAAACGCAAATTCTACATCCATCAGCTTCTTTTCTCGCACTTCCCGCCCGTGGAATTCCCTTCCGTTTACTTGCTTCCCCGACAGCTACAATCTCCAAGAATTTAAATGTAAAGTCAATAGTCATCTTCTATCTCACTAACTTGCATCCTCTCTTTCATGTTGTTTTCTTCGTCCACTCTCATCAGTATTCTCATTCTTCTTTTACCCATTTTCTGAGACCCCCCTATAACCTGTCACTCTTTCTCATAACTTTCCTCCTATGTAACCCCCCTGCGCACCAGTGGCAGTAAACTGCCTTGCTTAGGGCGATAAAAAAAATGTCAGATGAAAATGTTCGACCGAGAAGGCGCCACGAGAAACTCTACTGGGGGTTGGCATCAGCCATGTTGATGGAAGGTAGAGATTGGTTTCTCATATGCTCAATGATGAGAAGTTTAGTTTTGTTGGCGTTAAAGTTAATGAGTCACTTTTACCACCACCAACGCCACCACCACCGTCAAAGAGAAGTTTTAGGTCGTTTCAGAAATCGGACATCGGCTGCCATTTTGACCTTGTCGATCTGATCAGCCTTATTGCCGGAGCAGGATTAAATAGTTGTATCATCAGCGTAGCCAAATTGAGATCTGATGTCATCTGGAAGATCATTAATGAAAATTATAAAAAAAAAAGGATGGAGTCTTAGGGGACACCCACGTTATTCAGGACAACCTTCATTTCACGATTTGATAGGACAGACCAAATCAATTCAAAATGTTCCTGGCGACACCGTAACATTTCAGCTTGTGTTGAGAACCTGTATGCCAAACCCTGTCAAAGGCTTTCGAAATATCTAAAGCTACAGCCCGGACATCACCGTTATTTACCTAGCGCATTATCGACTCTTTCCGCAGTTATTATCAACACATCAGCAGCTGACATGGGGAAACGAAAGTGATATTGCTCGTCTCCGATGAAAGATGATGAACGAATTCGGCATTGATTAATGTTTCTAGGAGTTTCCAAAAATGAGGTAGAAGTTTAGTAAGTCGATAGTTTCATGAGTTACTAGAGTTCTTAAGAACTGCAACAATAGATGATGGCTTCCAGCAAGTAGGAAAACAGGAGGTAGCATGTCATTTACTATACGGTTTAAAGAGAATAAAAGCCAGTTCGAGAGCACACATTTTAATGATTATTTCAAGGCTACTATAGGGTCTACATGCTTCATCGGAATCTATGTTAGAGATGATAGCAGAAACCATAGAGATTATTTGATAAACTATTTTTGTGCTGTTGGTAATGGTTTGTTGAATTTCTTGTATTTTTTTTTTCTTGTGATGGTTGGTGATATTACTTGATAATAACTTATGAAAACCAAGATAAATTAGATTGTGGACTATTTATACACAAATATGTGAATTGGAATTAAATAAAAATCAAATAAGTGTTATGGGAAAACACACCTACTCCTATGATAATGGACTCTCCCTCCTATATTAATAAGAGTTAACAGGAAGTTCTTGGGAAGGTCTTAGAAGTTCTAGAGAGTTCTTTAGAGTGCTATTGGAGTTCAGTAGAACTACTAGTTAGTTCCAGTTTGGCCATAGTTGGACTAAGGCAGTTGATATTAGTCGGCAGTTAACCAAATACTAAAGAGTCAGCTTTCAGTGGAAAATTACCAAGTTCCTAACATTTTGGGTGCGACATAGCACAGTTATAATCTTCAGTGCGAAAACTACTCCACAACAATAAGGATTACAACCTGACAGAATTATAAAATAAGGAACAAACAGGAAACGTTTATAAATTTAATAAATTTAGATTTTATTTAAACTTTATCAGAAATATAAAAGAGAAGCTACTGGTAATTTTTTTTAGTTTTCTGTTTGTCTCTCATTGATTAAGTAAAATTCACGAGTCATGTTTTGTAGCGTTCGTGTCTGTAATACTTTGTGGTTTTGTATCATAATTCATTTTTTTATCGTTTCACCCCAAACAAGGCGATACCGCCATTGATGCGCAGGGGGCTACATAAGAGTAAACGTTTTGACAGGAGGACAGTAAATAGAAAGACGAACCAGTTACAGGGGCTGTCAGAGAAAGGGCAAGACAAGGATGGGAATACAGGTGAGATGACTGTCGCAAAGGTAGAGAGAAAGGAAAAGATATACAGGTTGTTGTAGAAAGAACTGGAGTCAAGTGGACAAGAGATGGGTATTGACATTGCATTTAAATTCCTGGAGGTTGTAGCCGTCAGGAAAACAAGAATATGGAAGGGAGTTCCACAGGTGGGAAGTGCGAGAAAAGAAGTTGATGGAGTAGAATTGTCGGCTGCATTTGGTTGATTTAATTGTAAAAGTGTGGGACTTTGTTGCCAGTCTGGTTGCACGAGTAAACTCCCGTTGTAGGGGCACCAGGTCGTCGGAGCAGAAGCCATGAAAATATTTATAGAACAGGCAGAGGGAAGCCACATTCCGTCAGTGGGAAAGTGGCTGGAGTCGAGCCGCCAAGTCGGTACCTATCACATTACAGATTTTTTAGAACCTGTGGAGAACACTGATATGAACAGCGGGATTTCTAGTTGGTAGAAACGATATATTGCTCATGTGTGTGTCTAGTGGGCATTTTTTTCACTTAGCTCTGTACGTATATTCCTTGGAAGATATTTTTGTGGGAGTGGAATTATTTAATTCATTAAATCTACCCTTATTTATAAATGGAACTGTGTGTGTGTGTGCATGTGTGCGTGTGTGTGTGTGTGTGTGTGTGTGTCTGTGTGCGTGTGTGTGTGTGTGTGTGTGTGTGTGCGTCACCTATATACTCCGAAATGGCTGAACCGATTTTCTTGAAAATTTACACAGTTGTACTATAAGCGTCTGCGAGTGTTCTTAGCTAGATTTTGTGTCGAGGTACCCTCGATAAATATCGAAAATCGATAATCGAAAAAAATCGTGTTATAGAAGGAGTGGTCCGATTTTAATCAAATTTGATACACTCATAGACAAAGACATAAGAAATGATATTCAGAAGTTTCACGGTTGCAGTTCTTACAATAGTGCAAAAAATCGATAATATATATATATATATATATATATATATATATATATATATATATAAGGCAAGATGTTTGTATGTGTGTCTGTTTATCTTCTTTTTTTTTTTAATCGTATCACCTCGAGCAAGGCGGTAATGCCACTGATGTGCAGGGGGCTACATAAGTGCAAAAGGTTAATTAGAAGAGAGTGAAGAGGAAGACGAACCAGTTAAAAAGGAGCAATAGAAGGATTGGAATACAGGTATGATGACAGTTTTAAAGGTGAAGAGAAAGGAAAGGATATACGGGGTGGGGAAAGAACTAGAGTCAAGTGGTTAATAGATGAGTACTGACATTGCATTTAAATTCCTGAAGGTTGTAGCCGTCAGGAAAGCAAGAATGTGGGAGCGAGTTCCACAGGCGGGAAGTGCAAGAGAAGAAGCTGCAGGAATAGTATTGTCGTCTGCATTTAGTTATTCTAACTGTGAATGGGTGGGACCCAGTTGCCAATCTGGTTGCACGAGTAAAAACATGTTGAGGAGGCACCAGTGACTTAAGTTCGTTCGAGCAGAAGCTATGAAAGTATTTATAGAACAGACAAAGGACTTCGTTTAGTTTCGTTTAGTTTTGGCTTCGAGTTCAGCTCTAAGTATGTATAATTGTAGTTCTTAGTCTCAGCCATGATACTCAGAGGACTTGTTTAGCCTTCAAAATTCAGATTACGACGAAAAATCTTATTTGATATCGATACCAGGAAATCAAAATTTGACTTACATCCATTCATTTTTCTTTCAGTCTACGGTTTCGCTTTAACTGGAAACAACTATTGCTATTTAGTCGAAAGAGTCTGAGCTCCAGGACCATGGATTAGTTTTAAAGCTTTCATTACACCCGAGAAACGCCGGGCTATACTGCTAGTTTATGATAACATGCAATGTTAAAACAACAACTGAAATCACAGATAAATTTGTTGGTGCATTGAGTTCAGTCCTTACGAGATTCTCTAGTTTTCTGGGCCTGTATTTAGCTCAGCTAAATACAAAAAAAAGCTTTCATTATACCCGAGCAACGCCGGGCTATACTGCTAGTTTAATAATAATTAAAAACTTTTAACATTTCGCAAATCTTCATAACTCTTTTCTGTTCGTTTTTGTATTTTTAAACGTCTAATTATTTCACCAAACTTTTTCAAAACCTAAAAACAAATCATAATTGATGGTTTATTCGGGTGTATGGGAGGAGACCAGGTCAAAGATTTGTACGTACGAGGTGGGCTTGGGGGCTGTCAACTTCTTAGTCCGATGAAGGTTTGTGCGTTGTTAAAACAAAGAATAAATCTATGACAGAAAAACCTTTTTATATAATACGCTGGAATTTTTTTTTCATACATGCAATAAACTGCATGTTTCAAATGATTCTGAATGAGGAAATTAAATATATTCTTGTTTGTAATGTAATCACATAAAATACTTTCGATGTATCATTATAAACGAGTGCGTATAAAGATGGAAATGCAAATAGATAGATGGATAGAATTTTAAACGGAAATATATTTCGTTTACGATTTATACTCATGTACGCACACGCTCATACATAATTCTTTCATACACATATATTCATACATGATTATGTCACGTTATTTAGGATAGAAAATTGTTCCTTCACTTGACACGTGTATAACTCCTTTCACATAATAAATTTACTGACTCATAAACGCACACATTCACACATGATTTTTCTCAACACATACATTCATAAATGATTCTCTCATTTTATTTCAAAAGAAAATTTGTTCCATTACTTAACACGTGTGTACAATACTTGTTACGTATTTTGAATGGAAATGTATTTCGTCGCTGTCATTCACACATGCTAATGTTATCGACACATACACACACTTAATTCGTCTATAGTTTAAATATGCTTAACACACATTATTTATGCTTACATATATACTTACATTGATAATAAACATCTAATGTTTTTACTACGCGTTGGTACACACACTTAAACAGACACATGATTTTTCTTCTTAATTTAATATTCATCCATTGCTTAATCACACATGACACGTATCTTACCAATGAAAGTATAGCTCAATCAATATACTGTCTATTGGATTTTTAAATCATTCGTCTTTAATAAATCTCTGAAGAAGCTCGTTAAAGTTAAAAAATGTTAGATTAAAGACACTTTTTCCTACTTGTTCTTTACATATTCTATTCATCTTATCTGATTCCGGTTCATATATTCAATTCATAGATAGATAGATAGATAGATAGATAGATAGATAGATAGATAGATAGATAGATAATGAGCACACTGAGATAAGCAGATACATATGACCCGTGATAGATAGATAGATAGATAGATAGATAGATAGATAGATAGATAGATAAGCACACTGAGATAAGCAGATACATAAGACCAGTGATAGATAGATAGATAGATAGATAGATAGATAATGAGCACACTGAGATAAGCAGATACATATAACCAGTGATAGATAGATAGATAGATAGATAGATAGAATAGAAAAGAATGAAAAGATGATAGATAGATAGATAATGAAAAGATTGTGATAGATAGATAGATAGATAGATAGATAGATAGATAGATAGATAGATAGATAAGAAAAGAATGAAAAGATTAGATAGATAGATAGATAGATAGATAGATAGATAGATAGATAGATAGATAGATGTACAAACTGCTAGAGATATGGACACATAATAGAATATATCAGATATCTGTGTGTGTCAGTGTAAATTCAACAGATCGATAAAATATTGTAAAGGTATTTATAAAAGTGACTTGTGTGTGTCTATATAGACTGCTATATTTTCACACACCTACGTGTCTATGAACAACTGTCAATCGGTGTGCACATGTGTGCCCATCAGTGTGTGTCACGATGCGGATAGATGCCAAACTGGTTTAATCCAAGTTTCATTTAGATGTGATTATCTGGTTTTATTTGAGTTTCCTAAACGGCAACTCGCATTCCAAACGTGAATACGAAATGAAGGCCGATCTGTGATTGGAATGACGAAAGCAGATTTCTTTTATTCCTCGACCCCATCTACAGAAGTTAATAAAATCGAAGATTCAAAATTGGCATTTAACACACTTTCAAATTATTCATACGCTCTCAACCGATTAAACATTTTTATGTTCAGCTCATATTATGTTTGTATATTTAAAAAAAAAATCATTTCACCTCCCAGCAAGGTGATAATGCCACTAAGATGCAAGGTTGTACTGATAGTCAAAGAGCATGAAAAAACTTTAGAAGGAATCAGAAATCTAATCCTAAACTAGAAATAATAAATAAACCTCTACTCCTGTTCAAAAGACAGGAGAGGGTGCAAACCGGACGATTATAGAGAATATTTATTTGTATCCACAGGGGGCCTGTTATACTTACAGAGCCCCACTGAAACTGGGCATAATCTTCATTACAATGCGAAGTAACCTTTTAATTTGGTTATATTTCTGAAACCATTTTCTTAATTTCCCATCGCATTTTAACAAGTATTGTGTTATATTACATTGAACGACAGAGGAAAATGACAGATACATCCGGCCGTGGGTGAGGTCAATAAAGCACAAGGGTGGTTGACAGATATATCCGGCTGTGGATGATGTCTGCAGGGTGCAACAACAAAAAGAGACACAAGCGACAACCGCTTGAAAGGCGAGGGCTGGCAATGATATGGTTGACAGATACTTTCGGCCATAGATATAAGTCAACTGAGAAAAAGCATGACTGACAGATATATCCGGCTGTAGATAACGTAAACAGAACGACAACCCGAAAAAGCAAAATCGCGGGTGAGTCATGGGGCTATATAAGTCTGGGATTTTTGACTGAAGAGACAGAGGCTCGCTAACAGCTCCCGACGTCACTTCGTGTGCGCGACTTTCTACGGCAGCCCTCCTGCTCTCCACGAGCGTCACCGACGAAGAATAAAAATATAAAATTATATTTTTACATATACGTATTCCTCGTTGTTTGTCCAGATCCAGCGGTAGTATATAACAGTATCTTCAAATGATAAAACTATTTTAATTAGTACCTTTTTCGGACGGGATATTTTCGACCACTATGTTCTCTTCGCTAAATGTGCTCGTTCACCAATGTTGCGTTCTTCAGCCACAATGTTTTCCGGGCCTTGTGTTAGTCAATCTTGTAAATAGGGAAATTCTAATCAAGAAATTGTATTTTGTACACTACCGGCCATATTTATTAGCCCACCCCAGTTTTTTTTTTTTTTAAGAAATGATGTATTTCCTACTATTTTTAGTATTCATTGCCAAGTGTAGAGGATGTGCGTTGTGGTGCATCGGATATCGGCTCGGAACGAGAAATCGGGGAGCCGAGTTCGAATTCCAGCTGAATTCATTGCATTTACTTACGCGCAATTATCCTTGGGAAAGGTATTAATCCATCTCTTCCTTCCAGTTATGGGTTAAATAACAGGACAGATTGGGTTCTATAGCACTTGGTCGGCAGCCAGTCTACCGCAGAAAGCAATGGCAACCTACTGCGGGATAATCTTCTGTCCAGTCAGTCATGTCTCTTTCGAGACATGATCGCCCAAGCGTGTTTCACGTATAGCACTTAACTGACTGACTGCCAAGTGGATAATTCTAAATGAAAATAGAATGGTTCTTTTGTTATTATTATTTTGCAAAATTTACAAGGCAAATAGCGACAATTTACCCATTGCACCCTATATATATATATATATATATATATATATATATATATATATATACACTCTACCGGCCATAATTATTAGGCCAATCCATTTTTTTTAAAGAAATGATGCATTTCATACTATTTTTAGTATTTATTTCCAAGTTGTTAATTCTAAATGAAAATAGAATGGTGCTTTTGTTACTATTACTTTACAAAATTTTACAAGGCAATGAAGCAAAGATGAACTTGTCCGAATCAACCTAAATTTTCTTCATTTTTACATTGATGAAACTGCAATACAGGTAATTATTAAATATTTATAAATTCATTTGATGCACATGTTATTGTGCAGTGTTAACAAAAGAACAATTCGATTTTCATTTACAATTATTCACTTGGGAATACATACTAAAGTATAGTATGAAATACATCATTTTTTTAAAATTTGGGATGGCCTAATAATTATGACCGGTATTGTATATCGTATATAAATATCGAATTGTGTGTCCTCTCAGCTTACTATGTCAGATGTAAAAAAAAAACATGTATACGATCTTTACGAGTTAAAATAATTATCACAAATATAACAAATAATTGAAGAAAAATTTTCTTCATCAACGTATTCATATTCCTTTTGAGCAGCATTGTTGAATTATTTGGTTATTTGTCGATTCTTATCAAACCCTTAGCTGTCAGTGAAGTTGTCAACGAATTTTCGGCCCTCTACGCCCTCGTCAGATTGATGACTACAACCTGATGAGGGCGTCAACAACCTGACGAGGACGTCAACAACCTGACGAGGATGTAGAGCGCCGAAAATTCGTTCACAACCTCAGACAGCTAAGGGCTCGACAACAATCGACAAATAACCAAATTTTCTCCATTTTTTTTTTCATGAATAAATAATAAAATACTTCTCCTCAGAAAATCCTAGAAGCAGGTGCTGTATGCGCGAATGTGCAGGAGGTGTAATGGATGGTCGGACTGAATAAGAACTCGGAGAACTGGTTTCGAATTCAAGTCAAGTTCGTTATATTCACTTTCGCTCAAAAAATACCCTTAGGCGATGATGAATCGTAAAGATACAAAATCACCCAAAAGTGTCACATGATAGGCGGTAGGGTGATGGTTTGTTCCTCCCCATGCGAGAATCCTGCGATCAACTTACACAGGTTCAGAAGAAACCACTTCCTTATAAAGAGTTGGATTTTTTTAAAATCATTTTACCCCAAGTAAGGCAGTTTTACTGCCATTGTTGCGCAGGGGATGACATAGGGGAAAAGTGATGAGAAAGAGGAGTAGGTTATAGGGGGTGTCAAGAGGAGGGTAATAGAAGGATAAGAATACCGGTGTACTGCGGGTGGAGTGGATGGAGAAAAGAGCTTGAGAGATAGGATGTGAGTTAGTGAGACAGGGGATGACTATTGGCCTTACATTTAAATTCTGGCAGATTGTAGCTGTCGGGGAAGCAAGTATATGGAAGAGAATTCCACAGGCGAGAAGTGCGAGAAAAGAAGCTGTTAGAGTAGAAATAGCGGTTACATTTTATCGGTTTCACTGTAAAAAGGTGGAACCTTCGTAGCTCGAGTAAATTTATACATAGAGGGCACCAGTGAGCTAAGTTCATTGGAGCATAAGCCGTGAAAATATTTGTAGACGCGACACAGGGAAGCGATATCTCATTCAGTAACCCATTGCCTCGAGTTCCTCCTAAACTTTGGATTTGGAGTATTTTAGTAAAAAAAAAAAAGAAACTTTTCTAATATCAACCAAACTTGTCTAAATTTATCAGTCTTGGTTATTTCTTTTTTATAAGAAAATAGAAATCTTGCTTTCAAAAATATTTTGTTTTGGATGAATAATTTTGTCTTAGTTTTATTTTGTTTTAAATGAATCAGTAATTTCTTGTTAATCTCGTACGAATTAATTTCGTATGAAGTAAAAAAGATATTAAAAAGGGAAAGAAAGAGGGAAGAAAAGATCAGAAAATAAGATGAGAAATGAAGGAAAAGGAATAAAAAGAGGAAAAGGAAAGATAGAGAAGAAATAGAAAGGGAAGAGAAAAATAAGTGAGAAAATGTAGAGAGGAAAAAGACAATGGAAACGACTAAGAGAGAGAGGTTTTAAATTTTGGCCGGAAGTGAATTGCAGACAGATATTGACATTGGTTACAGTGTTTAAACTTAATCCTTTGGCATTTCTTTTAAAGAACTGTATTTTTATAAAGAAAAGGGAAAAGAAAGCGGAAAAGGAAAGATACAGAATAAATTGTGAAGAAGAAAATAAAAAATAAGAAAGTGAGAAAATGTAAAGAGGGATAAAAGGGAGAGCCAATGGAAACAGCTAAGAGAGAGAAATTTTAAATTTTGGCCAGAAGTGAACTGCAGACAGATATAGATATCGGTTACATTTCAACTTAAATCTTTGACATTTTGTAAAAAATGATGAAATCACCTACATAAACAGAAAAATTATTCATAAAAACGCAAAACAAAGGATAATTCGAACGAAAAAATTATTCGAAACATAAATGGAAGTGTTGTTCTTAAAATAATTTTTTTCAATAAAATGTTTATTACCCTCATTGTCAACTACCTGCTGAGATTATGTTCTTTCAATGGCGAAACAAAATGTACAGTTTTGTAGTAATTTGTAGTTTGTTCTAACGTTATAATTAATAATATATATACTTATTTCGGTGACGGGCGTGTGTATACGCCGCTTATATAACACGCTAAAAGTTTCTCTCCTCGGATTCTATGTGCCAATGGCTTAGCGGTTAGTGACTCCGACTGACACTAAATCGGTCGAGTTTCGATCCCGGCCGGAGGCAAGTGGATGTCTAGCCCCACTAATGATCTGTGATACAGCGAAACTGGCTTGTATGCGGATGACATCTCCCGGTTCACAATACCCTATCGCCCGGTTCACACTCCACCCACATCTATTGAACAGGTGAAGAGGCTCATCCCTTGTTTCCTGTTTAGGATGCGGTTTCCGGTTTTCTCTTTTCTAATCTTCTCACTCTTATGTAGCCCCCTGCACATCAGTGGCATTACCTCCTTGCTTGGGGTGATATGATTAAAAATAAAAAAATAAAAAAATAAAATAAAAGAGTGAACAGTCAGTACTCAGGGATTGCTAAGCGCAATCATCAGGCCACATGTGGCGTAAAGAAACAGTCTGTCGCTCCTGAGTGTCGACTTCCATGTTCAGGCTTTTATATTTATATACATTAGTATTGTTTCCTTAGTAAAGAAAATACCGTTGCAAATTTCTTTATAAAGTTTTCTCGAGTGCACAGGCAAAAGGCACAAAAATACGGAGCACCTATTTCAAACAGAAGTATCCACCATAAATAAAATATCAAGTAATATATATATTTTTTTTTTTTTTTAATCATATCACCCGGAGCAAGGCGGTAACGCTACTGATGTGCAGGGGGCTACGTGAGAGTGAAAAGGTTTGGAAAAGAGAAAGCCGGAAACCACATCCTAAACAGGGAACAAGGGATGAGCCCTACACCTGTACATATGTGTGTGTGTGTGTGTGTGTGTGTGTGTGTGTGTGTGTGTGTGTGTGTGTGTGTGATTTATTATATTTATGAGAGAAGAATGTCCAGTACTGCTAATAGACAGTTAATATAGACACAAGACTCAATACTTAATGGTGACCGTTAATTTTATTCTTCAATGCGCTCTTCAGACAATGTATCACTTCATTAACGGTCTCTGTATACCGACTTCTCGCCGGACTTTTCTATATATATATAAAAGGTAATCTGTAAGTCTGTGTGTGACTGTTCCCTATGCACACCTACATTTTTTAAGCTACGCCATTCAAACTTTCTAGGGACACATATCTACAGGGAAACCAGGTCGACACATGCTTTTTGAGTTTAAGTTCAGCAATTTTCTCTTTCGAACTTTTTGGGCAATGGAGCCGATTGTTTACATTTGCTCCGTAAAACATCTAAGATCTAAGATGGTTGCTAGATTACGTCAAAGAAACCAAATCACACGTGTCAAACCCGACTAAAAATAAATGTGCCTTGATATTTAATTTTTATTCCGACGTTTTAAAATTCATTTGGTCAACAAAAAAAATGTGAATATTTTCCCCGTCATTTTGAAACAAAGAAATATTTTTTTTTAATTTCTGAACTGAGAACGTAATAGTTTTTATATTTCTAATTTCAGTAAAACAAAATAAATAATTTTTATTTTATGTTAAATTCATTTAGTCAACAAAAAATGTAAATATTTCCCCCGTAATTTTGAAACAAAAACAAACGCAATGTTGTTTACAAAATGTCACATAAAACATCAAATGACTTTTACGCAAAACAAAAGAAAATTGATTTTGTAATGGAATTTTTTAACAATTTTTAAACAACAATTTTTTATATAATTATTTTTTTTATATAACCGAGTCCTACTACTAAAATGGTCTGAGTTGCACGGACAACGCCGGGCTATGATGCTAGTTTAACTTATACAGTGTGGCAATTCTGAGAGAATGTGAAGTCCCTACAGGTATTCATTTTTGACGATTACGATTATCATTTATTTTTCTTAAAAATTACCTTGTTTTTTCTTCGAGCAAAATATATAAGAAAAAGACAAAATTTATAAAGAACTACCAAGAAAAAAAATGTAGAGAGCCATAATCGTCTGTGTCTTTAATGGACACGGAACATAGAAGAGGCAGGTATTTTCTTCAAAAATGTATGTTTCAGAAATCAAGAAATAAGGAAAAATGAAGGGATTAAACACCGACTATGATTAGCCTCGGTGAAATCTTTAGAGAGGAAATCTTTTTTATTTGTTTGTTTGTTTTTTTTTTTGTTGTTGTTTTTTTTTACACTTTGAAATGAAAGGTGATTGATTGATTGCACTGGCAATAAGAAAACGAGTTATCAACGGGGACATTTCTAAGATTTCCCTAAAATTATTGGAAAACTTTAAACTGAAAGCATTCTTTTATTTTTTCCAATTTCCCGTTTCTTATTTATTTATCATCTGATTCCTTTTTGTTTCCTATTTCTTTCTCATATTTTTCTTTCATTTATTTTGCCATTTGCTTCAATTGAATCTTCTCTTGTCTTCTTTTTTACCTGAAATTATCTCCCTTGCATATTCACGCCAACCTGACTATCCATAAAATGACTAGCGTCTTTAAAGACAAAAGAAAACAAAACAAAAACAAAATTTAAATAATGGATATCAATTTTTTATTTATTTAAATCTTTTGTTTGTTTATATATATATATATATATATATATATATATATATATATATATATATATATTATTTTTCTCTTTTTCATTCAATCTTGTACATCTATCGTTTCCTTTTCTTTTGATTTATTTAATTAGTCGATGCAACAGCAGTGCTTAACCCCTGATGTACTCTAAGATCGCTATCTTAACACCATAATTTTCTCTTACCGTCGAATGTTTTCATTATTGAAAAAGAAAAATACGACTTATCACCATTTTAGAATTGCCTTTCTTTACGATTCGCGCTTAGATCTGTTTAAATCTTCACTTGGCCTTAACCTAGAAACCAGCACAAAAGTTAAATGAAACACTTTACTAGAAATTTCTTAACTGTTTTTAAGCATTTTTGTCTATTCAAGTCTCTTTTCATATCAACATATTTCTTTCGGCAATGCTTTGTATTCGAAAATTTCAAAACTATTGGGAAAAGGTTTTAATTCTTAACGAGAGATCTGTTCTTTTGCTATAGCAAATGAAACAGCCCAAGTTGCGTATTTCGAATTGAAGATGTCAAACTCAAACAAATACAAACATTTCATATCTGGGTAGTGTTTCGAAAGACGACGGAAAATATGATACCGAAATCCGAAGCATAGTGAAAGATGCTTTCCACAAAGTTAAGCAAAGTATTAAGCAATTTTTTGCTACGCAATATCAGTCCCTCTACATACTGGATAATTTTTTCACATATGAAAAGGAGACACTAGGCAACGTAGAAGTATTCAGAGAATACCATGGACGGAAAATGTTAGAAATAAGGAAGCTTTAAACAAGTAGAAATAAAATGACACTTATACTTACCATCAGGTAGCGACAGTTGAAATTTTCGGGATTTATTATGGGGAAAGATGGCTGGGTCAACATTCCAGCGAGATTCAACAACGGACTATTTTGAAAGACCTCGAATTTCATCCAAATATTTACCATTAATGGAAGGAGTTGGTTGTAAAGGTTTCGGCATGGTTTTAAATGTTTCAGATACCTCATTTCAAACAGATTTTAAAACACACATATATAATTATATCGAGATGCCGTCTAAAATTAGAACAATATATATATATATATATATATATTGGTTTTCTTTCATCCGAAGTTGAATAGTAGGAAGGTAAATTCCAAGAACCTGATCCTAATCAATATTAAACATTTTTAATATTAAAATGTGAGTATCGTACATTAGGACAAGAAAGAACAAATTAGAACAACATATATATATATATATATATATATATATATATATATATATATATATATATTGGTTTTCTTTCATCCGAAGTTGAAGAGTAGGAAGGTAAATTCCAAGAACCTGATCCTAATCAATATTAAACATTTTTAATATTAAAAGTGAGTATCGTACATTAGGACAAGAAAGAACAAAAAAAATAATCCAAATCCTTTAGCGTGAAAGAAGTATATATATATATATATATATATATATATATATATATACTAGCAGTATAGCCAGGCGTTGCTCGCATGTAATGAAAGCTTTAAAACTAATCCATGGTGCTGGAGCTCAGACTCAGCCTAAAGAATATTTGTGTGAATTTTGGTGAGAATCGGATAAAAAATTGTGGATTTGTATAAAGGACATACAGACAGATAAACAGGCACACACACAAATATCTTGCCATTTATATATATATATTATCGATTTTCTGCACTATTGTAAAAACAACAACCTTGAAACTTCTGAATATCGTTTCTTATGTCTTTGTCTATGAGTGTATCAAATTTGATTAAAATCGGACCACTCCTTCTATAACCCGATTTTTTCGATTCTCGAATTTCGATATTTATCGGAGGTACTTCGACACAAAACCTAGCTAAGAACACTCGCAGACGCTTATAGTACAACTGTGTAAATTTTCAAGAAACGGAGTCTATAGATAACTGTTACACACACACACACACACACAGACAAAGATTCATTTATAAATAAGTTTATATATATATATATATATATATATATATATTGATGTACCTAATGTTGAGTATCTTACTTTAAGACAAGAAAAAGCAAAAAAATAATCCAAATGATTGAGCGTGAAAGAAGTGTATATATATATATATATATATATATATATATATATATATATATTAGAGAATGGCAACCCGAGAAGACGGTGACGGTAATCCAAAAGATTTAATCTAATTAACATAAAACATCAATTAGATAAATTTAAAGAGCTAAATGGATATAATCCAGAGCAATACAAAATATTGAGAGGAAAACTCAACACATTATTAAATGGTTATAAATCCAAAATTTATTTCAGCAATTTAAAAAAAAATTACAATTGCCTCGTTCAAATAGCTGATGAAAAAATATATATAGTCTTCACTACTCGACATGAATTATTGCAAAAAAAAATTAAATAATTATTGCAAAAAAAAGTACTGTTTAAGAGCAAACACGCGGCAAAAGTTTTTATAACTAGTAGTAAAGTTTAATAAGTTGTAGTAAAGAGAATGAACTGTACCGACACTGCCTCACTATTCTCTCTCTCTCTCTCTCTCTCTCTCTCTATATATATATATATATATATATATATATATATCTTTCTCTCTCCCGCGTGATAGGAGGAAAATATACAAATAAATACACAACGTTCTTTATTATAATAAAAATGACTGAAAATTAAAAGCGTTGAATTTTACTTGTTTTTAAAGACCTCATATTGAAAGGATGTGCGTTGTGGTGCAGTGGATATCGGCTCAGAACGAGAAATCGGGGAGCCGAGTTCGAATTCCAGTTGAATTCGTGATATTCATTTCTGCGTAAATACCCTTGGGAAAGGTATTAATCCGTCTCAGGTTGCGTAAACGGATGGCAGAAAAAGGAGTGAAAAAGTAAATAAGTAAAACGGTTAACATTCCTAAAAGTTACAAGGCATAGAAAGTTGTGGAGAGTCATTATAGTCCATGTCCTCGCTGCTCTACGTCAAATTAAATATGAAGCCTTATGCATTTACAAGTATAATATCAATGAAAAAAAAATTAAAAGATCACATAACGTCTTTCGAGCCGTGCTTTACCCTTCTTCCGGGATAAGATTATTGTGTAACGTATGCCCTCATTATCTCTGTTGTGTTTCTGCCTTCATTTTGTCAACGGTTTCGTAAGGCCAGTCCTGGAATTCTAACCTTGCGGTAACACCTTCACTGATGAAGAAGGGTCGGTGGATACCGACTCCAGCATGACTGTGGTCGCGGACAGGGTGAGTTATTGCCCTTGGTTCATATGTACAGGTATAGATACCCTATATTACCTTGCCTTTGAGCTCGTATCAAGTGTAGTATGTTTTCTTCTCTATATTTTTACCTTCGGGCAGTCCATGGTTTTGTAATTTCAACTCTGCAAGAACTTTCCATCACAGACTCAAACACATAATGAACGAAAGAATGAAGGTCAGTGAATACCGGCGCCAGATGTTAGTAGTCGCGGTGACGGGCCAATTATTATTTTTTTATTTTATTTTATTTTATTTTTTTTTTTTTTTTTGTAGGCAATAAGTTAAATGTTATCTCGGTCCGATCTGCCTTGACTGGAATATCGCTCACAGACATTGCATAGGTTTTTGTATGTGTCTGTGAATCAAAACTTTGCTTCCCTTCGGTTTATCATCTGAGAAGCATATGTGTTCAGTTTGAGTTTGAGTTTTGTTTAACGGCATATCAACACCTCCGTGGGTTATTTAATGCCAAAAAGATGGGATTTTAAGGTATTTTTATGTTATAATGTTCTGTTATAGTGGAAAGGTTGATTTAGTCAGATTTTAATAACAATATTTTGGTTTTTTATTCTTTTTTATTTTAGAAAACTGAAAATGACTTTTAGTTTTGTATTCAAAAATGTTTTGCTGGGAATAATTTTTTTCCTTCAAAAATGTGTTATGGTAAAAACTTTCCTTCAAAAATGTATATTTTTCTATAAAAGTCTAGTTTTATACTTTCATAGTGTTTTGTCCCCATTTTGGAGAGTTAACTATTTGCCCATAGTTGGAACCCTAACAGGTGATACCAGAGTAAACCTGGGACCAACAGCAATTAAGAGGTGGTTCGATGCTCCTCACAGACTCCAAATCAGAGCTGCCGGACCTATGTTCTGAGTTAAAGAGGGTTCAGTTTATCGTTATATACAGGACCTTCAGTTATAGACTACAGTAATTAGTCATTACGTTTCACACATGTGGATAGTTTTGGAGCAGCTTCTTTTTCATTGCTATCTTCTTTCGACCATTTCGGCCATTACACTCTCTAGCTTTCTTCCGACCTAAACAACAGAATGCTCAAGGATGTGCCTCATGGTGTAACTGGATAACGGAATACAAAATCGGAGAGCCGAGTTCGAATTCAAGTCAGGTTCATTACATTGACTAACGCGAAAATATTTTTGAGACAGGTATAAATCCATCTCTACTGTACCCCGCCCAGGTATGGACTGAAAATCAAGAATAGCCTTGATTGGCATCCAGTCTACCGCGGAAGAAACGGCAACCTACTGCGGGAAAATCTTCTGTCTTATCAGTCAAGAATCAAAACTTTCATAATCCCCCATGGGTGTATCACATATGACACTTAACTGACTCGTCCTCAAACCTTTAAAATTTCAAACCTTATCTAAATTCTTGGGATAGAATGTTGCTAAGACAGTGGCGAGTAAGAGCGATTGTGTGTGTGTGTGTGTGTGTGTGTGTGTGTGTGTGTGTGTGTGTGTGTGTGTGTGTGTTAACAATTTCTTTATTTTCTCTTTCTTTTGACTCTATTTTCAGAGCGTACCTTTGGTCTGGCTGTCAGATAATTTGTATGCTGTAAATCCACTGATGGTGCTCCCGGCAAATTTCCTTGAAAAATGCTATCATTAATGACAGCCAGGCATTTGGGGCTATTATTACTGATCTCTGTTTAGCGTAGAGTACTTACGATCGATTCCACTTCCACCAAAGCAAAAAAAAAAAAAAAAGTAAAATATAAAATAAAAAAAAATCGAATCTTGGATAAATGGTTCTGTATTCGTCCAAACATTGCCAGTGAAGCCTAAATGTAATATTACGTTACGGATTTGTATAAAAATGTCCATCAAATGGTTTTCTCTAGTCATTATGTTTTTCTATACGAAAAAGACATGCGCCGGTGTTTCTAGTTCTTTTCTTTTGTAAGCTCGTCGTAAGGGCATTAAAAGAAGCGGTGACAAAGGAGGTCATACGTGGCAGCAACGGAAGCATCGACAGAAACAGAAACAGCAGGAGGATGGCAAACAATATGAATATTACATTCAAGTTCTAAGTCAGGGGGTGGGCTAAATACTGTTTCGGTTATTATGTGGCATAGTAATTTCAAGTTGAACGCTTACCTGTACTACCCTTGGCCGAGTAGTTCCAACTCAAGGAAAAGTCAGCGTGCAGTAACTGGGCAATATTAAATAGTACAAGGCGAGATATTTTTTAAATCATTTCACCCCAAACAAGGCAGTTTTACTGCCACTATTGCGTAGGGTGTTACATAGGGGGAAAGTGATGAGAAAGAGGGCGTGTCAGCAAGAGGGTAATAGAAGGATGAAAATACTGGTGTGATGGGGGTGGTGTGGATGGAGAATAGAGCTTGAGAGAAAGGATGCGAGTCAGTGAGATAGGAGAGGACTATTGACCTTACATTTAAATTCTTGCAGATTGTAGCTGTCAGAGACGCAAGTATGTATACTTGCGTCTCTGACAGCTACAATCTGCAAGAATCTTCCTGTAGGCGGGAAGTGCGAGAAAAGAAGCTGTTAGAGTAGAAATTGTGGTTACATTTTATCGGTTTCACTGTAAAAGGGTGGGACCTAGTTGCTAGTCTAGTAGCTCGAGTAAATTCATGCAGAGGGGGCACCAGACAGCTAAATTCATTGGAGCATAAGTCGTGAAAGTATTTGTAGAAGAGACACAAGGAAACCATATCACACCGGTGAGAGAGCGACTACAGCCGTGCTGCCAAGTCGGGATCGATCACATTACAGATTGTCCGTTGGATTTTGCCAGGAACCCTGAAGTGAATATCAGGAGCACCAGACTAGATGTGACAGCAGTATATCGCTAAACATTGAGAGTGGAAGAACAAAAAAATAGATTAAATAAAGTTGTAAACTCCCTGTAGATCAGTCGGGTCGATAGACATCTGAAGAAGACCGGGCAGTACAAGGGTCGAAACATTGCGATAACAATAAAAAAAAGTTTCGGACATTACTTCGAGCGTAAATAAGTATCTTCTTTTATGTGCCATGTAATTTCAGAAACATAGCAATCAGAAACATAGACACGCGGCTCTCCACGACTTCCTATTTCTTATTACCCTTTACTATCTTTTGTCTCCTCTCTGCTAGCCATTCACACAAACTTGTCAGGTAGGCTACTCACTGGTTCTGTCTGCCCTGCTTGCCTTCTGTGTGTCATATGAGTGTTAATTTTTCCAAGTCATTTTTCTTCATAATGTGTTCCAGATATTTTAACTGTTTCTCAGACTTACTGCCGCTTCATATTTAAGCACAAGTTCCTGTATGATCACCGAGGTTAAGCCCCGTCAAGCCTGGTCAGTACTTAGATGGGGGAACGCTTGGAAATTACTATTGTAAGCTTGGATTGTGTAATGGATAATAGTTCGGAGAGCAGAGTTCTAATTTCACTTGGGTTCGTTATATTCACTTACGCGCAAATACCTTTGGGAAAGGTATGAATCTATTTCTTCTCCCCCATCTATGGGTTAGTACGTGTTGGAAGTTGTAACAAAAGAAGAGAAAATGATTTATCAAAACACAGAGCAAAATCACGAACAAATATTTAATTTACGAAAAACACGAAATAAAATATATACAAATATACAATTGCGGCATTCAAACAGAAAACATGGAGTTTACTGGCAAAGTGTTACGAGGGAGAAGAAGAAAGGTGAGGGTAAAGTATTATATGTGCTATTACTAAAAATCCTCAAATGTGTGTAAATATATAGATTAATCTTTAGTTTGGTCAATGAAAATATTCAAAAACTCTATTTACCAAGTTAGTTCCAGAAGGTCCTCATTTGGGTTTTGTTGGTCGGTAACTTTTCATAGAGATTCTTTCGGCTGGATATAATAATCCACGAATCAATGCCGGAATTGATAATGCCAGAAATTGCCTTTTACAACTGACAACTCTTTTCAAAAAACCTATTTTTATAGGGGCTAGCAACTAATTAGCATATTTTCGAATCATCTAGATTTTTCGCGAATATACTGGAATGATCTAGAATCTTCCAAACGTTCTAATTTCTCTGTCTTGCAACTATTTCATGAATGAAAACTTTTTTTGGTATTAGCAAGTAGGACTCATTAGAATCCCTTACTATAAATTTTAACTTTTTTGTTGACTTTATTAATGTTTTTTTTTTATATAGAAATGCATCCTCGTAACAGTGTTAATTAGTAAAACTCGTATAGCTAAAACCATTATTATCTCAAAATCAACACTGCATACAAAATGGTTAGATCTCGGCATTAAATGACCAATAGAAGCTGATATGCCGCTAAACTCCTAAAACACCTGTTTTTGATTTTAACTGCATGCACCTTACTTAACTGTCATTTTCTATGTACCCATGATCTGTCTATTTTATTCTGAATATACGACTTTGGAGCTACGTCTCTTTAGAGGAGAATAAACAGGACAATTTCGCTAGAAACTAGGAAGAGAGTACTTGATTGCTACGTGCTGTCCGTTCTTCAATATGGCAGTAAATGCTGGAAAATACCATCAAAGATGAAGGAAAAACTTGAAGCAGCTGAAATGTGGTTCTACAGAAGCATACTGGATATAAAGTGGGGGATCAGTTCTATATTACAATCAATATATAAACAGACACCTCACTTTGTGACCACAGCAGTTTCTATACATTTAAATTCCTGAGATTCAAAAGCACAAGGATGCATTCCAGGAGCTGAGAAGAGTATTAAGAAACAGGACAATTTCGCTAGAAACAAGGAAGAGAGTACTGGATTACTACATGCTGTCCGTCCTTCAATATGGCAGTGAATGCTGGACAATACAAAGATGAATGAAAAACTTGAAGCAACTGAAATGTGGTTCTACAGAAGGTTGCTGCGAATATCATGGATCGAGCATGTGAGCAATGATGAGGTCTTGGAAATGATGGAAACAAAAAGGAAATTAATACTGAGCATCAGGAAGAGACAGCTGAAGTTCCTGGGACACGCAATGAGGAAGGAGAGCTTGGAGAATCTGATACTAACAGGCCAGATAGAGGGAAAAAGAGACAGAGTAAAGCAGCTGATAACTTATTTGAAGGACCTAATCAGGTGGATGACGGAACGAGGATTGCATGGTGTAACAGGAGAAGGCGTGCTCAGAGCCACCAGGGATAGGGAAATGTGGAAGGCCATGATCGCTTGCGTTCTGAAGGGACAAGGCACATAGAAGAAGAAGAAATATGATACAGCAGTTGTGTGTCATTTTTGTTTTTTCTAAGGAAATATTCCAACATTTTAATATTTTGTTTAATTTCGCCGGGGAGGGCTATTTCGCCGGGGAGGGGTATTTCGCCGGGGAGGGGTATTTCGCCGGGGAGGGGTATTTCACTACTCCAATGCACTTTACAATGCGGTTTTTATGTCATATTTGCGAAAATAGTTATCAGTCTTTAGCTGCTTGATCCTGATGCCTCAAATTTGTTGCTCACATTTTTGGTTGTCTTCCTTGCCTATGACAATGCATTCTGTCTTTCTGAGTTCCTGTCATTTTTTCCTTCTCACCCTCATTTGCTACATTCGTAAGCAAATCTTTGCGGTTTTCCCTTCTGAATCCAATTTAGATTTGTTTTATTTCTGGTTTCATTGCCCCTCCCCTTTGATAACATTTCCCGAGAAAGATAAAATTTTATATATTTTTCTACGAACATTGAAATTGTAAAAAGAAGAAATTTTAAATTCATGGGAGAATTCCTTTTAGGTCCCCTGAAAGCATGAAGAATTTCATATCAGTATAACCCGGATATAAGAGACCATGATATAAGAGAAACCCTGGTATAAGAGATATTTTATGTGGTTCCAGATTAGAGCTTGTGGTAGTGTACAATGTAACCGTGTATTAAGAGGGTTGTCGCGCCGGATAAAAGTTATCTTATATCCGGGTTTCTCTCATATCCGGTTTTGATCTCTATTATATAAACATTACAACCGGCTCTTTTCAGGACCAGACAAAACTCTCTTATATCTGGGTTTCTCTTATATCAGGGTTATATATAAAATAGACCAGATCCGGATATAAGAGAATTCTTATCCGGTCCCGACAACACTCTTATATCCGGGTTTCACTGTATATGGTGGAATATTTGACGATGTATGAGTTCTTATGGTGATACAATTTTTTTTAGAGTGACTGAGTCGTGTTTCCGATTAGCTAGTTATAGGATAGGTACTGATGACCAGCCTCAGTTTTGTTCCCCACGCCAAACTTGGGCCTTGTGCCAAAATTGTAGTTTTACTGCAATAAATCAATTTCCTTCTGAATCCAAAGCCAATACAGCACAATATCCACTTCGGGTAGGTATATAGTAAAATTGAAACGCTACAGGCAAGAACAGCGTTGTCACCAGCACAGTCTGATATCAATCAGTTAAGTGTCATACGTGATACACAACTGGGCGATCATGTCTCGAAGTAGACATGACTGACTGGGCAAAAGATTTTCTCGCAGTAGGTTGCCATTACTTTCTGAGGTAAACTGGTTACCAACCAAGGTTATAGAACCCAATCTACCCTGTTATTTGACCTATAGCTGGAGGGAACAGACATGTTAATACCTTCCCAAAGGGTATTTGCGCGTAAGAGAATGCAACGAATTCAACTTAAATTCGAACTCAGCTCTCCGATTTCTCGTTCCGAGCTGACGTCCACTGCACAACGACTAGTATAGAAGTATTATTTAAAAGTTTTTTTCTTAATGTCCTTCACCGCGCATTAATAAAGGGTCCGATAGGTAAATTATCGCCATCTTATATTTTTAATTACGCACAGTACAGTAGGGTCATTTAGACATCGTCTATGAGAAGAAAAAAAACAGCAACATGTTGCGATTCAACCTGTCAGAAATTTGGGAACGGCATGCTGGACTGCTTGGCATTCGCACCGGTAGCTCCAATATGAACATTTCAGAGACATTGCAGAGGATTTGAAATGATTTGGATGGGTCTAATGGCAATTGCGATAGTATTACTAGCGACGTTATGCTTTCATTCATTTTCTTCAGGATCTCAGACTCAACACCGAGTCCTACATCAAAAGGAGTTAGTTCTAGCCTGAGTCAAGAGGTTGATTGTTGGAAAACACTATGTCTAGCAAAAGGACTATGCATCATGCCGCATAAGCAGGAGAACATGGCTGTCTGACAATTCCTGCCGCCAGATCACCCTTTATATCTAGCCACCTAACTCCCTAGACCGCAATTCTCTTGTCTATTGCGTTTGAGGCATAGTTGAGCGAGAGACCAACAAAACTCCTTGTAAGACTAAAAAATGAACTGAAAGCTAAGATTATGGTATCATTCATGTGCATTGTGGTGTAGTGGATATCGACACGGAACGACAAATTGGGAAGCCGAGTTCGAATTCCAGTTGAATTCCTTGCATTTAATGGCGTACAAACACCCTTGGAAAAGGTATTAAACCGGCTCTTCCCTCCAGTTATGGGTTAAATAACAGGACAGATTCGGTTCTATAGCCTTGGCTGGCAACCAGTCTACCACAGAAAGCAATGGCAACCTACTACGGAATAATCTTCTGCCCAGTCAATCATGTCTATTTCGAGACATTATCGTCAAAGCGTGTATCACGTACGGTACTTAACATACAAACTGACACCAACTTAAACAAGGAGATCCTTTGGAAGAGATGCAATAGATTCCGAATTCGTCTGAAGGTAGTGGGTGATGCCAATGTCGATTTTATTGAATAAATTTACTCTAGTATTTCAAGATGTTTTTTGTGTGATTTTGGTGAGTTCATCTGTCAAAATGAGATGTTGCTGCTACTATCATTTTTGCGTTCTTTAGACGACAAATTTATCAATGGCACCGTGTATTTGTCTCATGCTGATACTTGTAATTTGTTTGTTCGTAATATATTTGTTGATATACGCACGAATTGAATTAAGTTTTGACAGGTGACAAGTCAGCCTACGAGAAAGAGTGGTGTATGCGTGGCCGATATAAAGCTGACATGACATTTGTCAAACTTTAGTCCAGTTGGCGCAGATAGATCAACAAATACCGAAAATAGCATAACTGTTATTGATCCTAAAATATCTTAGATTTATCATTTATTTAAAAAAACTAAAAAAAGTCTAACGCTGAGTATATTTCTTCTCTTGTTCCTTTACATATATATATATATATATATATATATATATAATGGGGGGGTGAATCGGTTCTGATATAGCAAATAAAATATCTGCAAAAAACAATAGAAAAAACACAAAAAGAAAATCTTATTTTGGTCAACGATAAGTTTTAGGCTAAAAGAAGTTTTCCTTATATATTAGTAAGTATATTATGTACGTCGGTGGCACAACTTCGAGTTTCATACATTTCGCAATCATCAGGTGCATAATTAAAACTGAGTGTTTAATAATCTTTCGATTGCATTTAGTATGAGATTGTCGTCTCTGGGTGTTTAATTCACCGTCCACTTATATATATATATATATTTTCTAAACATATACTGTTAGATATAAGAGACAATGAATGTCTATTATGTTTAATCATGAGCCGTTCTAAACTTCGTATTTTGGCTTTAATTTCAGTTGAAAATAAAGAAAAAACTTCTCCAACATTTGGATAATTTTTATTAAGTTGGTTCTATGCTTTCGGCTCACATGAGCCATCTTCAGAGAGGTTATTTAGACGGTAATACAATAACATCCACCATCATCGACGATTTTATTTTGTGTTGACATAAAACTCCGCTAGGCAACGGCAATAGTTACGAAAAATAACAAACGCAGTCCGCAAATTTGCAATGCGGCTCTATGACGTCACACCGCGTGAGAGCTCGAAATGATAACAGAACCATATATTTAAATGCAATGTAATGTGTTATGACTATATTTAAACGTGATTTTATTACGCGTGGGTTGTTTGGATTTAATGTAGATGGCCTCCAATATCTGAAGCTTCTTTTTACTGTGTGTTTGAGTGAGGATTATTGTATTGTTGACTAAAATCCGTCTTATATTACCTACATTATCTTTATTTTCAACTGAAATTAATGATTAAACATAATAGACATTCATTGTCTCTTATATTTAACAGTATATGTTTAGATAATTATTTGCTGCCTCGATACACTAAATATATATATATACTGCCTCGATACACTAAATATAATATATATATATATATATATATATATATATATATATATATATATATGGGGGGCGGGTGTCTGTTTATTTTGCTTATATACGTTTATCATTTCTGCGCAGCTGAGTATTTTTACCTAAAGCCGCCATCTTTACTTACATTTTTATGGCTTTATGTGGTTGCATGAATTTTCCTTAGTAAAGTATGTATCTCCACTAAATCGCTGAAAAAACAGCGTAGTATAAAGAAAAAAAAGGTCCCAAAGTTAATAAAAACGAAATTTTCTATCAAAATGTTGATATTATTATTAAGAGGATAGATCAAAATATTTAAAAATTATTTTTCAATTTTTTTTAATCCCTTCTAACACGTTCGAAATTTTGGTAAAATCTTGTTTTCATTTTCGTTAGCGGGGGGGGGGGGGGGGCAAATCGTTAAAAGAGTTGGCAAACACATTACGTTCACCCGATGTTCGTGCAAGTTAATTCTTATGTTAAGATAGTAATTTTTAATTTATCAATAATAATAATAATAATAATAGGAATATGCAAAAATTGCATGAAGGTGAGAAAATTTAAATTTAAATAAAATAAAAGAATTGAAATCCTGGGAGATTAACTCAAGGGGGATAATTCATAATTATTATTAATAATAGATTATATTTGCGGGGAAAAGAAAGAAAGAAAGAAAGAAAGAAAGAAAGAAAGAAAGAAAGAAAGAAAATAAAAAAAGGAGAAAGGGAGTGAGAAAGAAATAAGCAAACGCATATGGGAATCATTATCAATCAGGATCTAAGAATTTAAGTATTTTTCTATGGTAGCATGTAAATCAATATTCAGTATTGTCCCAATAGGCTAAAGAACAGAAGCGCTGGTTCGTGAATTTGACGGCATAGGCATAGTAAATGTGAGTTCAATCTTTGTACTGGGTAGTAAAGACGTAGACTCAATGGAAACAAGAAAAGCAATCACTATGTATTATTGAAAAAACACCCGCTAGGTTAAATAGATCTTTCTGGCAATAGGTGGCGCTGATTTTAAATCCGGTTTACTTCTGACGAGATCATGTTACTGAATGTTGTTGGTAAGCAATTATGATCGTCAAAGAAAAATTAAGTTAGGTTAGCCCTTCTATTCTAGTATTACTAATCCATTCGATTTGTCTATATTTCTGAGATGAGGTAGTATTTGCAATATTTACATAATTCGGACTATTGTCCTCATCTTTCTTACCATTTGTACGACGTTTAATAATAGATCATTCTATTTGTCTATATTTCTGAGATGAGGTAGTATTTGCAATATTTACATTATTCGGACTATTGTCCTCATCTTTCTTACCATTTGTACGACGTTTAATAATAGATCATTCTATTTGTCTATATTTCTGAGATGAGGTAGTATTTGCAATATTTACATTATTCGGACTATTGTCCTCATCTTTCTTACCATTTGTACGACGTTTAATAATAGATCATTCTATTTGTCTATATTTCTGAGATGAGGTAGTATTTGCAATATTTACATTATTCGGACTATTGTCCTCATCTTTCTTACCATTTGTACGACGTTTAATAATAGATCATTCTATTTGTCTATATTTCTGAAACGAGGTAGTATTTACAGTATTTACATTATTCGGACTATTGTCCTTAAGGACACATGTCCCAGTGGATATATAGACGTTGGTTAGTTCCTGACTTAGAGTTGTGAGTTCAATACCAGGCTACATCAGTGGTAAACAAATTGCTTGATGGATTAGAGGGAGCTAACTCATGATTTCCAATCGAGGCTTCCAGCAAGGAATGGAGTTCAGATACCTCAGTGATCGTAAAAAGAGTTAGGTTCGAAATTCCTAACACCTGAGTGTACAACGGCCGAAACGTCGTACAAATGGCAAAAAATATGAGGACAATACTCCGAATAATGTAATTACTGTAAATACTACCTCATCTCAGAAATATAGACAAATAGAATGATCTATTATTAAACGTCGTACAAATGGCAACAAAGATGAGGACAATAGTCCGAATAATGTAAATACTGTAAATACTACCTCGTCTCAGAAATATAGACAAATAGAATGATCTATTATTAAACGTCGTACAAATGGTAAGAAAGATGAGGACAATAGTCCGAATAATGTAAATACTGTAAATACTACCTCGTCTCAGAAATATAGACAAATAGAATGATCTATTATTAAACGTCGTACAAATGGCAAAAAATATGAGGACAATACTCCGAATAATGTAAATACTGTAATCCATTCGAGTCGATTTTCTCAAAATTGTCAAATATTCATTTAAAAAAATCAAATTAATAAGCATAGAAAATAAGACGTATGAAAGAATCAGCACATATGCTAAACTGAAAGCACCCAATCAGTAGATCGAGTGTAGATATGAGCACCATTTCGATGGTGCTAATTAGGAAGAATCACAGATTGAAGTTTTCAAAAAAGCTATAATTAAGCGCATAATCATTTTAAATCTCATTTATTTCGTTGCAAGTCTTTTGCTGAAAGCTCTAAATTGTGACCCCACAAAATGAATATTATTTTGTACTCTGATGATTATGATATTTATCCCTCACAGGCAAGGAAGACCACAACTTCTAGTCACTAAGAGATTTTGAGGAGCGTGCGGAGGTAGCTGATATGGCCAATCTTTGTACGGAAGAGCCTGTTGCGGAAGGATTTTGTCTCCAGATCCGTCGCATTTTTGCCACTTGTCCATCACCGCAGGGCTTTGAAGTAACGCTAGAAGTCATTAGTTGCTCTTTAATTGGATTTAAGTCAGGGAAAGTTGTGCATGGTCGTCAGCCTCACTCTCTCTTCCCATTCCGTCTGAATCCGGTAGCACGAGATAGGCGAGACTTTTCGGAGACAGTCATTGATGCCGTGGATAGCCAACAGTGATATTACTGTTTTCACTGTGCCGCAAATGCGCTCCACAGCGCTTAGGTAGGCACTTTTTAATTATCCCGCAAAAGATTGCCACTACCTGCTCTAGTAGACTGGTTGCCAGCCAAGGCTATAGAACCCAATCTGTCCTGTTAATTAAACCATAACTGGAGGGAAGGGACGGATTAATACATTTCCTAAGGGCATTAGCTCGTAATTGACTGCAGAACATTCAACCCGAATTTCGAACTCGGCTCCCCGATTTCTCGGAACGAGAAATCAACTGCAGCACAACGCACATCCATCAAGAACGCTTACAGCACCTGGCATTCCCAAGTGGTCACCTATCTAAATACGGGCCAGGCTCAACGTTGCTTAACTTCAGTGATCGGAGGAGAACCAGATATGACCGTAAACTACCCTAATAACATAGTTAATAACCGCTCAAAGTATATAAAATTTTAATAAAATGTCTAAAAACTAAATTAACTGTGCGGACATATCTCAATAAGATGAATCAGGAACGCCAGTGATAATCACAATGTGCTGTTGAAATGGCCACCAGGTTCACCTGACTTGACACCTTGTAATATTTTTTTATATAGGCTATGTAAAAGGACTGGTCTACATCCCTCCTCTTTCTACAAGCCTAGAGGAACTTAAGCATCACTGAGGTGCTGGATAATGTTACGCAAGACATACTACAGCGTGTTTGGTAGAAGCTGAACTCTCGAGTTGCATCGTGCTACAGGTGATGCACATATTGAACAATTGTGAAGCTTTGTGAAATCTGTTATAAGATCTGTATCCATTTGAATACCATGCCTTGAAGTTTTATAAATAAATATTTTATTGCTCAACAGGAAGCCTATTTCATTTTTATTGCATGGGACATATAGTTACTCATACATTCACACTTTAAATGATGCTTATTTGGGGGTGACACGTTGTAAAATTAGGGTTAAACAAAATTTCCAGCAAAAACAGCTTTTGAACAGTATATTCTCTTTCTACTTTTCACAACCAGATTGGCAACTGGGTCCCACCCATTCACAGTTAGATTAACCAAATGCAGACGACAATTTTACTCCTGCAGCTTCTTCTCTCGCACTTCCCGCCTGTGGAACTCGCTCCCGTATTCTTGCTTTCCTGACGGCTACAACCTCCAGGAATTCTTGATCAAACTTTCGGTTCATAATATCCCCAGCATCCTTCTGTAGAACCATATTTCTGTTGCTTCGATTATCCCCTTCATTTTTGAGGAGATTGTACAGTATTCTCTGCCATAAGGAAAGACATCACGTAACAGTTCAGTACTTCTTTCTTTGTTTACACGTCGTCATAAAACAAAAATAGTACCTCAACAGCTAAAATAAGAAGATACATTCAGCGGCCCCAGAAGGTTCGGACAATTGCGGAAAGCCGGATGATGGGACGTAATGATTAAAACAAGAATAGCGTGGAAATTGTTGCGAAAGAATCAATGGTCAGGTTAATGTCATTTACCTTCAGTACGAAGGGCGTTCATGGCTCTCCACTAAACTGTGAAGGATAAAGATAGGGTGTGGCGGTGTTCTTCTTTTCTTTTCTACGCTTTTGAATTCAAAGTTATCTTTCTCTTAGATTCGATGTGGTCTAAGGCTATAAATCCCAGTCTACCTTGCTATTTAACTGATACACCGAGAAACTCGCCTTAAAAATGTGTGGTACTCAAATCAAAGTGAAACCAAATGAAATTCAAACTCAGCTCTCCGAACAAGAAATCAGAGAGCCGAGTTCGAATTCCAGTTAAATTCGTTGCATTCACTTACGCGCAAATACCCTTGGGAAGGTATTAACCGTCTCTTCTGCCTCCAACTATGGGTTAATTAACAGGACAGATCGTGTTCTATAGACTTTGTCGGAAAGCAGTCACAGCAGAAAGTAATGGCAACATTCTACAGGAAAATGTTATGCCCAGTCAGTCATGTCTCTTTCGAGACATGATCGCCCAAAGCATGTATCACTTATGGCTGACTGACTGACCGAAATTTAAGCTATCGATGAGCATCAATTAAAAACTATTTTTTATATACAAAAATTCACTTATTACAAGGCTCGAATCATTCAATACAGAGAGCTACCGTTAAAGTATTGTCAAGTCAGTCATGTTGCTTTCGAGACATGATCACCCAAGCGTGTATTAGGTATGACACTTAACAGACTGACTGATGCAAACATCAGCATAAATAAATAAAAAAATTAATTCTGTGATAAAAATTAAGCATTTAAAGTGTTCCTCTGGAAAGGAATTTAATTTACACTTTTCGAATTCGCAACTGACGTGACCAGTAAACGTCATGTTTTTGCCAGTGTAGTCTTTTCTTAGTTTTAAACAATTGAATCGAATATTAAACAAAGAATTTTTTTTCCAAAACGTTTACTGAGTTGTTGCCTATTTGTGTAAAATATAATTCACTAGCAGTATAGCCCGGCGTTGCTCGGGTGTAATGAAAGTTTTAAAACTAATCCATGGTCCTGGAGCTCAGACTCTATGGACGTTGGCACGAAAGACCTAAAAGCAATAGTTGTTTTCAGTTAAATCGAAACCGTAGACTGAAAGAAAAATGAATAGATGTAAGTCAAATTTTGATTTCCTGATATCGATATCAAATTTTCTGCACTATTGTAAGAACTGCAACCTTGAAACTTCTTAATATCGTTTCTTATGTCTTTGTCTATGAGTGTATCAAATTTGATTAAAATCGGACCACTACTTCTATAACCCGATTTTTTCGATTATCGATTTTCGATATTTATTGGGGCTACCTCGACACAAAACCTAGCTAAGAACACTCGCAGACGCTTATAGTACGACTGTGTAAATTTTCAAAAAAGTCGGTTCAGGCATTTCGGAGTCTGTAGGTAACGGACACACACAGACACAGACACACACACAGGCACACAGACAAAGTTCCATTTATAAATAAGTTTAGATTAGATATAATAGCCATGTTCCTTAGTGCCCAGTTTACGAATTAGGAGATGGATTTTCTATTTTTCATCCTTTTCGGAAAAATAATCATGAAAGGTATTCATCCAGTGTTTAAACCACAAATCAAATGTTTTTTCGCCTGCTGCTTGGTAATGGAAAGTTATTGATCAAGATATTTGTTGAATTGGTATTTTGATTTGTTTTAACGAGAAAAAAACTCTTTTTTATATAGCAGAATTCACTTATTACGAGGCTCTGGTCATTTAATAAAGAGAGCTACCATTAAAATCCTAATACTTATATTGTGCAATAAAAATAAAAATGGAAGATTATGAAAATAATAAAGATAAATAACGATTGAAGAGGTTAAGATTGTAATGTTGAGACAGGCACCAAAACACAAACCTGTTCTACTAAGTTGTTGTTTAAAAACGCTTTTTGATTAGAATTAAACAATTGAGTTCTATTGAATATTTGCCATGTACGAGGGTCATTCAATAAATAAGTTGAGTTTTTCGGTATAAGAACTTCTAATACAGATAGAAGCTTACTTTTTTTTTCAACGTAGTCTCCCAGCAGTATCACACACTTTTCCCATCTGTGCACAAGCTTCCGTATTCCTTCAGCGTAAAAAAATTTGGACTGATGTCTCAGCCAATCTCTCACAGCACTTTTGACTTCATCGTCGTGTAATATAATAATCTGGCCCCACCCGAGGAAGGCTGATGCAAGCGAGGGTATTTCCGGTCGTTGAAAGGAACGGATGTCGTTTGACCTTATTTCCGGCAGCAGCGGAAATAACTACAGAGGCAAACAGAACAGGTGTCTCTGAGAATTACGTGGGCGTGCGTGGGCGAGGCAAAACCGGAAGAAAAAGTCCCGGTTCTGGAAGATTATAAAAAGACCTCGGCACACGGATTCGCCAGTAGTTGAGGAGCAACAGAGATCGGCCGGTGAAGAGAGACACAGCAGATAAGACTACACTCCCGTCAACCCATTAGAAGCGCGCTCTCTCAATTCTCTGTTCCCTATTCTACACGGTTCATCGTCATTAATAAAAATATAACTTTATATTTTTATATATATGCGTGTTTGTTGTTTGTCGATATATAACAGACGCTTTCAAACTTCATGCCTCTCACGAACGCTTTCAAGGGACCAAACAGGTGAAAGTCTGAAGGGGCAAGATCTGGGCTGTAAGGGGGATGAGGAAGCAGTTCCCAGCTCAGCCCGTTGATGGTCTGCATCTTTGGCACCTACCGGCAGCTGACTTTCGAGTAGGCAAGGTCATCATGGACAATTCTGTGTGCTGTCCCAACAGATAGGCTCAAAGTCCTTGCAATGTCATCCACTGTCACCCTTCTGTCAGACTGAATGAGGTCATTGACTGATTCGATCACCTCAGGAGACCTCACATCTGTAGGCCTCCCAGGCCTGTCTTCATCCTCAACACTTCTCCATCTTTCTTTAAACAATTTAGCCCACTTGTAGACATTTTTTGGCTGAATCATGTGGCACCATACACAGTTAACATTCTCCTATGAATTTCAACTGGTTTGCACCCTTCAGCAACCAACAACTTGATAACTGACCTCTGTTCAATCCTGGAGCATGCTTCTTGGTCAGCCATCTTTGTTAATCTCCAAAGCTCCCAAAGTTTTTTTTTTCAATTTGCAAAAAAAATAAATCCCTTTAAAAAAAGAAGTAAAGGGAAAATGTTTTTTAAAAAATTAAGCTTCTATCTGTATTAGAAGTCCTTATACCGAAAAATTCACCTTATCTATTGAATGACTCTCGTAGAAGTCCTTATACCGAAAAATTTACCTTATATATTGAATGACACACGTAAATATCGATAGAATAACGAATTTACGACGTTTCCTCTGTGACAAATAGACTGCAAATATGTCTTCCCCTATAACTGTCTTCTCTTCTACCTTCCAAATAATTAAATGTAACAACCTCTTCTACTCTACCGGTTTCTTTTCTCACACATCCTGTCTGTTGAACTCACGTCCATTTGCTTGCGTCCATTATAGCTACAATCTTTAAAATTTTAAATGCAACGTCAATTGTCATCTTTTATCTTGATTTTCATGTACTTCTTGTTTTTTCTTCCACATCCCCTATACGTTTTTTATTCCCTCACCGTGACTCGATGCGTACCAGTGACATTTTTGACTTGCTTGGGGTGAAATGATTATAAAAATTCAAAAGTAAGACAATGTAAACGGTTTGAAATTTTCCCAGGTATAACTGCAATATCCTTTTTTTAGCGGACCTGTACGACTGGCCACCCCCTCCCCAACTGTAATTTTTTTGCTTTTCACTTTTTTTTCATTTTTTAATTTATTCTTATCGATTAGACCCTAAACTTTCAGATTAGCAAAAATATTTGGAAAAATATTCAATATTTACACATTTTCAGGAGTGCCCAGTTTCTCATACAACGTTCTAGTAAATCGATCCCCAATATTGGAAACACTCACTTTGGGGACGAGTAAAATACAATTACGATTTGTTGCTCTTTTTTTTCAAAACTTGTAGGAAATTAATAAAAAAGCCCATTTTGGGGGATCGATTTACTAGAACGTTGTATGAGAAACTGTGCACCCTCTAAAAATCTTTAAATATTGAATTTTTTCTTAATTTTTTTTCTAATCTAAAGGTTTAGGGTCTAATCGATAAGAATGCACTGAAAAAAGTCAAAAACATTGTTGTGGGATCTTCCCTTTTTATATATAATAGTGGACTCGACTGAGTGTACATATAATCCTGCCATAAAGACAACAGTGATCTGGAATCACAGTGTGGTGTAAGAAGGATTGGGAGGTGATGGATGGGTTCTTTTGCTGATTGAGCAAATTGTAGCGAGTGAATGGGTCATGATAGTGTTCAGCTAGGTATAGGATAGAAGGATGCTACGGATATCGTGGACTGAGCATGCAAGCAACGATGAGGTGTTGGAAAGAATGGCAACAAAAAGGAAATTGATGCTGAGCATCAGGAAGTTCCTGGGACACGCAATGAGGAAGGAGAGCCTGGAGAATCTGATACTGACTGGTCAGATAGAAGGAAAGAGAGACAGAGGAAGGCAGCGGATAACATATTTGCAGGGTCTGGATCAGGTGGAACGGGGGTTGCCAGGAGCAAACATACTAAGAGCCACAAGGGATATGGAGACATGGAGAACCATGATCACCTACGTCCTGAAGGGACAGGGCACATAGAAGAAGAAGAAGAAGAAGAAGAAGAAGAAGCGAGAACCAACCTCTACCCGTCCCCTTTTCGGCCTTGTACCATAATTTGTATTTTTTACAAATAAATAGTGATCTGGAATCACAGTTGTAGTTGCAGTTTACAGTGGAGAGCAATCATAGAGATCCGTTACAGTTATCGAAGAGTTCCGACAGATACCGAAGTGTTACTCGGACATACGATTTCACTTCAAGATTTGTATATATTTATTTCTACTAATTTCTACTATTTCTGAATTGACTAACCCGCGTTCCAGTTTGTATATTACGTTCTAATAACCTATTTTTCTATCTCCATACCTGTTATTGTTGTTCATTATTTTTGGTGATTCCTCCTCCGAAATCCACAAAAAAATGAAATGCCAAAAAATTACGTGGGGGAGTGCTAGTTGTAAAGGTCCGCCCGGTTTTTGTTTTTTTTTTTTTTTGACTAATCTGATTTTTGTGAAGCCAGTTTTAATCTAGAGATAGCAGGAAGACGAAAGTTTAAATGGCCGATCACATAACATGAATAGTACTAGTTTATTAACTTTAGGTTATTTAGAACTTTTTTCTTATCTTTTTCTTTTTTTTTTCTTTTCTTTTTTTTTTAACTGCTACTAGAGAACAGTGTTCGAACAATGGAAGCTAGAAATTCGAATAGACATTTTCATGGCATGTCCTCAGTACTTAATTGATGCAATAAACTATTTACCTCATTCTACTTTTAACTTTTGTTTTGCTTAGCGCTGAGCAAAACTGAATTTAATAAATTACCCAGGGATTTAAATGAACCAATATTTCATGCTCACTGAAATTTTAATACACCGAACAGCTTCAAGAACTCTAAAATTGTCCCTTATCGATGATCGCAACAACATTTCCGATACATATTATCTCGAATCTTTCCTAGATCCGTTTCGGAATTATTTGCGTTTTATATCGAATCAATAATAAAATGCACTCCGCAAGAGACAGGAAAGAAGAAACCGTACAATGTATCCAGAATAAACCCGGACTTTCTATTGAATGGTAGAGAAAAATTTATTGGGGCCTTAAAATGAGCAATGAAGTATACGCCCCTTTAAAATGAAGGCTTTTTTATAACTTGAACGCAATCTTCGGAAATTGCTTTGGACCTTTCCCAAAAGCCAGATAGACGATCGGTAAACCCTGCCGTGTATAAAACAGCGTCAACACTGATCACCTCGGCTCCCCGCCAATTTTAGATCTAAAATATTTCCGCTCATAAATTAAAAGATAAACGATTATCTGACGGCTAAATAGTATGAAAACGTCAGTAATAAAAACAAACGTGTACCAAATATTCTTCATGCGAGTTATTTTACGCATAAAGCAAAATAATCAAATAACTCGACTATAATACGCAAGTCTTTAGGGGAAATAGCTTTCTAGACGAATAAAACTAGCTTTAAACCGGGTAAAACATTGAAGCTAGTATGAAAATGGAGAAGGTTTATTTCTTTTCAACATTACAAAAGGAGGGGAAACTCATGCTAAAGTTTGTTTTTGTTTTTTCTGCTGGAACAAATAAGAAAGATTATATTGAATCCATTGCTAGGTCTGCTGGTAGGAAAATCGGTTCATTAAACCGTGCTAGACAATTTTTCTCCCCAAAATTTCTCGTATATATTGATAAGTCTGTCACACGTCTATACACTGAATAATGATGTGGCATCTAGTTTGATGCTTCTGCTGAAGGATCTGTAATGTTATCGGTCCTGACCTAGCATCTCGACTCCAATCATTTTCGCACCGTCAGCGTCACTGTGACTTTTCTATAAATATTTTTATAGTAAACTAGCAGTATAGCCCGGCGTTGCTCGGGTGTAATGAAAGCTTTAAAACTAATCCATAGTCCTGGAGCTCAGACTCAGTCTAAAGAATACTTGTGTGAAGTTTGGTGAGAATCGGATAAAAAATTGTGGATTTGTATAAAGAACATAGAGACAGATAAACAGTCACACACAAACATCTTGCCTTTTATATATACATATATTATCGATTTTCTGCACTATTGTAAGAACTGCAACCTTGAAATTTCTGAATATCATTTCTTATGTCTTTGTCTATGAGTGTATCAAATTTGATTAAAATCGGACCACTCCTTCCATAACCCGATTTTTTCGATTATCGATTTTCGATATTTATCGGGGGTACCTCGACACAAAACCTAGCTAAGAACACTCGCAGACGCTTATAGTACAACTGTGTAAATTTTCAAGAAAATCGGTTTGGCCGTTTCGGAGTCTATAGGTAACACACACACACACACACACACACACACACACACACACACAGACAAAGTTCCATTTATATAAGTTTAGATTTAGACTAGATTAGATGTTCAGATAAGCCTTCCTCAGTAGTAGATCGATTTACAAATTTGAGCGCAATTGTTTTGTTATAGGATGTGCATTGTGGTGCAGTGGATATCAATTCAGAACGAGAAGTCGGTATTAATCCATCTCTTTTCCCTCCAGTTATGGGTTGAATGGGATGTGCGTTGTGGTGCAGTGAATATCAGCTCGGAACGAGAAATCGGAGAGACGAGTTCGAATTCCAGCTGAATTCCTTGCATTCACTTACGCATAACTACTCTTGGGAAATGTATTAATCTATCTCTTTTTCGTTTCAGCTATGGGTTAAATAATAAGAAAGATTGGTCCTATAGCCTTGGCTGGCAACCAGTCTACCGCAGAAATAAATGCCAACCTACTGCGAAATAATCATTTGCCAAGTCAGTCACGTATGTTTCGAGACATGATCGCCTAAAGTGTATCACGTATACCGCTTAAGTGACTATCTATGGGTTGAATAGCAGGAGAGATTAGGCTCCATAAACTTTGTTTAGCAACCAAACGACCGAAGAATGTAATGGTAACCTACTGCTGGAAAATCTTCTGCTTAGTCAGTCATGGGTCGAAAGAGACATGATCGCCCAAGTGTTTATTATGTATGGCAATTAACTGACTGACTGATTAGTCAGGGGAGCAACGATTCATCATTTTACAGTTAAAGCCATAATTTCTATGCTAACAATTTCTTCTTTGGAATCTTTCTCTTGTGGAATACACTTTCGCTTTGATCCTCTTCAGTTAACTTCAAAAATTGAATTTTTTTTTAATCATTTCACCCCAAGCAAGGCATTCCACTGCCACTATTGCGCATGGGGCTACATAGGGGAAGGTAAAGAGAAGGAGTGGTTAGATGTAGGAAATGTCAGAAGGAAGGTGATAGATGGGTAAGGATACCGAGGATGAGGGTTGGGCAGATGGAAAGAGTGTTTGAAAGAATGGGAGCGAGTTAGTGTGTTAGGAAGTGTCTATTGACTTTACATTTAAACTCCTGGAGATTGTAGCCGTCGGGGAAGCAATCATGTGGAAGGGAATTCCACAGTCGTGAAGTGCGAGAAAAGAAACTATTAGAGTAGAAGTTGCGGTTGCATTTTATCGGTTTCACTGTATACAATGCAATACAAATCGTTATTTTCAGTTTCATAATTTTCAATCATTTATTGTTCCATCGCATGAAGAATGTTTTATAAAAATCCTTCATCTTGGTGCATTTATTGCGTTGTTTCGTGTGAAAGGATTCAAAAAAAGAGATACCAAACTGCAGAGTCAGTAACAACATAGAAAAGAAAAACACTGTAGACAACATGAAGTAAATTCATTTCTATTCAAAATTAACAAGGTTGTCTGATAAATAAAATCAGAATTGTACAAAAGATGTCTAAGAGAAAATACAATAAAGAATCTAGTATCATAAAGAAGTCAATTTATTTTTTCAAAATTTCTAAAGCATTACTAAAAAGCCAAACGTATGATAAATGACATTTTACACCGAATAGCTTAATAAAAGACAAATAGGAGTAAATGTTTTCAAAGTTACGAGGCTTGATTAATAAGTAAAGTCTCGAGTCTCCATAGAACAGAATTCAACCACATAGAATAATGAAACAGTAAACAATATTCATCAGCATTTATCCATCACACCCAGATAGTGCATAGGGCAGCAACTTTTTGTTGCTGTTTCTATAACAAACTGTTTTTTACGGGGCAGGGTTGTTAGCCCTGCACCCAACCCTGGAGGACCATTTCTTGGTCCTTATGTTTACAGCACCTGGTATTCCCAAATGGTCACCCGTTTAAATACTGACCAGGCTCGATGTTGCTTAACTGCGGTGATCGGACGGGAACCGGTGTATTCAACAGGATATAGCCGTAGACGTTAACAATATTAGGTACATATAATTCAGTTCAAAAGTACGAGTTTATTGGAATACAAAAGGCGCTTATCTATTAGTGGTTGAGATAAATGACGTGGTCAGATGAGAGTCGCTTAGTGACATCACTCCAGATACCTGAGTGCTACTCAGTAAACAGTTGCGAACAGCAATCAACAAGAAGACTAGGCCTTAGGTCAAGGCAGACCAGGCTATTCTGCATTTCCCTGCAGCATGCAAGGGTACTCCAGCTGGGATGTAGATGAATCTAGAAAGCTAAGTTAAATCTGTCTTTCCCTGCAACTTTCAGGCGTACCTCATAAGGATATAGACGAATCTGGCCATCTTGCAGTGAACAAAACACATGGGAAGATATTTCTTCAAGTTTAAATAGATTAGTTACTTCTCGAATCTCTGTAAAACAGGATCAAGACAGACAGAAATAAGAAAATAGGTACAAAAATGCGGTACATTTCTTTCTCTTCAAATTTAGGAGACTTGATTTATAAATAACGTCTCGAATCCCTCAAAAAAAATTAAACAAGATAAAATTATGCAACAGACACCGAAATAAAGTACATTTATTCTGTTGAAAATTACAAAGCTTGATTGTTATGTATGATCTCAAACCTGCACAAAACGAGATTTAAAAAAATGAAATTGTGAAACATCTAACAAAATGAGGTTCATTTATTTCTGTTCAAAGTGTAGATATTTAATGAAAAGTACGTTGTGGTGGGATGTGCGTTGTGGTACAGTGGATATCGGCTCGGAACGAGAAACCGAGGAGCCGAGTTCAAATTCCAGCTGAATCCATTGTATTCACTTACACGCAAATACCTTGGGAAAGGTATTAATCCGTCTCTTCCTTCCAGTTATGGGTTAAATAACAGGACAGATTGGGTTCTATAGCCTTGGTCGGCAACCAGTCTACTGCAGAAAGCAATGGCAACCTACTGCGGGATAATCTTCTGCCCAGTCAGTCATGTCTCTTTCGAGACATGATCGCCCAAAGCATGTATCACGTATGGCACCTAAACTGACTGACGTTGTGGTGCAGTGAATATTGACTCGGAATGACAAATCGGAGAGCCGAGTTCGGATTCAAGTTGAATTCGTTGCATTCACTTAGGTACAAATACCCTTTGAAATGTATTAATCCGTCACTTCCCTCCAGTTATGGGTTAAATAATAGAACAGATTGAGTTCTATAGCCTTAGCTGGGAACCAGTCTACTGAAGAAAGCAATGGCAACCTACTGCAGGATAATTTTCTGCCAAGTCAGTCATGTCTCTTTCGAGACATGATCGCCCAAAGCATGTATCACGTATGGCACTTAACTAACTGACTGAATATAATAGTTGGAAACATGATAAAGGCTTTTAACTAGACATAAAGTTGGGGATCAATTTTATATTTTATGAAGTAACAAATTGACCCCCCACTAATTACTACTTAATAATATAATAGATTTCTTTTCCCTCTACCGATGACTCAAATAACATGACAGATTGGTTCTATAGTCTTGGCAAGTTACTGCGGAAAAATCTTCTGCCCAGTCAGTCATGTCTCTGTCGAGACATGATCGCCCAAAGCGTGTATCACGTATGGCACTTAACTAACTGAGTGAATGAAAAGTAAGGTCCAAAATATATCAAGATTTGACCAAATAGAATAGAGAAACAAAAAATAATGTGGTACATATCTTATTCTTCAAAAGTAGGAGGCTCGTTTAATAGGTAGTGTCACGAATCACCATAAAACAATATTAAAAAGATAGAATAGTTAAACGGGTACAAAAATGAGGTACATTTATTTCTGGTCAAATTACGAGGTCTGATTGATAAGTAAATTCGCGAATCTCCATAAAACCAAATTAAACCAGATAGAATAGTGAAACACTTAACAAAATAAGGCAAAATTATTTCTCTTCAAAACTATAAGGCACAATTGATCTCCAATGTCTATAAATTGAGACTAAACCGAATAAAATAGTGTAACTAAATGAAGTAAGATTAATTTATAAGTAACGAAATGAAGTAATGAATAATACGAGGCTTAATTAATAAGCGAGGTCTCCAAGCTCAATCAAACAAAATTAAACAGGATAGAATATTGAAACAAGTACCAAAATCAGGTACAGTTATTTCTGTTTAAAATTACGAAGCTTCAATAATAAGAAAGGTCTCGACTCTATATAAAATGACATTAAATCAGATAGAATCGTGAAAGAGGCACCAAACTGATTTATATCTGTTTTAAATCCTGATAAATTGATAAGTCGGGTCTCTGATCACCGTAAAGCAAGAGTAAACAGAGTGCAATAATGAAATAGGTAGGAAAAATGATCTCCATTTATGCCTGCTCAAAATTACGATCATTGATTGATAAGTAAGTTCTCGAATCTAAAAAACGAGATTTAAAAAGATAGAATTGTGAAATAAGTAACATAATGTTGTGGATTCCGAGTGAGAAACCACACAAAATAATAAATAACAAAAACTGATATGGAGATAGAAAATGTAAGTTATATTGAACAAGATATACAAACTGGAACAAGGGTTAGTTTATTCAGGAATACTATTAGTAGAAATAATTATGTACAGTCTTGAAGTGAAATAGTATGTCCGGGTAATGAGTCTATATCCAACAACTCCAGCAAGAGGGGAAAATGAGGAGGATTTGATAATGTATACTCATACAAGCTTCTTCTTCTTCTATGTGCCCTGTTCCTTCAGGACGTAGGCGATCATGGTTCTCCACGTCTCCCTATCCCTGTCTGGCTCTTAGTATGTTTGCTCCTGTTACTCTTGGCAACCCCGTTCCGTCATCCACCTGCAAATATATTATCCGCTGCCTTCCTCCGTCTCTTTTTCCTTCTACCTGGCCAGTCAGTATCAGGTTATCCTAATAACAATTAAACTGCAACTAGAAGAGGTTAAAATTATAGCGATCAAAAAAGCATACTCCCGGGACTTTGTTCCATAAAGTAGTGGTTCTTTGGAAGAATCTGTTCTATTAGAGATTCCTTAACAATGAGAGGGGAAAATGAGGAGGATTCGATAACGTATTGTTCTCTCGGCTTGAATTTGTTTGAATCCTTCGTCGCCAAATTTGTTGTTGATTCCCAGTGAGAAACCACACAAAATAATAACAAAAACAGATATGGTGATAGAAAATGTAAGTTATATTGAACAAGATATACAAACAAGAAACACGGGTTAGTCAATTCAGGAATACTATTAGTAGAAATAATTATATACGGTCTTGAAGTGAAATAGTATGTTCGGGTAATGAGTCAATATCCAACAACTCCAACTAACTCTGCACCAACTTACTGACCAAGTAAGCAACTGCTTTACAATTCTACAACTACTCTGCAACTACTACAACTACTACAGTATTTAGTCGGCCTTCCCATTTAAGGCGAAATGTAACAAAAGGTCATTTACATGTGGGTCTTCCGGGCCATATAGCACGGCCAAAAATATCTGTCGGTTATTCTCCAGTCGTTACTCTACCCTTCGACTGGGTTAGTGCTCTCTGCCCGAAAGCAGAGAGCTGACAGTGACAATGGCAGTTGTAACTACACAACTACTACAATATTTAGTTGGCTTCCAATTTAAGGCAGCATGTAACACAAGGTCGTTTTTATGTGGATCTTCCGGGCCATATAGCCCGGCCAAAAATATATGTCTGTTATTTCCCCAGTCGTGTATCTATCCTTTGGCGCAACCACAACTGGCTTAGCGTTCTCTACCCGAATGCAGAGAGCGCTCTCCACCCGAAGGTAGAGAGTTGACAGTGACAATGGCATTTGTAACTACACAACTACTACAGTATTTAGTTGGCCTTCCTACTTAAGACAACATGTGACAAATGGTCTTTTTTCATGTGGGTCTTCTGGGACATATAGCCCGGCCAAAAATATCCGTCTGTTATTCCCCAGTCGTGACTCTACTCTTCGGCGGAACCACGACTGGGTTAGTATTCTCTGCCCGAAGATAGAACCCGCTCTCCGCCCGAAGGCAGACCGCGCTCTCCGCCCGAAGGCAGAGCCCGCTCTCCGCCCGAAGGCAGAGCGCGCTCTCCGCCCGAAAGTAGAGAGCTGACAATGGCTGTTGTAACAATGACAATGGCTGTCGTAACTACACAACTATTACAGTACTTAGTTGGCTTTCACACTTAACGCAACATTTTTATGTGGGTCGTCTGGGCCATATTGCCCGGCCAAAAATATCTGTCTGTTATTCCACAGTCGTGACTACCCTTCGGTGGAACCACGACTGGCTTAGTGCTCTCCGCCCGAAGGCAGAGAGCTGAGAGTGACAATGGCAGTTGCAATTACTACAACTACTACAGTATTTAGTTAGCCTTCTCACTTAAGGCAACAGGTGACACAAGGTTTTTTTTGTGGGCTTTTTGTGCCATATAGCCCGGCCAGAAATATCTGTCTGTTATTTACCAGTCGTGATTATACCCTTCGGCTGAACCACGACTGGGTTAGTGCTCTCCGTCCGAAGGCAGAGGGCGTTCTCCGCCCGAAACCTGAGAGCTGACAGTGTCAATAGTAGCGTGTTTGTGACTACTACTTTCGTTATATTTATAGGCCAGATTATATGTACACATACGGCGAATCCATTCTTATGTGTAAAAGTGGATGATCCCCAACCCATAATGGGGGACATCAATTTCTGTTTAAAATCGCGAGGATTGATTGATATGGTTATGAATGATTATAAAGCAAGATTTAACCACATATGAGTAACATTTGTTTCTGTTCAAAATTACTATGTTTGATTTGATTAGTACGGTCTCGAATCCTCATAAAGCAAGAATAAATTAGATAGAATAATGGAACTGGTAACGAAATTAGGTAACATATTTCTGTTCAAACTTACGAGTCTTGTTTGATAAGTAAGGTATCGAATTACCATAAAACTAGATTAAACAACACAGAATAACGAAATAAGCACAAATTACGGTACATTTATTTTTGTCCAAAATTACAATGATTTATAGATAAGTTAGGTTTAGGATTTCCATGAACAAGATTTTAAAAGATAGAACAGTGAGACACGTTCCAAATTAATTACATTTATTTCTGCTCAAATGACGAGGCTTGATTAATATGTAAGTTTTCAAATCTCCATAAAACAAGATGAGACCAGATAGTATAGAAAAACATGCACCAAAATAAAGTACAATGTTTTCTGTTCAAAATTCCGAGACTTGATTAATCAGTATCGTCTTGAATCTCCATAAATCAATATTACCCCAGATAGAATAGTGAAATCTCTACCAAGATTAGGTAATATTTTTCTGTTGAAAATTACGAAGGTTGATTAATAAGTAAGATCTACGTATCATGTCTTTTTAATAATTGTTTCACCGCAAGCAAAGCACTGGTGGACTGGGGTCTACATGAGCGGAAAGTGAAAAGGAACAATTTACAGAGGAGGTCGGAGAATGGATAAGAAAAAGATGGGAATACTGGTGCTAGGAGAGTTGCGTGAGAGTAGAGCAAAAAGGAAGAACAAGATACAGTGGGTGTTGGGAAAAGGATAAGAGAAAAATAGAAGTAAAGGCGATAAGAGATGGCAATTGGCGTTGCATTTAAAATCTTGGAGGTAAATTTTTGATTTGTTCCCCGAAGGCCTTTACCCCTTCAAATCTTTCCAAAACATCCTTATTTCCGTGCAAATGTAAATGCTGAACTCAAATCGATAATTGTTTATCCTGGTCGTTAACGTGACAAAAGGTAGGTTTCGTCAATACACAATTATCGATTGGAGCATATACAGCATATATATATATACATATACATATATGTATATGTATATATATGCTATATATATACATAAACATGTAGGTAATGTCAGACAGATTTTGGTCAACAATGCGGTGATCCTTTCTCATACACACAGTAAGAGGAACCTGCAGATATTGGAGGTCATGTACATCAAATCAAAACAACCAACACTCAATAAAATCAACTCTAAAACAGGAAATAACATATTACATTGCATTTGACTACATGGTTTTGTTGTCATTACGCGCTATCCCGCGGTGTGACGTCATAAAACCGCATCGCAAACTTAAGAACTGCGTTTATTATTTTTGGTAACTATTGCCGTTGCCAAGCGGAGTTTTAAAGTAAAGATATTGACCCTTCCTTCCTCTTCGTAACACTTCACCTGCCAGTAGTAAGCTGTACGTTTCTGTTTTGAATGCCAAAAAACTGTAAATTTTGTATATATATCATTTTGTGTTATTCGTAAATTAAATATTTGTATGTGATTTTACTCTGAGTTTTGGTCAATCATTTTTTCTTTTGTTACATTTAACACGTAATAAATACAACTATTGTATTAATTTGTTTTCATACGTCTGTGAATTTCGATAAGCATATAATATTCTATATAGTAATACAACTTCTATTAGGGATCACTCTTTTATACGTCACATGGATGTAGTGCTCATGACTCTTAATAGATACCGTCACGAAACCGGCTTTAAATACTAGGGAATACACGTTCAGACTGGTTTCTTTCTTCACTATTAGACATGCTACGCAGTAAGAGACTATATTAACTATATATTTGTTGTGGGATCTCCCCCTTTTGCATATGATAATACCGAAGTTACCAAGAAACGAAACTAGCTCTGAGTGGAACTAGAATAATATACCCGGATATACTATTTCCGACTTTTTTTTTTTTAATCATTTCACCCCGAGCAAGGCGGAAACGCCACTGATGTGAAGGGGGCTACATAAATGTAAAAAGATTAATTAGAAAAGAGTGAGGAGTACAACCTAGTTAGGAAGGAACAATAGAAAGCTGAGAAAGCAGGTGCGATGACAGATACATAGGTGGAGAGAAAGGGAAGGTTATACAGGGGCTTCAATACTTGTATATATTTATTTCTACTAATAGTATTTCTGGATTTACTAACCTGCGTTCAAGTTTGTATATTACGTTCAATATAACCTACTTTTTCTATCTCCTTATCTGTTTTTGTAGTTCATTATTTTGTGCGGTTCCTCATCCGGAATCCGCAAAATATTATATATAATAAGGAACAGCTTTGTTTAGCACGCGTTCAACCTAAATCGAGTACGTCTTTCCTCATTGTATGTCTCAGGAACTTCAGCTGTCTCTTCTTGATGCTCAGTATTAATTTCTTTTCCATCCTTCCCAAAACCTCATCATTGCTCACATGCTCGGTCCATGATATCTGCAGGATCCTTCTGTAGAGCCACATTTCAGCTGGTTAAAGTTTTTCCTTCATCTTTGATGACATTGTCCAGTATTCTCTGCCGTATTGAAGAACTGATATCACATAGCAATCCAGTACTCTTTTTTTGTTTCTAGTATACAGGTTGATATAAAACACAAAAAAAAAATCATCGTTACTGGCATGTCACAAAATTGAAGGAGAAAATGAAGGATAAAATCGCACTTGAACTGTGACATAATTATGATATTGTGAATTTTAGAAGCTAACAAAGATTCATTTAGATATTCGAATATCACAGATTGATTGAACAGACTTTTTAACTTTCACTGAGTTCATGGAGAATCTATTTATTGGGTTTCTTCATCTAGCGAATCTTTCAGAGATGGCCCGATACTTTTGACATACCGACACCCATTAGCTGAGACATTTCTCTGACTTTGACGTGGTCATTGTTCGACTTGAGTTTTCAGATGTTGATTGTCGATTGCAGATTTGACTTCCTATACCACCTTTCTCTTCAAGTCTCATATCCTCATTGTGGAACTTCAGAAACAAGCTCCGTACTGTCCAATCCCAAATAGATATTTCACCAATCCTCTGTTAATGTTAGCATCAGTTTGAGAAGGATTGTGACTCATGCAAAAAAGTAAAAAATGTCTTCTTCAGAATTTAGCTTTAAATGTTTTTTTATAATCTTTTCACCGCAAGAAAGGTAGAACCCCCCTCCCTGCTGCGCAGAGTGTCACAGTGAGAAAAAAGAAAAAGAAAGAACTCGGTACAGAGGATGTCTTAGAAATGATAAGAGAAAGGTGGGAATCAAGGTGATAGAAGATGGCTGTTAACGTTACATTTAAACTTTTTGAGATTATGGCTATCTGGGAAGTAAGTATATGAAAGAGATTTCCACAGTCGGGAAGTGCGAGAAAAGAAACTGGAGGAATAGAAGTGACGTTTTAGATTAGAAAATTTTGGCGGGAAAAGAGTGTGGCCTAGTTGCTAATCTGGTCGCACGAGTAAATTCATAATATCGGACCACCTCAAAAAAATTGGCAAGATGAAGAAAGTCGATAAATGAATTACCCAATAACTCACTGAAGTTAAAGAGTTCGACATTTTGAAGTGTGTTCCATGCTGCGAAATTCGAATTATATTTCTTGATCGTATACTGACTTGTGAGGCGAAATTAACCTTTTATGATCGGCTTTTATGATCGGCTCAATGGCTTGCTCATGAAGAAGCACCCAAGCATTTTCCACAGGCAAAATGCACCAACTAAAGATTATAGTGACTGTCTGGTGCCGCCATGGTTGCTGTTCAATACAGTTTTCTGGAATCTAAACAGAGTATCACTGCCGAAAATTTTCTTTCAGCGATCGGATGAAACACATATTCTTCTTCTATGTGCCCTGTCCCTTCAGGACGTAGGCGATCATGGTTTTCTACGTCTCCCTATCCCTAGTGGTCTTAGTACGTTTTCTTCTGTTACAGAAGGGTCTGAGCAGGTAGATGACATCCACCTGCTCAGACCCTTCAGATATGTTATCCGCTGCCTTCCTCTGTCGCTTTTTTCTTCTATCTGGCCTGTCACTATCAGGTTCTCCAAGCCCTCCTTCCTCATTGCATGTCTCAGGAACTTCAGTTGTCTCTTCCTGATGCTCACTATTAATTTTCTTTTCGTTGCCATTCTTTCCAAGACCTCTTCATTGCTCACATGCTCGGTCCGTAATATGCGCAACATAATGTAGTTCAGTTCATATGTATTATTTTTAAATCAAAATTTCCCTAAGCAAGGCAATAAAGCCACTAAAATAGAAAATGTCACAGGAACCTCAGCTGTCTCTTCCTCATGTTAATATGAGCTTTCTTTTCGTTTGCATCCTTTTCAACACCTCATAGTTGTTCATGTGAGCAGTCTGTGGTATTCTCAGCATCCTACTGTAGAACCACATTTCTACTGTTTCAAGCTTGAAGCAGCAGAAATTACATCCTTGAGAAGTTCTTCCAATATTCACTGCCTTACAAAAGGACATATATCACATAGCAGTCAGAGACTCTTTTCATTGTTTCCAATGAGGTTTTCCTGTCTCTGAGAACTCTGGTTAGCTTTTGAAATGCGTCCTTGGCCATGCCAGTGCGTCTTCGAATCTGACATTCGCACTTTCCATCCTCTGTCAAAACGTTTCCCAGGTACTGAAATTTCTTTACTTGTTTTTTGTTTTAGTTTCTCCGATCTGTAGTCGGCATTTTGGGGTCTGCTTTTTGCTGATGAATATACATTCAGTTTTCTTGAAGTTTATGCTCAGTCCTTTCTTCTCGCTTTCTTCTGTAGGAGGTCCTGCATTTTCTTTTCGGTGTTTGCTATCCGCGTATCTTACATCGTTGAGATTGTAGCCGTCAATGACAAATCCTGGCAAGGCTTCTATTTCTCTCATAACTGCTTTAAGGTTGAAAAACTCAGGTGAGAAAACACATCCTTGTCTTACGACCCTTTCTAATTTTGTATACTTGCTGGATTCATTTCCTATCGGTAAGAAAGAGGTTTGCTGCCAATATAGGTTTTTGATTATCCTAGTGTCTTCCGAAAATGTAGAGGTTACCGAGCGTCTGGAACAAGTCTTTGTTGCGTACTTTGTCAAAAGCCTTTGCGTAGTTTATAAAGCACAGGTGAAGGGCCTTCTGCATTTGTATTGCTCTTTCAAATAGCATTTTGAGCATGAATATCGCATTCCTAGTGCCGGTATCTTTAACAAAGCCACAATGCTCTTGTCCTATCTCTTGGTCAATTCTGCTGCGCGCTCTGTTCATCAGGATTTGGATGATGAGTTGATAGGATACAAATCCTATATTTTACAGAAAATAGCTGAAGCACAAAAAAATAGAAAAGACACATACGCAAAATCGGATCAGTCAGTCAGTCAGTTAAATGCCATACGTGATGCACACATGAGCGATCATGTCTCTTTCGAAACATGTCCAACCGGGCAGAAGATTGTCCCGCAGTAGGTTGCCATTGCTTTCTGCGGTAGATTGGTTGCCATCCAAGGCTATAGAACCCAATATGTCCTGTTATTTAGCCAATAACTGGAGAGAAGAGACGGATTAATACCTTTCCCAAGGTTATTTGCGCGTAAGTGAAAGTAAAGAATTCAACTGGAATTCGAACTCGGCTTCCCGATTTCTCGTTCCAAATCTGTATCCACTGCACCACAAAGCACATATAAAAGAACTGCTAAAAAGATTTTGGAACAAATTACTAAAATAAGATCCAGAATGTCTCGAACAGTGGAATCGGCGAGCTATACTAAAATCCCGACCTACTCTGTTGTTGTGTTTACTTTGGTATGATATTATTGGGAAAGTCATCAATACATCTCGTTTACCTCTAGCGATGGACTAAAAAGATTGATAAACATAACCTTAAGGTAAAGCAAGACTAAGCGGAGAACTTTGAATTTAATACCGTGAAAAAGCACCAGGAAACTAATCCTCTTTCTTTCAATACACAGTTATTAAATGTAAGATGAAATATATATAGATATCAAGGTCACCGAACCATATGTGGCAGCAATTTTCTAAGCACGGACGAATGGCAGACACAGATATTGAAGATAGATTCTGGAGATAAAAAATGTCTACCAACATTTCTCAGGAGCAGACCTAACGATGGTTTCAATATAGTCCTTCCACTTCGCGTCAGCCGTAAAAGGCCCAACGGGCTACTCTCCTGCAATTTAGCATCATACTGATCAAAGTCAGGAAAGGGTACTCTTAGATGGGTAATAGAGAGCAGTTTGGTTTTGTATGCGTTCAACTTAACAAGTCATTCTTTGCCCCCGCTTAACAACAGGCTGGAGATCACTTCTTTTAGATAATCTCTCAATTTTGCTCTAAAAACGATTTTAATTAAAAATTAGACCTTTTTACAACTTACTATGTTTTTAGAACAACAGGGTTTCCGCGTATTTATATAAAATCTACTTTTTTCTAATCACTACTTTTACGTTAATTCACTAACAATATTTATCTGACGTTTTGTCTTCTGTTTGTGTAATTATTTTTGGGTAAGTACAATGCACCCACCTTCTAGAAATACTAGGTAAGCTTGATTTTCTTCAACCTTTTTCACCCCATACAATGCAGTAAAGCTACTAAGACACAAGGGGATACTTGGAATGGAAGAATTAGAAAAGAGAAACATTACAAATGAGCAAGAACAAAAGTAAAATAATCAGGAAGACAATACATAGTGATTGACATTGCATTTACATTTTTGAAAATCAAAGTTGGCTGGAAAGCATGGAGTCGGAATTGAGTTCCACAAGGAAGAAGTTCCAGAAAATAAATTGTAAGCATGAAACTTACGGTTACATCAGCATAACTGTAAATTGATAAGACCTCATTTCTTTGTCTAGAATTGTGCTTAAATTAAAAAAGTCTAGGTACCATAGCGACGAATACTAACCATGAAAGTATTTATAGAAGAAAAAAGGGAGATAATTTTAGGGCGGTGGGAACGTGACTAAAGCAGAGATGCTAGACCAACACCAATACTATTGCTGATTCTTTTTTGGATTTATCAAGAAGCTCTAGATAAATTACAAATTTAGCTTAGACACCGTCACTTTGTAGAGAAGATTTAGAGAACTATTGTAACAAATTAAGACAAATGGTGTTACTTGGAGTAAAAGAATTAGAAAACAGAAACATTACTAATAAGCAAGAACAAAAGTAAAATAATCAGGAAGACAATAGATAGTGATTGACATTGCATTTACATTTTTGAAAAACAAACTTAGCTGGAAAGCAGAGAGTTGGAAGGGAGTTCCACATGGAAGGACTTCGAGGAAAAAGAAACTGTTTGCATAGAACTTTCGGTTACATGTAGCCAATTCAATAAATAATCTCACCGCTTAAATTCAAAATGTCTACATATCATACTGAAGGGCTCATTTGAACAATTAGCATTAAATTATTTATAGAAAAGACGCCGAAAGGCCAACCTTACAGTTCTGGGAATCAGATCAGAACCAAAAATACAAGGTAAACAAAAAAGTTCTGTCCGTTTTTTGATTAGTCATGGAATCAAGTTAAAATATATACGAAATGCGTGTAGCAATTGTTTTCAAATTCGGACAGCCGAAAGTAGGAACATCAGAAGTTATAAAAAAAACACACGCACCGTGCCCGGCCATCAGTTATAAGTCGGACAGCTGTGAGAAGAATAGAAGTGTCTAGAGATCTCATTCGGGCTGTTTGCTTTACGACTTCAAAGTGGGCTTATTAGCAGCTGCATCAAGTGGCCGCATATGTCAAGCGTTTGGGTATAGTGCTGTGGTTGAAGGTGTTGGTTCCGAAAATTCAAGTCGGGTGATTTGTCTTTCCATGATGAGCCTCGCAGTGGAAGACCACAGGTCTTGAATTACGGAGTCCTGACGGCGGCTATTGAAGAGAACAGTAGTCTAACGTGTGGTGAACTTGCAAGACAGTTCAACGTTTCTGATGAAACAATTAGACACCACCTGCACCGCCTAGGTAAGACGTAAAAACTGAGCAAGTTGGTTCCGCAAACGCTGTTGGAGGTCCACAAGGGACAACGAGTGGCAGCCTGCGTATCGCTGCTTTCTCGTCACCATACCACATCCTTATTCAATCGATTGCTTACCAGTGATGAAAAGTGGGTTCTGTACGAAACTCCCAAACGTTCCAGACATTGGTTGTCTCCTCAGGATGTTATCCCTCACATCGCAAGACCGCCTATGCATCCACGAAAGATTATACTTTGTATCGGGTGGACAGGTCGTAGAGTGGTTTATTATGAACTGCTACCAATGGGCCAAACGGTCACTGGAGACCTATACTCACAGCAATTGAAACGTTTGCAACAGGCTCTGCGCCAGAAGGAGCCAGTACTGGTGAATCGCAAAGTTGTGCCTTTCCTTCATGACAACACCAGGCCGCATGTCGTGGAAGTTGTCAGGGATACCATACGGCAACTTGGATGGGAGACTTTGTGCCATCCACCTTATTCACCTGACCTTACGCCATCCGATTACCACTTCTTCCACTCCCTGGATAATCATCTTCGTGGGAAATCCTTCACCAATGAAGAAGCATTGCGCAAAACCCTCACGGACTTCTTTGCGTCAAAGCCCCCACTCCCCGAGTTCTACCGCAAGGGCATTGGACAGCTGGAGACACGTTGACAGAAGGTGCTGGATTCTGATAGCAATTACTTCGAAAACTAAATACTGTGAAGCGTTTTCTTCTTTTCCTTTAAAAACGGACAGAATGTTTTTGGTTACCGTGTATTACTGATTCTTTAAGGATGGCCTAATGAGTTATCCGTAACCAGTATCAGAAACAAATCGTTCAGTAAAATCCTGAAAATAGAATTAAAATAAGGATGTTTGATGTATTTAACCTGGAAGGCAGGACAAACCTAAATGAACTAAAACACTTGCTAAGATTTATTGTCGGCAGATATTTATTTATAACCCGGATATAAGAGGCCCTGATATAAGAGAAATTCGGATATAAAAGAGGTTTTCTCTGATCCAAATTAGAGCCTGTGGAAATGTACAGTATAACCCGAATATAAGAGACCCGAATATAAGAGAAACCCGAATATAATTGAGATTTTCACTGGTCCCAAATTAGAGCCTGTGGTAATGTATATAAAATAGACAGAACCCGGATATAAGAGAATTTATCCGGTCCCGATAACTCTCTTATATCAGGGTTACACTGTATAACATACACAGTATACATGATAACACCCTAGAAGGAGACTATGTTGATGAATAAAATCGAGTTTTGCCTAAAAGCTGTTATTTTATTAGGCCAGGGATTTATTGATTGATGTGCTATATATGCATTAACGAATGTAATTAGTTGGTACAAAACCTCTTTCTCAAGAGTGGAAAATTTTTGCAATAGAGTAAAACTCTGTCACTATCGAAATCTGAAAATTATCAACGTTCCAGATTGTAACACGTTCTATGACAAATTTGCAATAGAGTAAAACTCTGTCACTATCGAAATCTGAAAATTATCAACGTTCCAGATTGTAACACGTTCTATGACAAATTTGCAATAGAGTAAAACTCTGTCACTATCGAAATCTGAAAATTATCAACGTTCCAGATTGTAACACGTTCTATGACAAATTTGCAATAGAGTAAAACTCTGTCACTATCGAAATCTGAAAATTATCAACGTTCCAGATTGTAACACGTTCTATGACAAGCGACCTTTGTGTTTTACACAATAATTAACAAATTTCAGAACAAAACTCGCATTACAACATCAAGTTCTTCGAATAGGTTCTCTATTTCCCCTTCGTTTATATCCAATTCCTTAAAAAATGTACACTTAATGATAAATATCGAATGAGTTTAAAAATTTAATTTAAAAATAAGTCCACAAAATTAAGTAAAGTTAATTCTAAGAATGTTAAAATAGGTTCGACATTTTAAGTTTATCTTCCCGGATCAGATACAGGACCTGAAATAAGTTCCGATATGAAACCTCTTTCTGAACAAATTTTGTAAATGCATAAAAACGGAAAGCATTTTATCTCTTTCTGCTTTCTAGAAATAGAGAAAAATTGTAAGTTTCTTGCTATCGACATTCTCGAGATACAGATTCTGAATATTCCGGGCAGAGAAACAGAAATGTTTAGATTTTTATTTCTTTTCTTTTTTGGTGGGGGGGGCGTATATCACGTGATTAAGTTAACCCAAAGGGACAGATGTGTAAATCATGAAAGTAACTTTTTTTTTTAGGTGGACTTTATTGGAAATTTAAATTCCTATTTGGTAGCAGTTTTAAACGTGACATGTCACTCACTCACACTCTGTCTCTCACTATTTCGCTTAATTACTCTCCCTCTCTCTCACTCTCTTTCTCGCTCTCACGCGCGAGTGCACTCTCGTTATCTCTCTCTTTATATATATATATATATATATATATATATATGAAGAACATTCATAAGTAGTTAAAATTTGCATCAATGAAAACATTCTGTCGATATACACTTTATATCCATTTATAAATATAGGCGTGGGCCAGTGCCGTGGAAATATTTATATAGATACCCCGGCATCATATATATTGATGTATCTTCCCCCAAGAGTGACAAGAAGGAAATATATATAAAATCATCCGCGGATAGGCTTGTTTCTCTGTATCATAGCTTATGAGTACGGTTAGATATCCGATTGCTTTTAGGAATATATATATATAACAGTCTTTATTATAATACAGTAGATATGTATATATATTCTTCACTACTCGACGACATAAGTGTTGCAAAAAAAAAAATAATAGGGCACTATTAAAGAGCTTTCATAACTGGTAATAAAGTTTATTTAAAAACGCTACCTCAATATTCTATCACTCTCTCATCATGAGCGTGACTAATGATATATATATATATATATATATATATATATATATATATATATATATATATATCGTCCATAATATAAGGAACGGAAACAACAAAGACCTAAATATGTGTATTACTTAAAAACTAATGCATGATTAGCAATGAAATTTTTACCGAATAAAGATTAGGGTGTAATGCATAAATATTATACAAAGTTACAAAACTGTACATAATATTTTTTTAAATAAAGATTAAATGGAACAAAGGAAATAAGCTACTGAACAAAAATTAAGGAACGATCTTGTTAATATTTGATTGTGAACAAAATATCTACAAAATTAAATATTTGGTAAACAACCACTGAGTTTCAATGACATCTCTGCATCGTCTACCACATGATCTAATTAATTTCTTGCAAAAATCTGTAGTAATTCCCTCCCATTCGTTTTTCAATAATTCCCACAGGTGATCCTGGATTTTCGGGTTTCTTTTCTGATCCCTTTCTCCAATTATCTTCCAAACATTTTCTATTGGATTCAAGTCGGGGCTCTCGGCTGGCCACTTCATTAGGGCGATTCCTTCTTCTTCAAATAAAGCCATAACCTTCTGAGCTTTGTGGCAAGGTGCATTGTCCTGCATGAAAATAGGAGATTCATAAAGATTATGGTGTAATCTTGGTACCACATGCTGCTGAAGAAGTAAATTTATGTAAATTTTTGTAACTTTGTATAAGATTTATGCATTACACTCTAAGCTTTATTCGGTAAAAATTTCATTACTAATCATGCATTACTTTTTAAGTAACACACATATTTATATCTTTGTTGTTTCCGTTCCTTATATTATGACTACAATATATATATATATATATATATATATATATATATATATATATATATATATATAACAGTGTTTATTATAGTAAAAAGAATATGTATGTAGTGGTTTGGGGGCAGAGAGAATAGCATAGATAGATAGATAGATTTATATATTAATCTCTCTTACTTTGTTGCTGTCCCTCTTTCACTCAAACTCTCTCTCTTTCTCTCTCTCTCTTTTTCTCTCTCTCTCTCTCTCTCAATCGATCGATACATATATATTTATTTATATAAAGAGATTTACAAGCAGGTAGACAATAAAAATTATATATGTTGTTAAAATAAATAAAATCAGCGTATACTCAAAAATGGATATTCGCGAAAAATAACGTAATATATATATATTGTCATCCGCAGACAGATCTATTTCGTCGTATCACAGCTCATCAGTACGGTTAGACTCCGATTGCTTTTTTACCCGGGATTGAAACCCGACCGAAAAGGCGTCAATCGGCGACTCTACCCCTGGGCTATGGGCGTTTTGAAATACTAAAGAGTACATTTTTTTAATGAAATCGTCATTGGCTTCATCCACTGTTTCCCAACGGATTCTGAATCTCCAGCAGCTCTTCTGGACGGTCTCCTTGTTTAAGTTGGTAAATGGTTCCATAATCTTTGCCATCAGTTCTTCTTTGGTGTCACAAGAAGTTTTGTTGGTCTCTCGTTAAAATGCATCCCACACATAATAATCAAGGGGTTGCAGTCAGGGGAGTTAGATAGCCAGATGTAAGGGGTTATGAGTTTGCAGAAATTTTATAACAGCTAGGACTAGGTTCTGCTAATTGTGTGACATGGTGCAGAGTCCTGCTGATCTTCCCACAGCCACCCTCGTGACCCAGGCAGGCACTGCTTCCTGAAAACAATCCGTGTTGAGTCTATCTGAGTGATAGAATAAATGGGAGTATAACTTCGACATCACTCTTGATAACTCTATATTTATTAAAATATTAATAAAATCCCTCTGTGCTTCAAGTACGGCCTCCGTATGACACGGAATCACTTGCATCTCTTTTAAACGGTCTCCTTCTTTAATTTGTTGAATTCTGGATTAATTCTTTTTTCCAGTTCATTTTGGGTGCATCAAGGATTTACCTTTCACTAAAATGCGTCCCACACATAATAATCAAGGGGGTTGCCGTTTGGGGAGTTAGGTGGTCAAATGTAAGGGGTGATGTGGTCGCAGAAACTGTTTGACAGTCATGACTGGGTTGCCCGCTTGTGTGGTATCGTGAATAATCCTGTTGCCAAACTTAGTGTCTTCCAGCAGCCACCCTTTTGACCCAAGCCAGCACTACTTTCTCAAGGTACTTGGTGTAGACGTCCGTGTTGAGTTTTAGGTCCTGTTGGGGAAGTGAGTAACGACATATCAACCACTGTGGGTTATTTAATGCCCAAAATGGTGGGATTTTAAGGTACTTTTTTAATGTTCAGTTACAGTGAGGAGGTTGATTTAGTCAGATTTTGATGAAAAATTTGTTTTTATTTTATTTACTTTAGAAAACTGAAGAAGTCTTCTAGTTTTGTATTCAAAAATGTATTGCCGGTAATAATTTCTTTCCTACAAAAATGTATTATGGCAATTTTTTCCTTCAAAAATATATTGTTGGTAATATTCTTCATTCAAAAATGTATATTTTTCGATAAAAGTCTATTTTTATACTTTCATAGTGTTTTGACCCCAGTTTGGGGGGTTAACTATTTGCCCATAGCTGGGACCCTAACAGGTGCTACTACTCCAGGTCAAGGTGGACCTGGGAACAATAGCAATTAAGAGTCTCAATCAGAGGTCTTGCTGCCGGATGCAGTTTACCGTCATACCCAGACATAGGTCCTGTGGGAAGATGAATGGAGGTATAACATCGCAATCACTAGTGATCACATGAAACACCTTCGTTATCACCATTAGACTCATTTAACTCTTTCCGAATCATCTGTTCTCAGATCGACACCAAAACACTCTGAAATATTCGGATTGGAGCTTAAACAGCGAATGTTTTTCAATTTCTGGCGTAGTGAATTACATCATCTTTTTCTTGCATATGGTACCCAACTGACCCTACTATACTCTGAAGTCGACAAAATCAAAAACAAACAACGTTCATACACGAAGTTAAAAATATAAAATAGCAACAATTTACCCATTGTACCCAGTATATATGTGCGTGCTTTTGTATAAATTGTATTTCGACCGACTCTTTCATTGATGCAAGTTTCATTAAATACCAATGAATGACTAGAAAAAGATTTCTTTTTTTAAATTTCCCCCCAACGTTCTAAAAAGTTTTTTTTAACATTGAGATTGAGACTGTATTAGCATTTACAAAATTCTGAGTGCGTTCCGCTTTCAGAAGCCATTTTCAAAAAAACAAAAATATATTTTCGTTTATTTTTTGTCTTAAAATTATTTTCATGCATTAAGTCACGCGCTTATTTTCAAATATCACGCCGACACGTGTTACTTTGTGGTGCTACATTTGTACATCAATATATATATATATATATATATATATATATATATATATATTCTAAACATATACTGTTAAATATAAGAGACAATGGATGTCTATTATGTTTAATCATAAGCCGTTCTAAACATCGTTTCAGGTGAAAATAAAGACAAAAATTCTCCAACAGTAGGATAATTTTTTATTAAGTTGGTTCTAAGCTTTCGGCTCACATGAGAGAGGTTACAAGGACGTTAAAATAAAAACTTCCACCATCAGCGACGATTTTATCTTGTATTGACATAAAACTTTACTAAGCAACGACAACAGTTACCAAAAATAGCAAACGCAGCTCGTAAATTTGTAATGCTGTTCTATGACGTCGCACCTCGTGAGAGTTCAAAATGATAAGAGAACCATATATTTAAATGCAATGTAATGTGTTATGACCAGATTTAAACATGATTTTATTAAGTGTGGGTTGTTTGGATTTAACTGGCCTCCTGTACTTGAAGGTTTTTTTTTACTGTGTGTATGACTAAGTATTGTTGACTAAAATCTGTCCGATATTACCTACATGACTATGTTTTTCTAAAAAAATATTGTTTAACTGTACTCTGATCAGAAAGGTGACAGGTAAGTCTACGAGATTCCGTAGTTGTAGTAAAACCAATATATATAGTGGGTTTATTATTATATATATATATATATATTATTAATTATCACTTTAGAACATGAGCAAACTACAAACTACTACGAAATTGTACATTTTGTTTCGACATTGAAAGAACAATGTCTCACCAAGTAATTAATAATTAACTATTATCATTAATCATTATTAACAACATAATGACATAATATAGACATTGTTGTTTCAATGTCGAAACAAAATGTACAATTTTATTGTGGTCTGTAGTTCGTGTATGTTTTAAATTAATTATAATAAATATTCATTTTTCTATCTTTATACTGAGCACTGTTTTAAATTAATATTTTGAACGTTGCTATTATTTTCTTCGTTCTTGTTCCTTTGTATATTGTGGTGATACCGAGCAAGCGAGGGACCAGATGTTTGCCCTCAGAGGTCCAGATAGCAAATGATCAAAACTAGTCTTTGCGCATCTGGGCTCCACGCAAAAGTTCCGGGGGCAACCCAAAAATAAATAAATATCAAATTCCTTTTACAAACCCATTTCGCGAGCCGACGTGAATCTTGTCTATCGTCCAATGGGAAGCCCAGAATGAAACCCTGGTGTGAATTCCCAAATGACTTTTTCGGAACCTTGAAAACGAAATAAAAGGACGACTCAAGGAAACAATCGATAGTTGAGAAAATACGAACCTATTGAATACGTCCTTTGACCACGTCAAGCGATCGTATTACGTTGCCTCTCCTTTCCCACTCATCTTCTTCTTCACTGTTCACTGAGCCACTTAACAACTGACCGGTACCCGAAGAACTGAGCGGAGACTTCAAAGACACTCCTAACAAACGAATACACATACTAACGCACAAAATCTTTTCGGGAATTGCTGCTATGAACATTTTTAACGACCTTTGTACCAACCAAAAACACTACTTTTATTTGTAAAAAACCTTAATTTTATATATATAGACAATATATATATATATATATATATATATATATATATATATATATAACCAATACATATATATACATATATATAAACAATATATATATAAATATATATAAACAATATATATATATATATATGTAAACAATATATATATATAAACAATATATATATATAAACAATATATATATAAACAATATATATATATAAACAATATATTTATATATATATATAAACAATATATATATAAACAATATATATAAACATAATATATATAATATATATAAACAATATATATATAAACAATATATATAAACAATATATATATATATAAACAGTATATATATATAAACAATATATATATATAAACAATATATATATATAAACAATATATATATAAACAATATATATATATATAAACAATATATATAAACAATACATATATATATAAACACTATATATAAAAAATATATATAAACAATATATATAAACAATATATATATAAACAATATATATATATAAACAATATATATATATAAACAATATATATAAACAATATGTATATATATATATATATATATATATATATATACAAACAATATATATATACAATATATATATGTTGTTTCTATACACAATATGATTTTCTTATTTTATACCCCTCTTTTAGTGGACTATCTACTAACAAGGTCAAATTCAGTTACTCTGTTTCAACACACAATATACTTTACTATAACGGATAACCCACGATAATATAAATATGTATATATATATCTGTGTGTGTGTGTGTGTGTGTGTGTGTGTGTGTGTGTGTGTGTGTGTGTGTGTGTGTGTGTGAAAATAAACTGAAACATAATGAATAATGTATTCCTAGGATCAATCACATTTTTCCTGATCACCTATACGTTGCCTTTTGGCATTTTTTTTTTCTTCTGATCGCACTTTTCTTTGCGTTTTGGACTGAGGGAACCAATTTGTTTCTTCGCCTTGATGATACGTCTGACAGTTGAAAGGTTAACATCAACAATATCTACGATCTTTCTGTAAGACTTGCCAGTGTGTTCATACAGCGGTACAATTTTCCTACGCTTCCTTGGAGTAACCTCTATCGCAGACAATGCCCATAGGAGAACTAATCGACAGTCGAGACAATAGTTTCTGTACGTGATAAAAATCTGATG
>JBBBDQ010000404.1:295000-354285 GCA_037127315.1 Ascarosepion bandense
CTAAAGCTACAGTTTTACGTGGATCAATACAAGAAACATCCTCAATTAGCCTAGACCCTGCTGTAACAATAAAAGAATTGAAACCAGAAGAAGCTTATAAATACCTAGGTGTAAATGAGAGTGAAAACATTCACCATAAAAAAATGAAAGAAATAGTGCGTACAGAGTACTATAGAAGGCTACGAATGATATTAAAAACTGAATTAAATTCACAGAACAGAGTTATGGCCATTAATAGCCTTGCAATCCCAGTTGTCCAATATAGCTTTAACATCTTAAACTGGACTCTGAACGACATCAGGCGAATGGATGCTAAAACAAGAAAGCTTCTTTCTAAGCATAAGATGCATCATCCAAAGGCTGCTGTAGACCGTCTATACATACCCCGTAAAGAAGGTGGAAGAGGTCTTATTCAGCTGGAATTGTCATACAAGACAACAACTATTGGCTTACTAACATACATAGAAACAACAAAGGATTGGATGATACAATTAGTAAGGCAACATGAAGAAAGAAAGAAAAAATATTCAATAATAAAAGAAGGCAGTAAATTCAAACAAGATTTACAGTTAGTAGATTCTGTAGAAAAGCAGAACGGAAGCCAAGAGCCGGCTATTGCGGCAAAGAATATGAAAATGAAAGCCAAAGATAAAGCTCTTGAACAGATGAAACAGCGCTGGCAAGACAAACCTCTGCATGGCCAATATCCAGTACGTGCCAATAAATCCAATGTTGACAAAGTTAATACTCATCGATGGTTACGTGCATCTGGATTAAAGTCTGAAACTGAAGGCTTTATTCTTGCAGCACAAGACCAAAGTCTTTTCACTAGAAACTTTCAGGCAAATATTATGCATAATAATATGGATCCAAAATGCAGGTTTTGCGATAAACACCAAGAAACAATAGACCACCTAATCTCAGGTTGTTCTGTGCTTGCCCCAAATGAATATAAAAATCGCCACGATAGAGTTGGGCAATATTTACATTGGGCAATATGCAAACATTATGGAAAAGCTGTAGGCAAACACTGGTATGAACATCACCCAGCACCGGTTACAGAAATAGAAGATGTAACCATTCTATGGGATTACACCATCTACACAGACAGAAAAATTGAAGCAAACAGGCCAGACATTATTGTTAAAAACCAGAAGGAGAAAACTTGTCTATTAATTGATATGGCTTGTCCAGCGGATTGTAACATAGCAATCAAGGAATTTGAAAAACTGTCAAAATATAAAGACCTGGAAATTGAAATAGAAAAAATGTGGAAATTGAAAACAAGAGTTGTGCCAGTGATAGTAGATGCACTTGGAATGATAAAAAATGGAACAAGACAACACATTGAAAGAATCCCTGGAAACCCCAGCTTAAGAGATATACAAAAAATTGTCTTATTAAGTACAGCCCACACACTAAGGAAAACGTTATCTATGTAATGCTGGAGATGATAGGGAAGATAGAAAAACATGAAATGGAGCCATAACAACACGCCACTACCTGCCTTAGGTCTCCCCGCAGACTTGGTTGGTAGTGAGACCAAAGCAGAAATCGAAATATGATGAAAAATGACATAATAATAATAATAATAATAATAATAATAATAATAATAATAATAATAATAATAACAAATTCTTGCTTTCCTGACGGCTACAGCCTCCAGAAATTTAAATGCAAAGTCAATACTCATCTACTAACCACTGGACTCTAGCTCTCTTCCCACCCCTGTATAACCTTCCCTTTCTCTCCACCTATGTATCTGTCATCGCACCTGTTTTCTCAGCTTTCTATTGTTCCTTTCTAACTAGCTTGTACTCCTCACTCTTTTCTAATTAATCTTTTTACATTTATGTAACCCCCTGCACATCAGTGGCATTTCCGTCTTGCTCGGGATGAAATGATTAAAAAAATAAAAAAAAAAAATAAAAAATAAAACAATAAAGAAATAACAAATATATGTATACATACATATATGCACATATATATATATGCGTGTGTGGGGGGTGTATTTACATACATATGCATTTATATATACATGTATGTATCAAACAAAATTTCTCACGGACGTAATGATAATTATAATAAAAATAATACAAATACTACTAATACTAATACTACTACTACTACTAATAATAATAATAATAATTATAATAATAATAATATTTACTCTATCACATAAGAAGACAAAAGAAATTACAAAAATATCTATAATATAATCATTATAAACAAAAAACATCAAAATCAAAATAAAATAAAAACACAAATATAATAAGCTATAATTGTAAACTAATATTAACCTGACTTGGAAAATTTTAGTTGTAATATAATATTAACACACATGTCAAATTTAACATTGGAATTTAATTTAAAATATAATGGGATATATCTACGGTACAAAACTAAATTGTGCAGCATAATTTCAATATATTTTGAAAAAATAACGACTCTTACTAGAATTCCAAAATATCCTATTAATTTTTTTAAAAATTTCGTTAAAATAATTAAATCATTAAAAAATGAAACGTTAGAAAGATAGACATAAAAGGAGGGGGAATAAAAAGGAAGAGATAAAAATTAGAACGATATAGAAAAGAATTTAAATTAAAATAACTTAAAATAAAATTCATATATCAAACCAACGTCTATACCTTAATATTCATTCTTAGAAACGTGATATGGGATTTCCTTTTAAATTAATTAAGATATACCGATTCTAGTGTATATTAGCGGTGAAAAATAAATCATAAATCATACCTCCTAATATAAATTACAATATAACCACTAGTAGTAGTTTATTCAAAATAAAGTTAAAATAATAATTCCCAGTAAGAAAAACTAAATAAAAAATTAAAATATAAACAAAAACCTTTTAAATACTCATAATAATACTCATAATAGACAATAATAATAAAATAATTATAAAAAAATTTTAATAATAAAAAGTAGCAATTCTTACTAATATATATATATATAGTAATATGTGTGTGTGTGTGTGTTTATCAAACAAAATTTCTATCAAACTTTAATAATAATAATAATGATAATGATAGTAATAAAAATAATATTGATTCTTTAAAATAAACGAAGAAAATAGAAACATAAAAAAATGCTTATAAATATAATAATTAAAAAAATGAAAAATGAAAAATATAAAAAATTACAAAAAATTGCAAAAATTTAAATTTAAAATTTAAAAATTACGAAAACAAAACAACCTTTTCTGTAAAAAGATATTAACAGTACATTCCAGAATTTTTCAAAATAAACATTTTTTTTAAATTAAATTAATGTAAATTAATATAATTTACATTAATTCAAATCCCAATCAAGAGTTATCTATACTATTTATCTTTACTATTTTATATATATATATATTTGTGCATTTAGGCATCAATTTTTTTAGACATGTCAGATTAAATAAATTGCAAACATTGTGTCTGCATATTTTAAATAAAATCCGTACTTTCAATCTCTTTCCGAGATCATCTTTATGAGTGTGAGTCATGGTAACAAATAATTCACACCCCTGAAGATGATCTCGGAAAGAGATTGAAAATACTTGGATACATTGAGAAATGAACGATAATAACATCTGTCAACTTTACACCTCATTTCTGACATCTTTCAATTATAATACGCGAAAGATTATCTGTGAGTATGAACGGATTTTATTAAAAAATAAACAGACATAATGTTTGTCATTTATTAAATCTGACACATATATATATACATGTTACGGAAATTAACGAAGATTAACGAAACAACGTTATAAACAACCGACAACATGAAATAATTTATTTGAATATATATATATATATCTGTGTGTGTGTGTGTGTGTGTGTGTGTGTGTGTGTGTGTGTGTGTGTGTGTAATACGCTGCTCCTTTTAATTTCCCAGCCCTTCTATCATTCCAGAAATAAGAGTATGATCTGTTTTCCTGTATGGCGGAACATCCTAGACTTTTTCCCGATCTCCTTGTAAACGTCTTTTATATTTCTCGGGCCTGGGACAGCTGTTTTCCCCACCCACGCACACACCTTATATTCGCTTCCAAATTTGCCTTGCATATTATAAATACAATCTTTTGTCATTCACGTCTCTTTTGAGTGACCCACTCGAGTAAAAAGATTTCGTAAAGCTGTTCTTCTGTTGAAAACACCCTGATGTCGTAATATCCATAAATCTTTTTGCGTTCGTTCAGCCGATTCTCTTAGACAGGTTATAGCCACTGTAGATGGTTCTCTAAGGTCTTTCCTCCTGTTCCACGTCTTGGAAAATTGGTACTTTTAGGACAGCTTTGTTGTACCAATAATGTCCTGTAGGCAAGTAGGTTGTTATTTTCAAGGTTCTTTTTACATGCAAATTCTATTGTTGTGCTTTCGTATTCTCCTTCGTGATATTTTTCTTCCAGTATTTTGCATCTGATCTTTTTCTCTTTTTTCTCTTTTCTTTCTTTCTTTCTTTCTCTCTTTCTTTCTTTCTTTCTTTCTATTTATTTATTTATTTATTTTTATACATTTATTCGTTTTTTGGCGCGATCTTTTTTTTTTTCAGTTTTGGCTGTCATATTTTTGTCTTTTTTTTCTGTTTATCTTTTATTGACATTTAGTTAAACGCCATACGTGATACACGCTTTGGGTGATCATGTCTTGAAAGATTATCCTGCAGTAGGTTGCCATTGCATTCTGCGGTAGACTGCTTACCAGCCAAGTCTATAGAACCCAATCTGTCCTATCATTTAACCCATAACTGGAGGGGAAGTGACGGATTAATATCTTTTCTAAGGGTATTTGTGCGTAAGTGAATGCAAGGAATTCAACTGGAATCCGAACTCGACTCCCCAATTTGTCGTTCTGAGTCGATATCCACTACACCACAACGTACATCTTTATTGACGTTATGTTATATACTGAGTTAAGTTTAGTACTGCACACCAACTACTGGAAAACCTAAAAGGAATATGGTGCTACTCCAATGTTTCAATAATGGACGTTTCTGCACTGGAGAATAGAGTGACCTCTAGCAGGATTATTTTCAACAAAACTTACTCCATGTGTGCACGTATAAAAGAGAAGGGGGGCAATTATTTTACTCAATCTTCAGTTGAGAAATTTTATTGTCACTAATTATCCATTATTTCTTTAACAATTAATTAAATCTTTCAGTGAAATATTTTTATATACATTTTGGATTATATATTCGGCTTGCCTAAAAGAACAAAATTAATATGTCGCAAAAAAGGTTATTTCTAAAAGTGTCTCTCTAACATAAACGAATTTTGAAAGCTTTATTCTCAGCAGTGATGGCACTAGTTGTTGACTATGTCCACCATTGTTTATGAATCTCTCTCTATATATAATGCAAGATGTTTCTGTCTGTCTGTCTGTATGTATGTATGTATATATGTCCTTTATACAAATCCACGATTTTTATCCGATTCTCACCAAACTTCACACAAAAATTTTTCAGGCTTCCGATCAAGTCATGGGTTACTTATTTTTTTCGATTTCCCCCTGATATTGAAAATTGATACCCCGATATCCGACCAGGTATGATCTAGATCAGGATTTCAGCCCTTTTATCGTGATTCTTGCTGCAGAATTTGCTCTAACTTTGTAAAATTATATTCTTTAGTCTCAGACATTAGTAGATCTTCTCAGACGACTCATTTCCTCGATATCGGAAATCGATGCTCCCGATGTTTTATCGAATCTAATCAAAAACCGATATTCAGCCATCAATAAGGCTCATTTTCTCCAATTTTACTCCCGATGGGTACGATAAGTTTTCATGGATTTACTTTGTTTATCCTTGGATGACTTATTTGACTTCGATATTGGAAATTGATACCCCGATATCCTATCAGGTTTTCAGACCTTTTATTTTAGTTTTTGCTTCGGGTTTTGCTTTAAGTAGGTATAACTGTAGTTCTTAGTCTTAACAACCAAACTTTTTTTCGTGACAACGTTCAAAAAGTTTGTGCTCCAGGACGATAGATTAGTTTTAAAGCTTTCATTATACCCAAGCAACGCTGGGTTATACTGCTAGTGTAAAATACAGTGCAGTATGTAATCTGTTCAATGAAACAACGTCGAAGATTAACATTCACGAGTCAGACACTTCACTGAATCTGACTTTATCGCCAATACTCGGGATTGAATAGTTTGAGCCTTCTAATTGGTTAACCTTTCTATTGGTGAACTATCAAATGAGTCAGCTTATGTCTGGCTCACTAGTATACAAGGTTACCCAAAAAGCTCCAACATTAGTGGGTTACGTTCTTTAGATAAGTAAAAATCTTTTATGACAAGATGGCGCACGAGAGGCTGTTTATTTCAACAGTTTTTACTGTCGCCATTTCCATAATGTCGCGTGTACTTTCACACGTATTTGAATAAATCCGCTTTAAACACAGCCAAGACCTTAAATCATTTTAAGAAATTATGGAAGAAATTCACAAGAAAAAACTCATAGAGAGAGAAAAAAAAAAGAAAATCAGAACCTTTCTTGAACGAGATTGGGATGTGGAAATAAAATCTCAACTTTCTAGGCCCTCGGGTTTTTGTCGCCTTCCATTTAAGCCAGACGCGCTGATACGTATTCAGCACTTCGTGCAATAACTCATTAATAAGACTGGCCATTATTTACTAGAATTTAGGTTTCTCCAACCATGTTTATCTCTCTCTCTGTGGCTTAAAGCAAATTCGCTAATGCATATTCAGTTCTTGCAATGTAAATTTCGTCTTAAATGTCAACTTGTTGTATCTTGAGATTATGCTTGGGGCCTGGATAATTTACAACAACGTCCACTGGCGGAGAAGTAACTTTTCTATGTCTACCATATCCTAACAAAAATCTCTCACTCAGGCGCCTTTCTCTCTCACTCTCTCTCTCTATATATCTCTCTTTCTCTCGCTCTCTATCTATCTATCTAGCCGCTCTATCTCTGATACTGAGTACTCTAATCTATAAATATAACTTGCCTTAAAACTATAGTTTTATTATATATATATATATATATATATATAATTTTTAAATGAGTTATTTCGCTACCTTGGTTTATACTATGAGTGGTGTCTTCAGGTGATTTTTATTAACTTAAAAATTATTAAACATCATTTAGTTATTAAAAATCGCCTGAAGACACCACTCATGGTAGAAACCAAGGTAGCGAAATAACTCGTTAAAAATGAAAAATATTCAATAGTTCTACAATATAATTGTATAGAACACTTTTTAATACAAACGTGTACTGGTCTAACCCTATTAAGACCAAAAACTAAGTATTAAACAATCAATCAATCAATCAATATTTATATATATATATATATATATATATATATATATATATATATATATATATATATTGTGTGTGTGTGTGTGTGTGTATTTTGGCTGCATTGTTTCATTAATACAGGTTTCGTTGAATAATATAAGTTTTGTCTATTTATTTGTGTAGGTAAAAAATAGACTTGTGTCTGTGATTTAATTCTCTTTGTTTAATTCCACTTTGTTAATAACTTAAATGTTCTATGTTCACTATATGTTAATGTTCATTCTTTGATAATAGCTTATGTAAGCCGAAAGCTCAGACCTGATAAAAAATCAACAATTAATGTGATTTCTTGTCGTCTTTTAACGATAGCAGCATCAAGCTTATCAGACTATACGAAAGGATCCTACACAAAATAAATAGAAAAAACTTGTCTATATTATTCAACGAAACCTGTATTAATATATATATATATATATATATATATATATATATATATATATATATATATATAAATGAATAAGGAACGAAGAAGCTAATTGCAACGTTCAAAACAGTGCTCAATATAAAAATAGAGTAATGAATATTTATTATAAATTATACTTTAGAACATACACAAACTACAATGGACTACAAAATTGTACATTTTGTTTCGACATTGAAAGAATAATGTCTCATCAGTTAGTTAATAATGATGGTAATAAACGTTATTTTTTTTAAAAGAAAATTTAGGAAAATTCACTTCCTTTTATCATTGGAAAACTTTTCGTACAGAAAAGAAAAAGGATAAGAAATCGGAGAAAGCAAAAAAAGGGCGAAAGAAAGAGGAAAAAGAAGGACACAGAGGAAACTAAAAACAAAGTGGAATGCTTATTATTTTAATTTCTACCAAAATTTGTGATCTATTTCTTTCTGAGCTGTTTTCATTGGCTGTTTCCTCTTGTTTCTTTCTTTTTTCTCTCTAGTTTTCCTCTTTGTTTATTTTTTTTATTTCTTCTGTGTCCTTCTCTTATATTGTAAACTAGCAGTATAGTCCGGCGTTTGACAATGTGTAATATTGAAGATTATTATGAAATCCCTGGAGTGGATTTCACAATAATCAAGTCATTCTTAACAGGTAGGTCCATGTAGGTTGTTATTAATGGTCAGTCTTCTTGGTCCTACCCTTCTTTTTGCTTTATATTTATGACTAGCAGTATAACCCGGCGTTGCTCGGGTGTAATGAAAGCTTTAAAACTAATCCATAGTCCTGGAGCTCAGACTCTTTGGATGTTGGCACGAAAGACTAAAAAGCAATAGTTGTTTCACGTTAACGCGAAACCGTAGACTGAAAGAAAAATGAATGGATGTAAGTCAAATTTTGATTTCCTGGTATCGATATCAAATAAGTTTTTTTGGTCGTAAACTGAATTTTGAAGGCTAAATAAGTCCTCTGAGTAAATGGTATCATGGCTGAGACTAAGAACTACAATTATACCTACTTAGAGCCAAACCCGAAGCAAAAACTAAAATAAAAGGGCTGAACAAATACAGACATACAGGCAGATAAACAGACACATACACAAACATCTTGCCTTTTATATATATACTAGCAGTATAGCTCGGCGTTGCTCGGGTGTAATGGAAGCTTTAAAACTAATCCATGGTCCTGGAGCTCAGATTCTTTGGACGTTGGTACGAAAGAATAAATGTTTCCAGTTAAAGCGAAACCGTAGACTGAAAGAAAAATGAATGGATGTAAGTCAAATTTTGATTTCCTGGTTTCGATTTATACATACATATATTATCGATTTTCTGCACTATTGTAAGAACTGCAACCTTGAAACTTCTGAATATTGTTTCTTATGTTTTTGTCTATGAGTGTATCAAATTTGATCAAAATCGGACCACTCCTTCCATAAACCGATTTTTTCAATTATCGATTTTCGATATTTATCTGGGATACCACGACACAAAACCTAGCTAAGAACACTCGCAGACGCTTATAGTACAACTGTGTAAATTTTCAAGAAAATCGGTTCAGCCGTTTCGGAGTTTATAGGTAACGAATACACACTCAGAGACACGCACACACACACACACACACACAGACAAAGTTCCATTTATAAATAAGTTTTGGTACAATCTTTTGTCATTCACGTCTCTTTTGAGTGACCCACTCGAGTAAAAATATTTCGTAAGGCTGTTCTTCTGTTGAAAACACGTTGATGTCGTAATATCCATAAATCTTTTTGAGTTTGTTCAGCCGATTCTCTTAGACAGGTTATAGCCACTGTAGATGGTTCTCTAAGGTCCGTCCTCCTGTTCCACGTCTTGGAAAATTGGTGCTTTTAAGATTTAACTGAGGCTTTGATATACCAATAATGTCCTCTGGGGCAAAGTGGAATGCCTATACTTTACTTCCTACCGAAATTTAGTTTCTATCCCACTCTGAGCCATTTTCATTGGCTCTTTTCTCTCGTTTCTTTCTTTCTCTCTTGTTTTCCTCTTTTTTTCTTCTTCTTCTTTCTTTCTCTCTTGTTTTCCTCTTTTTTTCTTCTTTCTTTCTCTCTTGTTTTCCTCTTTTTTCTTCTTTCTTTCTCTCTTGTTTTCCTCTTTTTTTCTTCTTTCTTTCTCTCTTGTTTTCCTCTTTTTTTTCCTTCTTTCTTTCTCTCTTGTTTTCCTCTTTTTTATTTCTTCTTTCTTTCTCTCTTGTTTTCCTCTTTTTTTTTCTTTCTTTATCTCTTGTTTTCCTCTTTTTTTTCCTTCTTTCTTTCTCTCTTGTTTTCCTCTTTTTTTTCTTCTTTCTTTCTCTCTTGTTTTCCTCTTTTTTTTCTTCTTTCTTTCTCTCTTGTTTTCCTCTTTTTTTCTTTCTTTCTCTCTTGTTTTCCTCTTTTTTTTCTTCTTTCTTTCTCTCTTGTTTTCCTCTTTTTTTTCTTCTTTCTTTCTCTCTTGTTTTCCTCTTTTTTTATTTCTTTCTCTCTTGTTTTCCTCTTTTCTTTCTTCTTTCTTTCTCTCTTGTTTTCCTCTTTTTTTATTTCTTCTTTCTTTCTCTCTTGTTTTCCTCTTTTTTATTTCTTCTTTCTTTCTCTCTTGTTTTCCTCTTTTTTTATTTCTTCTTTCTTTCTCTCTTGTTTTCCTCTTTTTTTATTTCTTCTTTCTTTCTCTCTTGTTTTCCTCTTTTTTTATTTCTTCTGTGTCCTTCTCTTTCCTCCGCTTTCTTTTTCCCCTTTTTTTTGATTTTGCTTTTTGCTTTCTCATTTTTCCTACCCCTTTACTTTACACGAAAAGTCTCCCAATAATAAAAAGATGTGAATTTTCATAAATTTTCTTTTAAAAAATCACGTTTATTACCATTTTTATTAACTACTTGATGAGTCATTGTTCTTTCAAGGTCGAAACCAACTGTACAATTTTGTAGTAGATTGTACACGTTCTAAAGTATAATTTATTATATATATATATATATATATATAGCCTTGGAGATTTCATTCGCCCGATCGAAAAAACTTAATAAGACGATTAAAGTTTATTGTCTTGCTCGCCCGCGGTCGATTAAAAATCTTGCATTGAAACGTGTCCATTCAAATATAGAAAAAGAAAATCTGATTTCTTTTTCAACACAAAAGTATGCCATTGAAGATTCACATGTTACTTAGAATTACCTGCAATGACATTATTGAACTCTTGGCTTTTATCGTCCCGGTCAGTGTAAACATTCGTTTAATTAACGCTTCTAGAGAGGATCCAAAAGGCTTCTGTCACCCAGATTAAAGACGCTTACAGATGTTTAGAAACTCATTTGGAAAAATATCATCTTATATTTCCTCCCAACTTGCGAAAAGTGAAAATGAACATTTGAAAGAAAGAAACAAATATGCATACTTCTTTCAACCACGCATCGAAAAACAAATTATACAAGTAAATAATTTTTTATAGAAAATAGTTGTGAAAATCAGATTTGTTATTTTTTTTATCATCTATGAGATGGAGGTTGTAGTTAAACAGAAGAAAGAAACTACGAATTTAGGTACCTCTACTCACTTGCCAAAAATAAAACAGCATATCATGATGTTAAAAAGGCTAAACTTTAATAAAAACAAGGTTTTATTATCAAAATGCTTATGCTATTATTAAGAGGAAAGATCAAATTTTGTTGTTATTACTTTTTAAAATTTGTTAAATCATTTCTCAGACGTTCGAAATTTTAATTAAAATATCATTTTCTGTTTTTCGTCAGCCATTCACGTTATGTTTACGTAAGGCGACTATTAAGAAAATGGAGTCGGTCGAGTAAAATGATTTGGGGGCGAGTAAATTTTGCCTCGCTCTCGACCGCCGGTCGAGTGATTTCTTTTTCAAATCTCAAAGGCTATATATATATATATATATATGTATATAAACCGATAGAGAAAGATATGCATATATATAATTTTCTGAATGTATAGTTGATTAATTACTCGAGTGACTTTATGGAAGACGTGCTTTTGTATTCCAATTCAGTTATATAATTAAATTTTCTTTTCCTAAGTTTGAGATAATGAATCAGGCAATTCTCCTCCCGTCTCTTTCTCAACCACCTGGGAAACGTATGACTACAAAATCATATATATATATATATATATATATATATATTATTATTATTATTATTATTATTATTAATAGATGTGTCTAGAGCTATTATTCAATCTTTGGTTCGACCGTATCTTCAATTAATTCTACCATGCCTTGAAGTTTTTCCCCTCCTTTGAATGCGTGTACGTATCGTTCAATTCCCGCCAGGCCTGGACGTCTCTTTTTGTCGAAGTAAAAACTGCTTCTAGCTGTTCTTCATTCGTCTTTACAATCACCGCCCAACTCTGCTTAATACGCTTCATTCAATTAAGCAGAGTTCAACTTCTTCGTCATATCTAATATTTTAAACACACATTATTATTTTCATTAGTGAATCATCTTTAGTATTTCTGTTTAAAACTTTTTTTCGCTTACGTCAAGTCATACGTAACTTTTTTTTTATGTCTAATTCGATAATCGGGTGTTCGAAACGAGTCCCGAGTAGATGATCAAAATAATCCCGGCAACTAACCACACTAAATATTACGGTAGTTCATATTTTTCATCTGGTTATATGCAAAATAGTCATTACAGTCATTGTATATTACGATTTCTGCCGTAAATATCGAGAGAAAAAAAAAAAAAAAATATATATATATATATATTTACATAAAAGAGGGCTGCGTTGTCAATGGCGTCTTAATATAGGCAAAATAATCATCTAGCTATTTTTGTAATGATGGTGTACCGTGATATCTGCACTAAATATCGAGAGTAAATAAATAAACGAATGAACTGTGTAACAAAAATGGCATTAAAAAGAGTGTAGTCATAGTACACCCCGATGTCTGCGAAAATATAGCACGACACCGTTAATTCGTTTTTGTTTTTTTTTTTTGTTTTTTTTTTTTATATAATAGAAAAATTAAATCATATTTGGCATCCGGATATACACCACATGATTATCCAGCTATTTCATTAATAACGGAACAATTATGGCGAACCCTAATGTCAGTGCTGACAACAGACACAGAAAGGAAACTACAAGACCTCCTACAGAAGGTAGCAGAAGAAAGTAACAAGAAAGGACTAGAAATAGACTCCACGAAAACTGAATGCATGGTCATCAGTAAAAAGGACATCCCAAAATGCCAAATACAGGTGGGGGATGCCAGAATCAAGCAGGTACAAAAAATTAAATACATGGGAAGTGCTATAACAGAAGACGGAAAGTGCGACACAGAGATCCGAAGGCAAATCGGCATGGCGAAGGAAGCATTCCAGAAGTTGAGTAAAGTATTAAGAAACAGGACAATTTCGCTAGAAACAAAGAAGAGAGTACTGCATTGCTATGTGATGTCGATTCTTCAATGTGGCAGTGAATGTTGGACAATACCATCAAAGATGAAGGAAAAACTTGAAGAAACTGAAATGTGTTTCTACAGAAGCATACTGGATATAAAGTGGGGGATTAGTTCTATATTACAATCAATACATAAAGTGACCCCTCACTTTGTGACCACGGCAGTTTCTATATATTTAAATTCCTGAGATTCAAAAGCACAAGGAAGCATTCCAGGAACTGAGAAGAGTATTAAGAAACAGGACAATTTTGCTAGAAACTAGGAAGAGAGTACTGGATTGCTACGTGATGTCCGTCCTTCAATATGGCAGTGAATGCTGGACAATATCATCAAAGATGAAGGAAAAACTTGAAGCATCTGAAATGTGGCTCTACCGATCGAGCATATGAGCAATGATGAGGTCTTGGAAATGATAGAAACGAAAAGGAAATTAATACTGAGCATCAGGAAGAGACAGTTGAAGTTCCTGGGACAGGCTATAAGGAAGGAGGGCTTAGAGAACCTGATACTAATAGGCCAGATAGAGGGAAAAAGAAACAGGGGAAAGCAACGGATAACATATTTGAAAGACCTAATCAGGTAGATGACGGAACGAGGATAGCATGGTATAACAGGAAAAGGCGTGCTCAGAGCCACCAGGGATAGAGAAACGTGGAAGGCCATGATCGCCTACGGCCTGAAAGGGCAATGTACATAGAAGAAGAAGAAGAAGAAGAATGTCTTCGGTAACGATAGAGAGTCACTTTTTTTTATTATTACACAAGAGGAATCTGTGCTGAATATGGCATCTGGGTGTATGCTAAATTATACTCTAAACATTGGACTAATAATGTTACTCCTAGTATACTCCGATATCTGTGGTAAAGATCGGGAGTTTATTTTTTTAATTACTGAGAAAATAAAAAATTATGTTGTATTATATTTGTCTGAGTATCTGTGAAATAAATATGTTCCTTATTGCTCTATCAGAGACGGGGTAGAATTTTCTCAGTTGTTCGGAGAAAGTACTGTATAAATTCTGTATGCCTAGACTTGAATTAGTGTTACTACTTAGCCTTCATAGACTAATCAATAAAACCACTACTCTGAGAAGGCATACGTTCAAATCTTGCTGAAGATTTATTTATGACCCAACTACGCTGCTATATATATATATATATATATAGTTGAGTGACGATCTGCAAGTTGCAATTTGAATTAGATTAAGAAAATTCTAGTTAAATATTAATTACTAAGAAAAACACTTACTTTTTGGCGACTCTATATACAAAGTAAATTTCCTCAAAATAGACAATCCAAGTTGTGAAAGACGTATTACGGACATCCTAATCGATGAATCCCTAAAAATATATGAGAATAACAGAAAATTCTTCGGGAAAAAAACACTAACTAAAATAAACATGCACATAGCACAATACTCCCAAAATAAATATGCAATCTCTAATATACATGCCAAAACGCATAAAAATAAGAAAACGGCACCTGCTTACAACAAGTCAAAACAATGTTACATAGTCTAAAGGAGAAATAGAAATATATCCAGTATAGTCAGTTAAATGCCATACGTAAAACACGCTTGGGCGATCATGTCTCGAAAGAGACATGGCTGACTGGGCAAAGAATTATCCCGTAGTAGGTTGCCATTACTTTCTGCAGTAGACTGGTTACCAGCCAATGCTATAGAACCCAGTCTGGCCCTATTATTTAACCTATAACTGGAAGGAAGAGACGGATTAATACCTTTCCCAAGGGTATTTGCACGTAAGTGAATGCAATGAATTCAACTGGAATTCGAACTCGGTTCCCCGATTTCTCGTTCCGAGCCGATATCCATTGCACCACAACGCACATATAGTATAAAATCCTAAACACAATTCATTTCCAGAAGCAAAAACAATACAAATTACATTACTACAGCGACATCACAACTCCAAAAACGAAACAACTAAAATATCATGAACTAACACTAATGAACTTTCTTTAAATAGCAAATACAAAAGAGAAATAAATATACAAAAAATACATAAAAAACAAAAAATAAAATCTAACTACTGATAATTCATTTTCTTAAAGATTCAAGAAGAACATTATCATATCTTTTATGTTTGACATTTTTATTATTATTTTTGTGATTGATTATTTTGTACTGCATATCAACCATTTGCAGATTATTTAAAGCTAAGAAATAGTTTTAGATTTAAAGATTTTTTTTTTTTTTGCGGGGAATATAATAGTTTCGTGATACAAGTCTTACTTATTAATCTATAGCTAGCGGGGAATAGGCGGATTTTTATCTGTGATTGTTTAACTTGTTTATTTAAAAGCATATCAACACTTTATAGGTCATTTAATGCCGAAATTTAACTTTCTTTGAGGCTTTGAACTAATGAATATATTATATGCTATTCTGCTTTCACAAGTGAATGTATGGCAGATGCCGCTCTCCTTTAACCACCATAGACAAATTATCCTACATCCCATCAGCATAGATCACACTAGTCTCCCAGAAAGCAATACACTGCGCCTCCTCGGCCTCAGTCTCTCAGCCGACCTCAAGTGGAGCAACTTCATCGAATCAATAGCTAAATTTACTGCTGGGAAGGTCGTGTCACTGTGTCGGGTCAGGAAGTTTTTCTCGTCAAAATCCGTCTTGCACATATATTAATCTACCGTCCGTTCGTGAGTGAATCGAAACTGTTGTCATATATGGTCGGACGCCCCTACTATTCATCTTGAGGTTCTCGACAAAATTCAAAGGTGGATCTGCAATATAATCGATTCCGACTCGGCAGTACACTTTCTCACAGGATGTGGTTTTCGTCTGTCTTTTCTAAAAATATTTTCACTGCTTTTGCTCCGACGGCTTCTGCTCGCTTGTGCCACCTCTACACGAATTTACTCGAGCTAATAGACTGGTAACTAGGCCCCATGCGTCTTCGGATGTCAATGTCGCACTTTCTATCCTCTGTTAGAAGGATTCCCAGGTTGTTAAATTTCCTTACTTGTTTTATTTTAATTTATCTGATCTGTAGTAGACATTTTAAGTTTTTTCTTTTTGCTGATGACCATACGTTCAGTTTTCTTGAAGTTTATGCTCAGTCATTTCTTCTCGATTTCGCTTGCTATCTTCTGCAGGAGATCTTACATTTTTCTTTCCGTATCTGCTATCAGCACTGTGTCATCCACCTGTTTTCTATTGTTGAGACTGTAGCCGCCAATGACGAATCCTGTCAAGGACTTTATCTCTCTCACCGAAAATATATCTTACCGTAAAACGATTATAAAACGGCTAAATTGATTTATTGGTCGTCTCTCCTCAGAGGGAAAACCGAAGACAAAAATACTAAAAAAAGTATCACACTAGATAAATATTATATGCAAGAAAATATAACATTAAAGGCTCATCAACCACTTCTTACGGACAAATGGCTGATAGGACTTAACATACGAGGGTCATTCAATAAATAAGGTGAATCTTTCTAAGGTGATTTTTTCTAATACAGATAGAAGCTTACTTTTTCTCTTTTTTTCTTTTCTTTTATTTTTCAACGTAGTCTCCCAGCAGTGTCACACACTTTTCCCATCTGTGCACAAGCTTCCGTATTCCCTCAGTGTAAAAATCTTTGGACTGATGTCTCAACCAATTGCTCACAGCCTCTTTTGACTTCATCGTCACTTTCAAATTTCTTTAAACAATTTAGCCTACTTGTAGACATTTTTGGCTAAAACATGTGGCACCATACACAGCTGTTATTCGCCTATGAATTTCAACTCGTTTGCACCCTTCCGCAACAAAAATCTTGATAACTGACCTCTGTTCAATCCTGGAGCATGCTTCTTGGTCGGCCATCTTTGTTAATCTCCAAAACTCTCAAAGTTTTTTTCAATCTGCAAAAAAAAAAAAATTAAATCCCTTTGAAAAAAAAGTAAAGGAAAAGAAATTAAAAAAAGTAAGCTTCTATCTGTTGTAGATGTCCTTATACCGAAACATTCACCTTGTTTATTGAATGACCCTCGTAGAGGTCATTATACCGAAAAATTCACCTTATTTATTGAATGACCCTCGTAGAAGTCCTTATACCGAAAAATTCACCTGATTTATTGAATGACCCTCGTAGAAGTCCTTATACCGAAACATTCACCTTATTTATTGAATGACCCTCGTAGAAGTCCTTATACCGAAAAATTCACCTGATTTATTGAATGACCCTCGTAGATGTCCTTATACCGAAACATTCACCTTGTTTATTGAATGACCCTCGTAGAGGTCATTATACCGAAAAATTCACCTTATTTATTGAATGACCCTCGTAGAAGTCCTTATACCGAAAAATTCACCTGATTTATTGAATGACCCTCCTACATTCATTCCAACACTTTCATTTGATAAACGGAATTAGCTCAAAACTTCTATCGCTGAACCTGATACATTAACTCATCTAAGCATATTGTTCACTTTACAATTGTCAATAGTAGCCGATATGTGTTGTTTAACTCGTGTTTTCAACATTTGAGCCATCTTCCCTACAAAGTCAGCATCACACTGAAATCTGAATTTATAAATTACAAAAGTAATACGAACGGTAGGCATATCACTGCAAAATGATCTCAGTCAATTAAGTGCCATATGTGATAAACGTTTGGGCGATCATGTCTCGAAAGAAACATGACTGACTGGGCAGATGATTATCCCGCAGTCGGTTGCCATTGCTTTCTGCAGTAGACTGGTTACCAGCCAATAGCTATAGAACCCAATCTGTCCTATTATTTGACCCATAGCTAGAGGGGAAAGCGATGTATTATATTATTAAGTAGTAATTAGTGGGGGATCAGTTTATTACTTCATAAAAATATAAAACTGATCCTCACTTCATGCCCAGTAGAAGACTTACTCAGGTTTTTAACTATTATATTCAGTCAGTCAGTTAAGTGACATACGTGATAAACGCTTGGGCGATCATGTCTCGAAATAGACATAACTGACTGGTCAGATGATTATCCCGCAGTAGGTTGCCATTGCTTTCTGCGGTAGACTGGTAGCCGACCAAGGCTATAGAACCTAATCTGTCCTGTTATTTAACCCATAACTGGAGGGAAGAGACGGATTAATACCTTTCCCAAGGGTATTTGCGCGTAAGTGAATGCAAGGAATTCAACTGGAATTCGAACTCGGCTCTCTGATTTCTCGTTCCAAGCCGATAACCACTGCCCCATAACGCACATCCGCAATATGATCTACTTAGATTAAAAGCAAAGGGTAATTACCTTTTCCTGTCTACCAACCAAATCTTCTGCTTACAAAACTGTTATAAAACTGATTGGATTTTACTAAAATGTTCAGCTATTAAAAAAACTGCGACATTAATACTGTCCACTTTTCACTTGCATATATTGACTGATACTTGTTGATTCATCAGTGCTTGTTGCACACTTTCTTCTAGTGAGTGCAGAACCAGGGATCGAACCGCAGACCGTTGGATTTCAATTCAACGCTCTCCCAGCTGGCTTCTTGCTACGCCTCTTCCTCTTCCTACTCCACTTTCCTCCTTCCACCTTTTCACTGCGTCTCTCTGCGTCAGCTTCTCGCCAAGAAATTGACGCCACTAATTTTTGAGTGAACTTGGTCGGTCAGTTTTATAATCCATTTCTCTACCCATAATCCATTTCCTCAGTCTATAAAAATTCCACTCGAGGGCCTCCTCTCTTTTTTCCTTTAGAATGAGCTGAAGGTGGATTATTAAGACCGCGGTGAGTATTATTATTATTTTCTTTCTTTGGAACAGATTACTGCTCTACACGCCAGACACAAACGAACTCTCTTTTTTCCAGAGCCGCCGCTAGTCGCCCTTTCATGTTCACACTCCCCCCTGGTCTCAAGACCACACATGTGGCAAGGCGGACGTGGCCGCTTGTTGCGGGCACTCCTACGAAGGGGGATTGTCTGGATTTCTTCATCTGAGCTCTCAGAAGTGGCATCGGAATTATCGGCAACAGCGTCGGGGTTCGCAGTCGGACCATCAGACTCGCGGGGCGTAGGTCGAATCCACAGTTCGTCATTGGATGATTCACCACTGCCGCTATTTGTCAACGAATTCGTATTCAGGGCGGGCCGAATGTCCCTCACATGGCGTGGAGTACCATCAACCAGCACGGCCTGCTCACTGACGATGCCGGTGATTCGTCCCCTTCGAAAACTGGTGGTGCACCGGCTATTGGGAGGCTTCACCCAGACGGTGTCCCCTAATTCATACGGCCCTCTTGTTCCCCGCCGATCAGGCAGACGCGCGTCAATGCCCTTGATGCGCACTCGGTAGCGATGGATCGCATTGGCGGGTGCGCTCACAGCAGTCACAGCATCCCTCGGTGTTGCATTATATCTATAGACCGCTTCTGCAATAGTGCACGCCTTCCTGGCCGCGGTCCTCTTCACGCTTCGGTGGCACCGCTCTGCTATGCCGTTGCCACTCGGCACATATGCACATCGGTGTCTGAGCCTGATCCCCCACTCGTCTACAAAACGCCTAAATTCTACGCTGCAGAAGGCAGTATCGTTGTCCGTGAGGATCTCTTCAGGCGGCCCCCTTTCGTAAAATATGGATTCCAATTCACGGATGACACTGGAGGAGTCCTGGCGTGCCAACGGGCGCCAGATCGCAAACCTCGTCGGTCCGCAATCTATCAGTGTGAGGAAGTGCTGGCTGCCATAATGGGTTATGTCCATACCCAGTCGGCTCCAAGTCATGTCTGTTCCCAGCCGACCCCTCCGCCATCTCGCTGGGGCGGGGTCGATTGACTGGCATGTTTGGCATTCCTTGACCACCGCTCTCACTGCACTTTTTGACACTGACGGATTGGTCAATTGTACAAAATAGCATGTCCGTCTCACTCCGGGGTGCCCACTGATGTGGTGTATTTCCCTGATTTTGTCTGCCGCCTCCACAGAGGCAGCACATAGTAACGGTACTGGCCCAGCTTCTTTCTTCACGGCATCAATCCATCTCTGAGGCACCCGAATGAGCCTATCAGCGAGGTTGCAGTTTGAGGTGACAAGTACCACATCCACAGACAGATTGTACTCTGTTACTAGCTTTCTTATGGTCTCCAACCTCCGTCTGATCAGCATCTCGCTGGCCGCCTTGGTGCGCACCCTGGCCTTACCTGTCAGTGTGTTTGATATCCAGTGGTACACGCACAGCGAATCTGTGTGTATGTGTAATTTCTTGACTTTCCACTGGAGTGCCAGGTTAATGCCTTTCGTCACCGCATCGAGCTCTGCCAGGTTGATGTGAGCAGCGTCATTCGTCGGTCGCAGCCAGCAGGCGTCCTCAATCGCAGCTCCGTTCTCCTCAAGCAGCACACCAATCGCCACAGAGCTCGCATCCACCCACACGCTCAATTCGTCTCCCTGCACACACCAGTCTCCCTTTGCGGGGTCATCCTGCTTTACCCTTGCGATGGTCTCCTTCACCATACGAACCAACAGATCGTCCGTCGTTTCATCATCCCAGTCTTTGGTGACTGCGCTTGCCCTCCTTTTTATGGTGCCTGTTGCTACACGAGTCCATCCACACACTGGTAGGTGCCCCACAAGTTTTCCACACAGGGAGAAGACCACTCGTCTCGTGAAGACTTCGGGTACTTCAGGAACTGCAGTTCCGCGCCCCCACTTCAAGGTCCCCCGCTCCTTTTGAACTTTCAGGCCCAAGACACGGGCGCCATCCTCCAAATGTTCCGGGTCCTTGCAAATCAGGCCAAACTCGGCCAGTTTGGTCCTTACGCGTGATGATGATACAACGTCTTCGTTCACGTATATGTCATCAAGGTACGTCGATGTCCCCTCTTTCATTGTTTCTTGCTGTGACAACACAGCGTTGACTATGGTCTTCATTATTTGGGGTGCCACGTTCAGCCCGAAGCCCAGTCTGGTAAGGCAGTACCTTCTGCCGGCAAACACCACCGTCTGAAACGGCCACATCGTTTCGCTGACCCGGACCTGCAGATACGCTTTTCTTAGATCCAGCAGGGACACATTGGAACCCTGCTGGCGCCATTCTCGTAGCTTGCTGGCGCAAACATCAGCATCTGCCGTAAATGCATCAACATGCGCATTTAGTTCGCGGTAGTCCATCACTGGCCTCACTTTTGCTTTGTTGTGCTGAGTAACCGCCATCAGCGGGATCAAACCTTTGGGAGGTCCAAGTTTCTCATAGGGGTAAGGAATTAACCAGCCATCCTTGATCCATTCACGAAGCTCCTCTTCGTATGCAGGCCTTATTTGGTCGGGCACATGGTACTCGGCTACTTCGTTCCGCAATTTTGCTGGCTCCTGATTTCCCGACCACTTCCATGAGGCGGTCCAAATTCGACACTAAAGTCTGGCTGGTCGATCCTCAGCGCTGCGCACACTGGGGTCCTCTCTTGAAACTGCACTTCCCCCGTCTGCGTTATGTGAACACCACCTAGGGCTCTGATGGCATCATAGCCTAGAAGCAGGTCAAAGTTCAGTGGTTTTTTGAGCGCTACTAGCGCCTCGACGTTGGCCGAGTTTCCTGTTCTTGTACGGATGTTTATCGCACCCACCCCGCAACATGTCCGCGATTCTCCACTGATGGTGGTTACCCTGACACCCTTCTCCTTCCAAGTGTGGCAGAGGTCTACGAACACTATGGTGCGGGAGCACCCGGAGTCGAGGAGTGCTGAGCACAATGTCTCGTTGACATAGACCTGAATGATCGGAAGCGCCTCTAATTTCTGCTTTGGGGAAAGGTCGACGCCGGCACCTTGTCCCCGGCCCCGTTTCCCGCACAATCCCGGGCCATATGTCCGGTTTCATTACACCGGTAGCAGCGAACAGCTGTCGGTCGCCGTCTGCAGTTCCTTGCAATGTGGCCCTGGCCATCGCACCTATAACACACGACCCCACCACGCGGGCTAAGGCCCTGAGACGGTTTATCATCACTCGGTGTGGATTGTGCAGCGGCGATTATCGGATCTCTCAGCTCGGAATTATCCTTCATCACGGTTCTGGCTCGGTCCACCAGGTCATTAAGGGGCAACGAGGTTATGTTTGAGCTCGCCCGCAGGAGCTGTTTTGCTCCGGTTGGGAGCCCCGCCAGAAATTTATATGCCAAGGCCCGCTCGGGCAGCCCACCGAACAACACCGTCAACTTCGTCAGCTCGGCCAAATATACGTCCACAGTTTCGCCAGGATGTAATTGTCTCGCCTCAAATTGCTCCCAGGCAGTGGCGGGGTCGATAGCAAACGCTTTGTATAGGGCTGCCTTGATCCTCTCATAATTCTGTTTTTCCTCAGCACTGAGCTGTTGATACACAGCGAAAGCCCCACCGGACAAACGCAGAGGAATCACATGTTCAATGTTTTTGACACCAGACAAGAGACAATGCAGTTCCACTTTTTCCACCCAGTCAAGTACTGGGGTCGAGCCACTGAACTCTGGAATCAATTTCAGGTCGAACCTGTCCCCCATTACGCCGAAATAGCTTGTTGCACACTTTCTTCTAGTGAGTGCAGAACCAGGGATCGAACCGCAGACCGTTGGATTTCAATTCAACGCTCTCCCAGCTGGCTTCTTGCTACGCCTCTTCCTCTTCCTACTCCACTTTCCTCCTTCCACCTTTTCACTGCGTCTCTCTGCGTCAGCTTCTCGCCAAGAAATTGACGCCACTAATTTTTGAGTGAACTTGGTCGGTCAGTTTTATAATCCATTTCTCTACCCATAATCCATTTCCTCAGTCTATAAAAATTCCACTCGAGGGCCTCCTCTCTTTTTTCCTTTAGAATGAGCTGAAGGTGGATTATTAAGACCGCGGTGAGTATTATTATTATTTTCTTTCTTTGGAACAGATTACTGCTCTACACGCCAGACACAAACGAACTCTCTTTTTTCCAGAGCCGCCGCTAGTCGCCCTTTCATGTTCACAGTGCTTCAAACCATTAACACCTTCAGCCCACACAGTCAGCATCACATAGACATCTGAATTTATAATTTTTTTTTTTAATCATTTCACCCCAAGCAAGGCATTCCACTGCCACTATTGCGCTTGGGGCTACATAGTGGGAGATAAATAGGAAGAGTGGTTAGATATAGGAAATGTCAGAAGGGGGGTGATAGATAGTTGGGTGGGTGGGAAGAGTGTTTGAAAGAATGGAAGTTAGTTTGTTAGGAGGTGTCTATTGACCTTACATTTAAACTCCTGGAGATTGTAGCCGTCGGGGAAGCAGTCATGTGGAAGAGAATTCCACAGTCGGGAAATGCGATAAAAGAAACTGTTGGAGTAGAAGTTGCGGTTGCATTTTATCGCTTTCACTGTAAAAGGGTGGGATGTAGTTGCTAATCTAGTATCTCGTGCAAATTCAAACCTAGGGGGCACCAGTGATCTAAGTTCATCTGAGCAGAAGCCGTGAAAGTATTTATAGAAGAGACACAGAGAAGCCACGTCGCGCCGGTGAGAGAGAGTCTGCAGGCGGTCTGCTAAGTCGGTATCGATCACATTACAGACCCTCCGCTGTACCTTGTCTAGAAGCCCAAGGAGAATAGCAGGGGCACCCGACCAGATATGGCAACAGTATTCAGTACACGGGCGGATGGTAGATTTATAAATGTGCAGTATAGATTCAGACGAAAAAACCTCCGGGCCCTGCACAGAGAACCGACTTTTATAGCAGCGGATTTAGCAATGGATTCGATATAGTCATTCCACTTGAGGTCCGCTGAAAGTGTGAGACCAAGGAGGCCTAGTGTTTTACTCTCTGGGAGGCAAGCCTGGTCCATGCTAATAGGAGGTAGGTGCGATTGTCTCTGATGATTAATTGATAGTAGCTTCGTTTTAGAAGCATTAAAATTTACGAGTCATTTCTTACCCCAGTCCACTACGGATTGGAGGTCCTTTCCAAGCTCGGCTGCAAGGTTAGCTTTGTTGCCCACACCAGATTTTTAGTCGAGGCGAGAATAAACTGTGGTGTCGTCGGCGTACATACCTACTTGGGATCTTATGGTATCAGGGAGATCATTAATGTAGATCAGAAAGAGCGTAGGACCTAGGATAGAGCCTTGAGTGACACCCGCGTACGTATGGTAGCTCTGGGAGGCATGTCCGTTTAATACTACTTTCAATGTGCGGTTAGAGAGGAATGACTGGATTCGTTCAAACAATTGTCCAGCTATACCATAGCTCCGCAGTTTGCATCGAAGGCCAGCGTACCAAACTCTGTCGAACGCTTTAGAGATATCCAAGGCAACAGTTCGGGCTTCACCATTCCTATCGAATGCCTGATATATGTACTCGGTGATGGCTGTTAGCATATCAGCAGTAGACCTGTTGAAGCGGAAGCCATACTGTTTGTCTAAGAGGAGCCCGTGGGCCGTGAGATGCTGAACAACCTCGGCGTTGATAATGGCTTCGAATACTTTGCCAAAGATCGGAAGAAGGCTGATAGGTCGGTAATTTGCGGGGTCCGAGGGTTCTCCAGTGTTTTTAAATATAGGAACTACAGAGGAAGATTTCCAACAGGCAGGAAAGCAGGAAGCAGATAGGCAGGAGTTGTAGAGCTTAGAAAGTACAGAGGAAAGTTCGAGGGCACATTTCTTTAAGACTATGATTGGGATTCCGTCACCACCGCTCGCTTTGTGAGGGTCAAGTCTTGAGATTATCTTAGAGACAAGCGAGGCTGTAATATGGACGTCATTCAGTTGAGCATCAGTTCTAGGTGGGAAGTCGGGTGTAGAAACTCCAGACGAGTCCAGTCTCGAATTATTCGAGAACCTGCGGGCAATGCATTCAGCCTTGTCCGCTGGGGAGGGAGGACCTCAAATTGTTTTGTGGACTTGCTCTTGTTAAGTACTCTTTTACAGAGTCGCCAGTAGTCCTTGGTGCCGAACTTAGAGGATGCTATGCGTTGCTTCATTCTGGCAGCAAATAACATCTTAGCTTCATTAAATATCTTTTTACACTTATTACGAGCTGAAGTGAAAAGGCGTCTGTTTTGGTCCGACGCGTAGCTACGATAGAGTCGGAAGAAATGATTCCGGTGGGCAATGGCGGCCGAGCAAGCGGGCGAGAACCATGGAGGCGAATGAGATTTAAGCTGAAATTTCCTGGCAGGGATGAAAGCATCGATGCCAGCCTTAACCCAGGAGGAGACCTCGGATGCACATTCTTAGATGGAAAGACTAAAAACGTTGTTCCAAGGGACGTCACAGAGGAAGTCTCGGAACGAATCCCAGTCTGCTCTTTGGCAGCAGTAGGATATTCTACTTGTCTGGGTTTCTTGGGTTGGGTGGGAGTGGAATGAAATGTTGACGGAAAATACGGTGTGGTCAGAGTTACCAAGTGGGCAGAGTTGTCTGGTAGTGCAAGAGTCTGGGATGGAAGTGAAGCAGAGGTCTAGCAGTGAGTCCCTTTCGTTAGGGTTGTCGGAGAAACGCGTGGGGAAGTTCACCACTTGCGTAATGGATTGGGTTATTGAAAAATTCATTGTGTGGACACCAGCAGGGTCGGTGACAGAGTTCTCCAGCCACTTGGTGTGGTGGGCGTTAAATTCACCAAACACGAATATATGGGCGGAGAGATGGGAAGAGATGGCTTTGTCAATATTGTCAGAGACACTGTCAAGTAATGAACAGTCAGGGGAGGAAGGGGAGCGGTAGAGAAAGAAGAGATAGCTAATCGAGCTTAGAAGTGAGAGGCGGAAGCACATGAAAGAATGATCCGTGGATTCAAGAGATGTCACCCTAGCTAGGGGAAGGTGTTCGCTGACATACACACCAAGCCCATGCATATGAACATTGGAGTCCTTCCTGAAAAGGGGAGGGTAGCCAGGAACGTCAAACTCAGAAGAGGGGATAGAAGGGTTAAGGTTAGTTTCACATAGGGCCAAAATATCAGGTGATTTAGTGTGAAGGAATGAATCAACTCTAAGGAAGTTAGTGCGGATACCACGTATGTTAGTGTAAGAGATGCAGACGGGTTTGGGCGTTTTCAGACTAGCTGGTTTAGCTTTGATATTATGTTTGCTTTTTTCCATAGTGATTCAGTTAAGGAGAGGTCTTAGAATAGAGTCATTCGGTCACTTGTTTGCAGCATATGAAGGATGGACACTAGCGCGGCCTACAACATAATGTGGCCTCGGGGTTGCCCACCGAACGTTCATGCAGGAACGCCCGTCCATGCGCGATATGAAACTACAAGAACCCCGGTATTATTCAACTGTTGATCAGAGCAGCCTCTCAAAACGCTACGCATGAGTTCGGGCTCCTAACTACCAGTTGGAAGCAGCAACCAGGAAACTGCCAACCGGTACCCTCAGAATGTAAAGACGTCGCCACCATACTCCGTAACTGCAAACAGCTTCCAGCTGAACTAACACTAAAACCGAAGAAGGGGGATGAACTGGAAACCCCTTCCTGAACAAGAAACAAGGCGATCACCTCTACTCTTGATCAAAAGAAGGGGGTGGAGTGTGAGACCGGGCGATAGTAGGAACTATCTACTCCAATTAAAAAGAAAAAAAAGAAAAAGAAAAAGAAAAGAAAAGGGTAACTGAAATTTACTAAATTTTAACTTAGTATAAGTCAAAACTAACCTTCAATTGCAAAATAATTTACACGAACTACTTAGGTTAGTGACAAAACAAATAAAATAAAAATTCAACAAAAAAACAAAAATTTAAAAAATAAATTATTAAAAATTAAATTAAATTAAATTAAAAATTACAGAAAAGACAGACTGATTCCGGGTGAACTTACCACGAGGAGGTAACACAGAAAATTGATTTAATTACATTTCTGAAGTCCAAATAAAATTTAAACATTTTTTTCAGAATATAGGCGAGTCAACCAACAGAACAAAACGTGGACTGACGGAAAAATAGCAACTTCTTACACTAACTGAAATTTACTAAGCGAATCCTCTACTCACCTTTCCGATCCACAGTAAACGCAAATTGATGGGACATTGCTGGGGGCGAACTGGACGAGAATTACGAAATTGTTTCACTATTTTTCTAATTCTAAACTCCACAATACCTAAAGGGTAACAAATCATTCCTGCTCAGAAGCTTTGTAATAAATTCACTTTCAGAATTTAATTTCGTTAGCGAGTATATTATCCAGGCCCGATGAGCCAAGGTTTTAATCAAGATGATTTTCTGCTTCCGGGGTTACTGTAAAGGATGGTTTTAGTACATTGATGATAAAAATCCTGTATCTGATGTTTGTACTATGACATCAAGAAAATCGAAAACATCATTGTTTTTCTTTTCGCGGGTGATATGCAAATGCCTGATGCAATGTATACAGGAATTAATGCACCACCCCGTCTTTAACCTCCTTTTTAGATCTACGTACGGTGTCTTTAACGTACATAACATAAAACTTATGCTTTTCAATGCGTGCAAAGCAAATCGCACTCGAAACAAAACAACAAATATGTTTGCCATTTTCAGGCCTAAAGGACTACCCATTGGCATTCCGTCTACTTGTCTATACATGATCTTATCAAAACTGAATTCCACTGATATGTAGCGAACTCCATGAATTCTATAAAGACGACTTTAGAAATACACAAGTGGAACACATGGCTATTGTATCAGGGTAATAATCAATTGTTTCTTGTCACAGCCTTCAGGACGTAGGCGGTTATTGCCCTCCACATTTTCTTATTACTTGTAACTCTCAGCACCCTTTCCCTTGTTACTTCCTCCCAAACACTTCTCTGCCATCCATTTGCTTAAGTACATTAAGTATGTCGATTTCCCGTGTCTCTTTTTCCCTCTATATATTCTGTGTATATTAGATTCTCCAAGCCTCTTTCCTCATAGCATTCAGAAACTTCAGCCTTCTTTTTCTGGTGCTAAGTCTTAGTCTCCTAATTGTTTCCATCCTCTCCAAAATATCGTCGTTGCTCACATGTTCGGTCCATGGTATCCTCAGCATCCTTCCGTAGAGCCACAAGTCTTTTCTTTTATCCTTGTTGAAATTGTCTAGTATTCGCAGTCATATTGAAGGACAGAGATTGCATAACAACCCAGTATTCACTTCTTTGTTTCAAGCGAAATTTTCCTGTCTCTTAATATTCTACTCGGCTTCTGGAATGAACTTTTCGTCATGCCATTACGCCTTTGGTGAACGAACTACTAAAATCAAATGAGCACTTGCGGTTATTCTCTGCGCTAAAAGGACAATTCTGCATATAGTTGGAAAAAGTAAATAAAGTTTTAACACAATCCCTCGCAAAATATTTCAAGAACACGACCAATATTTTACCTGCTTGCCCTGCACCGATTATACCATGATTAAAATCAGTCACAAAAAAAATTTTCCTTTCAGTGTCCGCTATCAGCACTATGTCATCCTCGTATCTTATATTCTTGAGACTGTAGCCACCAATGACAAATCCTCGCAAGGACTTTATCTCTCTTTTTACCTTCATGAATTTGGGTAAGTCATACAATTGTGGCTGTATGAAACCCACCAGCCTAGGCGCTTCATAAATAACCACCAGAAGGACACTTATTTTAAACCAAACTGTGTAAACGCATTGAAGGACCTAAGTATTATGTCACGTACGTAAACGATTTTAACATGTTTCTTCCAGTTGCGTCTTTATAAATTTGTCGCCATCACTTCAAATCTTCTAGTCATAATCATTGTAATCCATATATATATATATATATATATACCACTCCAACACACTTGTCAGGTTTAGTTATCATCAAGGATTTAATACGACGTGAGGAATCGATCACACGAAAACGTTCTTCCTGTTATCTATATTCACTGTGATTAACAGCGGTAGCAGTAAATACGTAGGCCAAATCCTTTAAACCTTGCTTTAAATGAACTAAGCTAAGATGAAAAATTATAGGAAATATAAGCGATAAACATTTCGAATTCTACAAAATTATTCTCTCTTAACAGACAACGAAGGAGTAACGAATTCCAATCCATAAGATAATATATAGAGTTCAGTGTTAGACAATTGATATTTAGATAAATTGAAAATTTATTATTATAATCATGTTGTCATTTTTCATCATATTTCGATTTCTGCTATGGTCGCACTACCTACCAAGTCTGCGGGAAGACCTAAGGCAGGTCGTGGTGTGCTGTTATGGCTCCATTTCATGTTTTTTATATCTCCCCTATCATCCCTTGCGTTACATAGACAAACTTCTCCTTAGTGTGTGGCCTATACTTAACAAGACAATTTTTTGTATATCGCTTAAGCTGGAGTTTCCATTTCAATGTGTTGTTTTGTTCCATTTTTTCGATTCTTGTTTTCAATTTCCGCGTTTTTTCTATTTCAATTTCCAGGTCTTTATATTTTGACAGTTTTTCGAATTCCTTGGTTGCTATGTTACAATCCGCTGGACAAGCCATATCAATTAATAGGGAAGTTTTTTCTTTCTGGTTTTTAACAATAATGTCTGTCCTATTTGCTTCAATTTTTCTGTCTGTATAGATTGTGTAATCCCATAGAATGGTGACATCTTCTATTTCTGTAACCGGTGCTGGGTGATGTTCATACCAGTGTTTGTTTACAGATTTGCCATAGTGTTTGCACATTGTCCAATGTAAATTTTGCAACCACTCTATCGTGACGATTTTTATATTCATTTGGGGCAAGTACAGAACATCCTGAGATTAGATGCTCTATTGTTTCTTGGTGTTTATCACAGAACCTGCATTTTGGATCCACATTATTATGTATAATATTTGCCTGTTATTCGAAGTAGACGAGCTACTAAACCTTGTTGGTTTCTGTCAGTAAGCAATAGGTATTTAAAGATGAATTCGTAGTTTTGTGTGATAAATCCGAAAGCGGGGAACGGGGGAAAGGTTGTTCGCTACTGTACTACTTCAAGATTATTCGAACTTTCTTTTTATAATCCTATCGCCCCAAACAAGGCATTATACTGCCCCCGTTGTGCAGGGGGTTACATAGGAGGAAAGTTAGAGAGAAGGATGAGAATACTGATGAGATGAGAGCATGAGAGAGAGGATGCAAGTTAGTGAGATAGGAAATTATTGACTTTACATTTAAATTCTTGGAGATTGTAGCTGTCGGGGAAGTAAGTAAACGGAAGGGAATTCCACGAGCAGGAAGTGCGAGAAAAGAATCTGATGGAGTAGACCCATTACACCGGTATTCTCATCCGTCTATTACAATCCTCCTGACATTTCCTATAACTAACCCTTCTTTCTCATCACTTTCCCCTATGTAACCCCCTGCGCAACAGTGGCAGTAGAATGACTTGAAATGATTTTAAAAATATCCAGTATTATAGAAAACTGAATCGATATATTCGATTTTTGGAACCTTTTAAATTTAATCTTACATGGTTTTGACATTCGTAATTTTATTAGGATGTGCGTGGTGGTCCAGTGGATATCGGCTCAGAAGAAGAAATCGGAGAGCCGAGTTCGAATTCCAGTTGAATCCATTGTATTCACTTACGCGCAAATACCCTTGGGAAAGGTATTAATCCGTCTCTTCCTTCCAGTTATTGGTTAAATAACAGGACAGATTGGGTTCTATAGCCTTGGCTGGCAACCAGTCTACCGCAGAAAGCAATGGTAACCTACTGCGGGATAATCTTCTGCCCAGTCAGTCATGTTTCACGTATGGCACTTAACTGACTGAATTTTATTAAATTACTAGCTGTACCCGGCCACGCATTGCTGTAGCTCAGTTTGGTTAAATTGAAAAATTTATTCACTAAACCAACGAAATAAATGGGATATCGATAATAATTCGTTGAAAAAATGAATAGAAGACTTTTTTTTTTTTTAAGAGAGGGATTTCTATTGTTTACCCCGCCAAAATAGAAATAATAATAAAAAAGGGCTTAGGTTTAAAAAAAAAAAAATAAAACAAGAAATTTATTTATTAAAACAACGAAATGGGAATTGTGCACTAAATTTTAGAATCGTGTATAATTATTTATATAGATCGGATGTATATGAATTTCGTATTTGTTCAGAGAAATATATAATTTCGTTTACCTTAAATGTGAAGTTTTCCTATGTTTGAAATGAAATAACAAAAATTGTCTGTAAAGGCGTCCATATTGAAATGAAAGTTTTTTGCTTCGGCTTTCATCGGCTCTAATGGAGTTTGCAAAATATTCTTTTTTAATATTGTAATATTTTTTAATATTAGTTATATAAAAACACGCTGGTATTCGATTAAAATGCTATAGTAAAATTTCAAAACAATTGGTGCAGCCGTTTTCTAGATTAGCGCATAATAAAAAACGGCCAAATACATATTTATTTATATAGATTGCTTGATTTTTTAAACGAACAATTGCCATATCGTCTTCTTTAAAGTGCTGTGTCTCTTCAGGACGTAGGCGATCATGGCCCTCAACATCTTCCTATCTCTTGTAGTTTTTAATATTTTTTCTTTTTATTTCTCCCATACTCTGCTTTACAATCCATTTGCTTAAGCTCATCAAGTATGTCACGCTAACCTGTCACTCTTTTCTTTTATCCACCTTGTGAGTATCAGATTCTCCAAGCCCTTTTTCTTCATTCCGTGTCACAGAAACTTCAGCGGCCTCTTCCTTTTCGTTTTCATTCTCAGAAAAACCTCGATGTTGCTCACATATTCGGTTCATGGTATTCTCAGCATCCTTCTGTAGAACCACATTTCTGCTGCTTCGTCTCCACTTCATCTTCGATGGGATTGCACAGCATTCACTGCCATAAACGAAGACTCATATCACGTAGTTGTCCAGTACTCTTTTCATTGCTACCAACGAATGATTCTTGTTTCTTCATACTCTGCTTAGCTTTTATAATGTCGATACGCCTTCGGATCTCAGCGTCGCATTTCCCGTTAGAATACTTCCCAGGTCTTTAAATTTCTTTACTTGCTTGATTTTAGTATTCTCGACCTATAATTGGCATTTTGCCCCCCCCCCCCTTTTTACTGATGACAATGCATTCAGTTTTCTTGTAGTTTATGCTTAGTCCTTTCTTCTCGCTTTCCTTTGCTATATTCTGTAGGCGGTCATGTAACTTCCTTTCCGTGTCCGCTATTAGCACTGTGTCATCTGCATATCTCATACGATTGTGTCCGGTAATGGCTAATCCTTGTAGGACTTTTAAATCTCTCAGAATTGTCTCGATGTATAGGTTGGATAAATCCTATGAGAAAACATACCCTTGTCTTAAACACCTTTCCTTTTATTTATTTACTAGCAGTATAAGTATAACCCGGCGTTGAAAGCTTTAAAACTAATCCATGGTCCTGGAGCTCAGACTCTTTGGACGTTGGTACGAAAGAAGAAAAAGTTTCCAGTTAAAGCGAAACCGTAAACTGATCTAAGTCAAATTTTGATTTCCTGCTATCGATTTATATATATATATATATATATATATATATATTATCGATTTTCTGCACTATTGTAAGAACTGCAACCTTGAAACTTCTGAAATATCGTTTCTTATGTCTTTGTCTATGAGTGTATCAAATTTGATTAAAATCGGACCTTTCCTTCTATAACCCGATTTTTTCGATTATCGATTTTCGATATTTATCGGGGGTACCTCGACACAAAACCTAGCTAAGAACACTCGCAGACACTTATAGTACAACTGTGTAAATTTTCAAAAAAATCGGTTCAGCCCTTTCTGAGTCTATAGGTAACGGATACACACACACACAGACAAAGTTCCATTTATATATAAGTTTAGATTACTGTTTTTATGTTTATTCGTGATGCTATTATGGAGGCAAGTTTCGATCTTTTTCCATTCAGAATAAAATTAAGAAATGGCCTCACGTGTAAAAAATAGTACAAGCATCAACTCATAAAATGTCACCTATAAAAAGCCAAAAATGGAAACTTTAAGATGACCAGAGGATACACGGAAGAAACACTGTACCTTTAACAACTGCAACAAAGCTGAAAACAATGCTTCAAATATATCTACGTGTAAATACAAATTGTTAATACATTTCTCAGGGAATATCCATTCTTTTCCTCGGTAATGCTCCTCCTTTCTTCCTCCACCTCTTCCTTCTCCCCCACCTTCTCCTCCTCCTCATCATCATCAACAGTTTTCCACCTGAGACCTTTCCATTGTATGAGCTGCACTCGGTAACCCAATCTTCTCTATTTCAACTAAAAATGGATGTTACACGTCATTCATATGTGTATCAGTAATCATTTTTAATCATTCCTCGTGATCCTAAAAATAAAACAGCAGTTGTATCTAAATAGCACATTCTTGTCATTTTTTATACCCAATTTTTATATTTCGTTGATATTTTTTAGATTATATGATCCTGCCTATAAAATGGCATTTGTGTTCTTATAGCAATATGGCCGATTAACTTTTATGATTACACCATGTGACCGCGAAAAAAATTCTTCTTAAAACCTCTATGTAGCGTTGTCATGAATAATATATAAGAAAAACGTATAAAGTTTCATTCACTCTTCGTTCTTTTTACCCACCGGGTGCCTTGTAAATAAAGCATGTTTTGTTTCCCACGAGGGGACTTTTGAGTACTCAGCGAAGCACGTGCCGCATTGAAAACAATACTATACAGTATACAAATATGATAAACTTACTTGATTACGAGTAGACATTGTTTATGCCAACAAAAATGTCTTTTAACACATGTATATAATGTGCGTTGTGGTGCAGTGGATATCGACACGAAACGAGAGATCGGGGTGCCGAGTTCGAAATCCAGTTGAATTCCTTACATTCACTTACGCACAAATACCCTTGGGAAAGGTATTAATCCGTCTCTTCCCTGCAGTTATGTGTTAAAATAGGACTGATTGGGTTCTATAGCCTTGGCTGGCAACTAGTCTACCGCAGAAAGCAATGGCAGCCTTCTGCGGAATAATCTTCTGCCCAGTCAGTCATGTCTCTTTCGAAACATGATCACGTATGGCATATAACTGACCGACTGAATATAATAATTGGAGACATGATTAAGGCTGCTACTGGGTATAAATTGAGGGATCGGTTTTCTATTGTTATGAAGTAATAAACTGATCCCCCACTAATTAACAATTAATAATATAATACATTTCTTCTCCCTCGAGCTATGAGTCAAATAACAGGACAGACTGGGTTCTATAGCCTTGGCTGGCAACCAGTCTACCGCAGAAAGCAATGGCAACCTACTGTGAAATAATCTTCTGCCCAGTAAATCATGTCTCTTTCGGGACATGATCGCCCAAAGCGTATATCACGTATGGCACTTAACTAACTGAACACATGTATGTAATAAAAAGGATACTTATACATTTATGCCGTCATTCCTTCCTTTTTTCTTTCTATTGATTTCAAGCCGACAATTCAATATGTTGTTTTTAAATGTACTTAAATGATTATGTATTTATTCTTATGCACACTTGCTTGAAGAAACTTCGATGAGTTCACTATCAACAAGTGTTACTATACTCTCGCACTAAACAACTTTCTTCAACAACTGTCAATCATGAAATATATGATGAAAGTGTCGCTTATATTCGATTCACAGTCAGGTTAGCCAAATGCAGACGACAATTCTACTCCTGCAGCTTCCTCTCTCGCACTTCCCGCCTGTGGAACTCACTCCCGTATTCTTGCTTTCCTGACGGCTACAACCTCCAGAAATTTAAATGCAAAGTCAATACTCATCTACTAACCACTGGCTTCTAGCTCTCTCCCCTCCCCTGTATAACCTTCACTTTCTCTCCGCCCATGTATCTGTCATTGCACCTGCTTTCTCAGCTTTCTATTGTTCCTTTCTAACTAGCTTGTACTCCTCACTCTTTTCTAATTAATCTTTCTACATTTATGTAACCCCCTGCACATCAGTGGCGTTTCAGCCTTGCTCGGGGTGAAATGATTAAAAAAAAAAAATATATATATATATATATATATTATTCATTTTATTAAAGCCACTAAGATGAAAGGGTTAACTGAGATAAAAGAATATGAAGAAAAACAACGACTTTATAAAGGGAGATAATAATGAAAGGAAAGGGGAAAATTCTTAATTATTAATAAAGCATCATAATTTTAAAGAAAAATTTAATTATTTCATTTTGATCATTTTAACATCACTAGTGTTACAGAGACTTCTTACTGTGCGAACTGTGCTTAGGATGACAATTTTTTCTATTTATCTCAAGCCAAGAATTTCCACGGATTTTTTTCAGTGTGTCGTTGTGTTCTTTTTTTTTTATGTATCATTTCTATTCTTGTTTTCAATTTCAATTTTTTTATTTCGATTTCCAGGATTTTATAATTATTATTATTATTATTATTATTATTATTATTATTATTATTATTTCATTCTTTTTATTATAAACCGATTTTCTGCTATGGTCGCACTACCTACCAAGTCTGCAGGAAGACCTAAGGCAGGTCGTGGTATGTTTCAATGGCTTCATTTCATGTTTTTTCATATCTTCGTAACATCCATAGCGTTACATAGACAAAAGTTATCCTTAATGAGGAGCTGTACTTAACAAGACAATTTTTTTGTATATCTCTGAAGCTGGGGTTTCCAGGGATTCTTTCATTGGGTTTTTTTTTTCGACATTTAGGACTTTATACATCGATTATTATTATTATTATTATTATTATTATTATTATTATTATTATTATTATGTCATTTTTCATCATATTTCGATTTCTGCTATGGTCGCACTACCAACCAAGTCTGCGGGAAGACCTAAGGCAGGTCGTGGCGTGTTGTTATGGCTCCATTTCATGTTTTGTTTTTTCTATCTTCCCCATCATCTCTAGCGTTACATAGACAAAGTTCTCCTTAGTGTGTGGGCTGTAGTTAACAAGACAATTTTTGTATATAACGACCATTACCGTGTACATATACCGGGCACTTGACAAGAATGGCGAAGCCCGAACCGTTGCCTTGGATATCTCCAAAGCGTTCGACAGGGTCTGGCACGCTGGCCTCTTGTGCAAACTGCGGAGCTACGGGATAACTGGACATCTGTTTGACCTCATCCAGTCATTCCTCTCTAACCGCACATTTAAGGTAGCATTAAATGGGCATGCCTCTCAAAACTACGATACGAACGCGAGCGTCCCTCAAGGTTCTATCCTAGGTCCCACGCTCTTTCTGATCTACATTAATGATCTCTCCGACGCCATTAGATCCCAAGTAGGCATGTACGCCGATGACACAACAATCTACTCTCGCATCGACCAAAAACCAGGTGTGGGCGACAAAGCGTTCCTCGCTGCCAAGCTTGAAAAGGACCTCCAATCCGTAGTGGCCTGGGGTAGGAAATGGCTAGTAAATTTCAATGCTTCTAAAACGAAGCTGTTATCAACTAACCACCATAGACAATGGCACCTCCTATTAGCATGGGACAGGCTTGCCTCCCAGAGAGTAAAACACTACGCCTCCTTGGCCTTACACTTTCGGCGGACCTCAGATGGAATGACTATATCGAATCCATTGCCAAATCTGCCGCTATGAAATTGAATCTATTTTGCACATATACAAATCTACCATCCGCCCGTGTATTGAATATTTCTGCCATATCTGGTCGGGTGCCCCTGTTCCTCTCCTTGGGCTTCTTGACAAAATACAAAGGAGGATCTGTAACGTGGTTGATACTGACTTGGCAGACCGGCTGCAACCACTCTCTCACCGGCGTGATGTGGCTTCCCTGTGCCTCTTCTACAAGTACGTTCATGGCTTCTGCTCCGATGAACTTAGATCACTGGTGCCGCCTAAGCACGAATTTACACGAGATACTAGATTTGCAACTAGGTCCCACCCTTTTACAGTTAAACAGATAAGATGTAACCGTAAATTCTACTCCAACAGCTTCTTTTCGCGTGCTTCCCGCCTGTGGAAATCCCTTCCACAAGTCTGCTTTCCCGACAGCTACAATCTCCAGCTGTTTAAATGTAGAGTCAATAGACACCTCCTATCACACTAACTCCCAATTATTCTCAGAACACTCTCATCTACCCAACCCTCATTCTCGGTATCCTTACCCGCCTATCATCCACCCTCTGACATTTCCTATATTTAACAATCCTTTCTGCACTCTATGTAGCCCCCTGCGCAGTAGTGGCAGTGACATGCCTTGATCGGGGTGAAACGCTTATAAAAAAAAAAAAAAAATTTCTTAAGCTGGGATTTCCAGGGATTCTTTCAGTGTGTTGTTTTGATCCATTTTTTTATCATTCCAAGTGCACATACTATCACTGGCACAACTCTTGTTTTCAATTTCCACATTTTTTCTATTTCAATTTCCAGGTTTTTATATTTTTACAGTTTTTCGAATTCCTTTGTTGCTATGTTACAACCCGCTGGACAAGCCATATCAATTAATAGACAAGTTTTCTCTTTCTGGTTTTTAATAATAATGTCCGGCCTATTTGCTTCAATTTTTCTGTCTGTGTAGATGGTGTAATCCCATAGAATGGTTACATCTATTTCTGTAACCGGTGCTGGGTGATGTTCATAACAATGTTTGTTTACAGATTTTCGATAGTGTTTGCACATTGTCCAATGTAAATATTGCCCAACTCTATCGTGGCGATTTTTATATTCATTTGGGGCAAGTACAGAACAGCCTGAGATTAGATGGTCTATTGTTTCTTGGTGTTTATCACAAAACCTGCATTTTGGATCCATATTATTATGCATAATATTTGCCTGAAAGTTTCTAGTGAAAAGACTTTGGTCTTGTGCTGCAAGAATAAAGCCTTCAGTTTCAGACTTTAATCCAGATGCACGTAACCATCGATGAGTATTAACTTTGTCAACATTGGATTTATTGGCACGTTCTGGATATTGGCCATGCAGAGGTTTGTCTTGCCAGCGCTGTTTCATCTGTTCAAGAGCTTTATCTTTGGCTTTCATTTTCATATTTTTTGCCGCAATAGTTGGTTCTTGGCTTCTGTTTTGCTTTTCTACAGAATCTACTAACTGTAAATCTTGTTTGTATTTACTGACTTCTTTTATTATTGAATATTTTTTCTTTCTTTCTTCATGTTGCCTTACTAATTGTATCATCCAATCCTTTGTTGTTTCTATGTATGTTAGTAAGCCAATAGTTGTTGTCTTGTATGACAATTCCAGCTGAATAAGACCTCTACCACCTTCTTTACGGGGTATGTATAGACGGTCTACATCAGCCTTTGGATGATGCATCTTATGCTTAGAAAGAAGCTTTCTTGTTTTAGCATCCATTCGCCTGATGTCGTTTAGAGTCCAGTTTAAGATGTTAAAGCTATATTGGACAACTGGGATTGCAAGGCTATTAATGGCCATAACTCTGTTCTGTGAATTTAATTCAGTTTTTAATATCATTCGTAGCCTTCTATAGTACTCTTTACGCACTATTTCTTTCATTTTTTTATGGTGAATGTTTACGCTCTCATTTACACCTAGGTATTTATAAGCTTCTTCTGGTTTCAATTCTTTTATTGTTACAGCAGGGTCTAAGCTAATTGAGGATGTTTCTTGTATTGATCCACGTAAAACTGTAGCTTTAGCACATTTATTCAAATTAAATTTCATTCCAATGTCTTCGCTGAAGCATTTTACAGTTTGCAGAAGACCTTCCAGCTCATTATCATTCTTAGCATATAACTTTAAGTCATCCATGTAAAATAGATGGCTTATTTTCTTTTGGCCTATTTTATAACCACATTCTGTCTTATTAAGTTGACTGGTTAGTGCTATTAATGATATGCAGAATAGTAAGGGATCATCATCATCATCATCATTACCATCACCATCACCATCATCATCATCATCATTATTATTATTTTTTTTTTTTTTTTGAAGTGAGTAGGAGCCATAGCGAAAGGTCTGCTATCAACAACGGTAAATAAGACGCTGATCAATCGCAATGCCTCTTCGGTTTTATTTACCAGTGCACGGAAAGCGTAAACATTAATTGTGTGTGCGGTTGGCGAAGACAACTCAATATGTCCAGCTGTTAACTCTTACAAAGTGGGAGAAGAGATGAATTCATATATTTCCAAGTGTATTTGTGCGCATATCAGCGAACGCAAAGGCCTGAGCTGAACTCTGAACCCGGCGTCCCAGTATCATTTTCGCTGTTACGCTACACAGATATCTATCATTATTGATAAGCAATTTCAAAAGAACCCTCTAAAACAAGCGGTTAATATGTTGATGAAGTTTATCCTATACATAGTTCAATATTTTGTTTGTCTGTAAAAGGCATTAATGCAAATAGATAATATTAACTCCAATATTATCTTTCACAGACCAATGGTGATGTAATAGTTTATTCAACACAGGATTTTAGTCATTTACTCTTGGCCAGTTAGATGATTACACTTGGAATATCTCTGTACATAGACGTTCCATTCTTTCTTCTTCTGAAAGGTTGTTTTTTGTGTTTGTTTTTGTTTTTATCTGTCTAGCCGTTCTACGGTTTTTTTTTACACGTGTACGCATTGTGGTGCAGTGGATATCGGTTCGGAACGAGAAAGCGGGGAACCGAGTTCGAATTCCAGATGAATTCATTGCATTCACTTACGCGCAAATACCCTTGGGAAAGGTATTAATCCGACTATTCCTTCCAGTTATGGGTTAAATAACAGGACAGAGTGGGTTCTATAGCCTTGGCCGGCAACCAGTCTACCACAGAAAGCAATGGCAACCTACTGCGGGATAATCTTCTGCCCAGTCAGTCATGTCTCTTTCGAGATGATCGCACAAAGTGTGTATCACATATGACACTTAACTGACTGACTGAATATAATAGTTGGAATCATGATTACGGCTTCCACTGGTCATAAAGTGAGGGATCGCTTTTCTATTGTTATGAAGTAATAAACTGATCCCCCACTAATTATTACGTAATAATATAATACATCACTTCTCCCTCTAGCTATGAGTCAAATAACAGGACAGATTGGGTTCTATAGCCTTGGCTAGTAACCAGTCTACCGAAGAAAGCAATGGCAACCTACTGCGGGATAATCTTCTGCCCAGTCAGTCATGTCTCTTTCGAGACATGATCGCCCAAGCGTGTTTCACGTATGGCACTTAACTGACTTACATCCTTGTTGCAGCTGGGACGACCAAGTGTTTTAACTTTTTGGGGTCAGCCGCTGACGTTCTTTCATGAGTATATATGTAAAATAGTGGTTTAGAAATCATCTCTCAAATCAACTCGCTCATGCAACTGCTTTCTCTGGCGTCATTCTGAGAGTAAATCAATTCTGGGATCATCTGAACTGAGATTGACCCCTTGAAATATTCTGCTGTTGACCTATAAGTTATATCTAATTCTACAATTAGAGCCGATGATTAATGTAGTTTTTCATTTTCATATAGATTTTTAGAAAATTAATAAAAGTGGGAGAACTTTTGATTAGTTCTAGTCATGCGGTTATATCAAAAATTATATTCCTTAGTTTATCCATTTATTTCTTACGGTTTTATTTTTTGAACTTGATGGTCTGCGGCTAATCTGTAGAAGCGTAAAAAAATCTGCGTTGTCAGTGATAATGTTATCAGTTTGAAGACCATGATACATCGTTTTAACTTCAAATCGATGAGTGTTTTATACATGTGTATAAACGTGGGATTGGTTTGAAATTCCCTAGCGAGGCAGTGTCATTAGTCTGGGGGATTAAATAGGTAATGCCTTCGGTTAGAGTTTTAGGAGTTCGCTCTGAATTCTTGAAAGTATTAGACAATATATCTACCGATGGAAAAAAGATTTAATCAGATGTTTGATATCTTATCTTTTCCAGGGGATTTTCATTTTCTTTTATTTCTTTTTTGGTGGTCGGCGGGGAAGATTTATAGTAAATGTCATGGTTGTTCAATTTGACGTCATCTTATTCTTTTGTGCAATTCTATTCTTATTTTTATTCTATTCTTATTTTTATTCTATTCTTAGATACTCTTCGAAATATTTTTCATACTGAATTTTAGAATATCGCAAAAAATATTTAAGAAATTTAAATTAGTTCTAATCAGGTAGTAAACAGTCAAATCATATAATTTATCCATTACTTTCTTAGGATTTATCATTTTCCAGTAACATTTTGTTGATCAGCATCGAACATTTGCAATCATAAGTAAGCGTTCTGTGTCTTTTTGAGATCATCGGTGTCAATGTTACCTGTTTTCTAGTTCTTGATACATTGGTTTTACCTCAAATTGATGAGTGTTTTGTATAAACGTGTGATTGGTTGGTAATTTCGTATGGAGAAAGTATCATTAGTTTAGAGGATTAAACAAATAATGCCTTCAGTCAGCCATTTTCGAGTTTGCTCTAGATTCTTGAAAGCATTAGACAATATATCTGCCAATAGTTTTTTTCTATAGATGGAAAAAACATTTAATCAGAAGTTTGATATCTTATCTTTCCAGGGGATTTCTTTTTTCTTTTCTTTCTTCCTTTTTTTTTCTTTTTTTTTTTTTTGGTAGAAGGATAGGGGAGGATTTATTGTAAATGTCACCGTTGTTCAATTTGACGTCATCTTATTCTTTTGTGCCGTATTTTGATTCCTTCTGAACTACTCTTCGAAATATTTTCATTTCCCAATCTTTTTTTACCAGAATTCTTTCATTTTTACATTTAAATTGTGTTTAGGCTTCGTTGATGTCTCCATTTCCTTACAGACCTTTTGCTTGTTACTTTTCGAAGTGTTGTTTTGTTTATAAAATCTATTTCCTTCCTTATAACTCCTCCGTCTTTATATTTTTACTTGGATTCATTGTTTTAGGAGATTTATTTTACAGTTCATATATGATTTTCTTTTTTTTTTTCTATTTACCTTACCGTTTTAATAACACCTGATTTTCACTTTTATTCATTTTTCAGACGTCATCTAATATTCAGCGTTTTACCTGAAGAATTTCGATTTCCTTCTTTATCTCTTTTTGGAAAAATAGCGAATTTATTTTCATTTCCTAAGTTAGATTTTTTTAATTCTAGATTTTCACATAAATGTTGTGATTACTTTAATCAGTTATAGTAATTCATTTAAAGTGATTAAATTCGGTTCCATATTTGTATACTATTTTCTTGATTGCTCAATCTGCTTTTCTAAAACTGTTTCTCATATTTTTATCATGGCTGATTTTCTCCACTTCTTATCTTTCTTTCATCTTAAATTCGTGTATTTTTCCTGGTCACATATTAGCATTTTTATTTTCATTTCCATCGCGTTTCCTATATTTCCTTAAATTCTTTGTCTATTATTCTAATAATGTTTTTCGTATTTCTATCAAATATTATTTTTTCCCTATTTTTATCTTTCTTCCATACTCATTCGTTTTTATTTCTGCGAGTTCCCTAATCATATTTTTTCTAATTTTCTCCATTTCTTTCATATTTGTATTGTTTTTCTCCCTTCTTAACCGGTTTTGTTGTTTCTGGGTTTATCATTTATCTGTTTCTACGTATATTGTTCATTACATTTCATTTTCATCAAAATTCACTATATCAACTAACATTCTTTTATCTCCTGTAATTTTCATTTCTAATTCATTATGTATGTTATGAACAATCAATAGTTACCTCCCCTTGTTTTGTCACTCTCCTATTTGAAAGAGTTATTTCTGTTTACTGAGACTATAAAAGACACTATACGCAAACCTTGTATTCTCAGTTAAATAAAGCTTTCTTAAAGACTACACATGCGTACTTTTGTCATTACAATTTATTCAACTTAGAAATCTCTCCATTATGGGACAATTAATGCGCCCAAAGTGGTTCGAGGTAGAACCCGATACTACAGACTCTGAAAAGCGCTGAACGCATTGGTGAGTGACGTTCAAAAACTTCTTACACGCAGTACTTGCAGAAACTCCATTTCGGCCATTGCACAAGCTTGGACTCTTAATTAATTATATAATTACACGGTATATGAAATAATACTAGGGTCCCACTTATGAGGAGGCTATGGATATACTACAAGCTACTTACCAGAAACCAAAGAATGAATTCTTCTGGCTATATAAACTGGCTATCCGACATCAACTAAATGGTGAATCGCTGGAACAGTACTTAAAAGAATTAAGAACCCTAAGCAAGGACTGTAACTTCCGGCCAATGAATGCTGAAGAAATTCGAGACGAGCATATTCTGGACGCTTTTATCAACGGTCTACAGAGTGCCCAAATAAGCCTTGAAAACACCAACTTAAGTTTTAAAACAGCTTACGAGCTGGTCTATACGTTTCAGGTAGCCCCAAAATAGTCTGTGTTCTACTGACAGACTGATAATGTTGGTGGTGCGCCAAACATCCACTACTCTCATTTACTTTCCTCTTCTGACGTACATGATTCGCGGAGTCCCTCCTCTGTGACTTCGCTTTCTAACCAAAAACTTCCAGATAATCTAAACCCTTCAGAACTGCCTACCCCTGCTGCTATCAGTCAGTCAGTTAAGTGCCATACGTGATACACGCTTGGGCGATCATGTCTAGAAAGAGACATGACTGACTGGGCAGAAGATTATCCCGCAGTAGGTTGCCATTGCTTTCTGCGGTAGACTGGTTGCCGACCAAGGCTATAGAACCCAATCTGTCCTGCTATTTAACCCATAACTGGAAGGAAGAGACGGATTAATACCTTTCCCAAGGGTATTTGCGCGTAAGTGAACGCTAATGGATTCAACTGGAATTTGAACTCGGTTCCTCCGATTTCTCGTTCCGAGCCTATATCCACTGGGCCACAACATGCTACTTTTGTGGACTCAGTCAACAACTTCGATTCTCTTGTCCATCTAGGAATGCTACGTGTCACAAATGTGGAAGTGTGACGGCCGTCTAGCAATCCATACATAGTGGTGTGTTTGAAAGGACTGACGAAAGCCGCATAATATGTAAAGACAACATTTATTTAACATATAAATTCAGCCTTGTGGAAAATGCAACAAATTAAAAACGAACATAAAATAAAATACAAAAACATTACATTTTGAAGATACAAAAAACATTAAAGAGAATAAAACTTTTAAGGAAGTTTTATACTTAATAAACGATGAATGAGGGTTTTTATAAATAGGAAAATCAGCAGGAAATTTTTAGTTTTTAACATTTACCCAAAAAGGATAGAAAAATACTCTTAGAAAATAATAGCAAAGCGTTAAAAATACATTTATAAGGTGCTAAAATACTTAGCTTAAAACTCGACTTTAGGGAAAAACAAAGAAAATATTTACCTTTTCTGGCACAATGCTAGCGACTGTTAACTAAAGCAGGGAGAAAACCTATCACGTGACCATCCTCATGGCCGTCGTTTTTGGCATTTGGACTGAGAACAACGACTGTGTATTCCTACGCTGGAGGTATAAGGGAGCGGTCAACAGTTTAAGCACTATAGGGAAAGGAAGGGTACTAATTTGTCTCGCGATATTATCTGAAGAAATAACAAAACTGTTGTGATACCGACTGAGCAAAAGCGAGCAAACCGGATGTTGGCTCTATGCCGACCAGAAAGCTAATGGATAAAAATCACCTCCGCGCAAGTGAATTCGCGCAGATATTCCGGTTGAAAAATAAAAATTAATCAAATATCAAATTACCATTTCGCAAGCCTTCGCGAATTTTATTTACCAGCCAATGGGAAGCCCAGAATCAAATACAAGGATGAAATTCGAAACACCTGCGTTTTGATCCAAAAAGCAGATATAAAAAGCGGAGACACAAAAGCTTCGTCAGACAGAAGGAATCTTAGGCTAGAGTTATCAGTTTCTCCCTTGACTTAAGTTCAGCGGCTACTATACTGACCTCCGTCCTCTTCCCTGTCTCATAAGTACTTAGTGACCATTTCAAAGACATTCCACACAAACCAACTTACTGACCTACTGACCTTAGAAGCGGCAACTTCTAAACGAACATTCCTTACCTTCAAGACACGTCTACACTCCTAAGCCTTTTATCTTTTCGGTATTATATTTGTCATGAACTCTCTAACCACCGTTGGACTTTTATTTCAAGTATTACTTTATTTGTAAAACATTAATTGAAATATATATATATATATATATATATATATATATATATATATAAATGTTATTTTATATTCAAATTTCCTTTCTTGATTTTATAATCATTTTATGAATTATAGTGGGCTATCTTTCCACAAGGCCAAATTCCGTTAACCTGCTACGGTATACTACTACCCTTCGCTAGAACGGAATCCTACAACTACTAGAAAAGAATAAATAAGAGATACCCGTTATAAAGCCACCGGTAATGGAATACAGGGTTGGCTTTGCCGGGAAACGAACCTGCTGATTTTACAAAAATGGGATCTGGTCGCAACAAGAATTTAGGTCTATTTTTTTAGGGTAACTTGGCGGTGGCCCCAGGAAGTTTGGGCATTTTTTTAAGTGTGGCGGTGTCTATTCTCTAAAAATAAAACTTCCACTGAAACTTCTATGAGAGCCGTCGTAACATCTGTTTCTCCGAACTGCCTTTAAAAAAATCGCATAACGCAAATTACAGTTAATGTCACCCCTACTGATGCACTAATTGACACTAGCAGTTCTGGTAGTTATATTCATTTCAGCATTATGCCAGAATTCGTCATCGGAGGCCACAATTTAAACAACTTAAAGTACGCAGATGATACAGTGCTGATAGCAGACACAGAAAGAAAACTACAAGACCTCCTACAGAAGGTAGCTGAAGAGAGTGACAAGAAAAGACTACAAATAAACTACGAGAAAAATGAATGCATGGTCATCAGTAAAAAGGGCAGCTCAAAATAACAATTACAGGTGAGGGACACTAAGATCAAGCAGGTACAGTAATTTAAATACCTGGGAAGTGTTCTAACAGAAGACGGAAAGTGCGACACTGAGATCCGAAGGCGAATTGGCATGACAAAAGAAGCATTCCAGAAGTTGAGTAAAGTATTAAGAAACAGGACAATTTCACTAGAAACAAAGAGGAGAGTACTGGATTGCTATGTGATGTCGGTTCTTCAATATGGCAGTGAATGTTGGACAATATCTTCGAATATGAATGAAAAACTTGAAGCAGCTGAAATGTGTTTCTACAGAAGGATGTTGCGGATATCAGGGACCGAGCATGTGAGCAATGATGAGGTTTTGGAAAGGATGAAAACTAAAAGGAAATTAATATTGCGCATCAGGAAGAGACAACTAAAGTTCTTGGGACATGCAATGAGGAAGGAGGGCTTGGAGAACCTGTTACTAACAGGCCAGATAGAGGGAAAATGAGACAGGGGAAAGCAGTGGATAACATATTTGAAGGACCTGATCAGGTGGATGACGGAACGAGGGTTGCATGGTGCAACAGGAGAAAGCGTGCTAAAAGCTACCAGGGACAGGGAGATGTGGAAAGCCATGATCGCCCACAAGAAAAGAAGAAGAAGAAGGCTAATCAGTGGAAGATTTTTCTCTGTCCTACCGAAGTGTCTGTGGCAGATGCTTCTCTATCCCCACAAGTGATTGGATCCTGCCTGGTTAGCCTACAGTTAAGAACAACTTTATATAGAAACCTCAAACTCTCGATAATGAAGGATCACTGAAGTGAGATGATACAGAGGCATGACTCTACAAAATCATTCTAGTATCAAGATATCTTTTGGAAGACCAACCTCAGCATTTGTGGATTAACAGTAGTCAATGTCTCGTACCCGTCATTCTTGAATAACTTATCTCCAGACTGTAAACCTATAGCAATGAAGTCAAGACGATACTCACTTGAGGACAAACAATTTATAAAAGCTTAAATTACGAGAATGCTCGACAAAGGAATCATTAAAACAAGTGATTCCTCATGGAGTGCTTTGGTATTAGTAACATTTTCTAAAAACCACAAAAGACATTAGTGATTGATTATTCTCAAACCATAAATACGTTGCCGAAATGAAAAACAAACCATGAATTTAGGAAAGTGCACGGATTTCCCATGTGTTTGTAGTCGGAAATTCAGGTCCCAAAAGGGAGCGAAGATTCACCTTACAAAAATGGGTTGTGCTTCTCTGAAAACGGTTCAGATAAGACGTCGGAAAACCAATGCCAGGATGCATACCACAGTGCTGAGAATATCCAAGCTGTTGAATTAAAGGATGGGACGCAACCCAAACTGCCAGGAATTAAATTTCCACCAGCATCCAGATCGGAAGCGTGGTGTATGCTAGACAACATCATTAGCAAAACATTACGTAAAGAGCTGAGAAGAAAGAAATATCATAACTGATTGTGAATGCGTAATGAGGTTCACTTTGCATTCTCAGAACGCAAGGTTTGCCCTTTTTTTCGAAACTTTTCGTACATCTCATTTCGCCGTTAGACATTTGAGTTTGTACATCTACGACACACTTGTATATCGTTATAATGGTGCCTCACATTAGTGAGGTGGGGCGGTGTGCAAACGAAACCGTTTTGAGAGGAAGGCCCCGAAACGGTGCACATTCTCTCCTGATGATCCCGGTTTTAATATAAATTCAAGAGGAAGAAAATAAATTAAATGAAATCATATGCCGTAGAGAAGCTCGGTGGAAATCTTATTGGCATGAGGAGCATTACACATCCAGCTCGCTTCAGGTGAGTTTCAATTACTTTCAGTAATTTACTTATTCGCTTATCTACTGCCACGGACAGACGAAATCATAAGTGAAACCGCCGTATAAAGTGTATAGCACGCTAGATCTCAGAAGCGCCTATTACCAATTGGCTAATAAACCAGCTAATCCGGCCTACAAAGCTTTTGAGGCAAACAGTTGCTTCTATCAGTTGAAAAGAATGCCATTCGGAGTAACGTTGCCAGCTTCCAGAAAAAAATTGATAAACAGCTGTCTAAGGTAGTACCTTACTCATTAGAGTTAGAATAACGTAGGGAAACAACATAATATCATCAGATTTTTAAAGATTTGTTTTCACAGAAAAACCAAGTTTATACACACCTATAACATATATGAGCCAATAAAAATGTATATACATTTATACATTTAACAATAAAAAAAGATCTGATCATAAGAGGGTTGGCCCACTAAATTTTAAAATCTGCTGACGTATACAAAAACAAATTTATCTATTGGCCAATATCAGCTTAAGTCACTGATACCTCCTCAACAGGTGTTTACCCGTGCAACCAGACTGGCAACTGGGTCCCACCCATTCACAGTCAGGTTAGCCAAATGCAGACGACAATTCTACTCCTGCAGCTTCCTCTCTCGCACTTCCCGCCTGTGGAACTCGCTCCCGTATTCTTGCTTTCCTGACGACTACAACCTCTAGAAATTTAAATGCAAAGTTAATACTCATCTACTAACCACTGGCTTCTAGCTCTCTCCCCTCCCCTGTATAACCTTCCCTTTCTCTCCACTTATGTATTTGTCATCGCACCTGCTTTCTCAGCTTTCTATTGTTCCTTTCTAACTAGTTTGTACTCCTCACTCTTTTCTAATTAATCTTTTTACATTTATGTAACCCCCTGCACATCAGTGGCGTTTCCGCCTTGCTCGGGGTGAAATGATTAAAAAAAAAAATACTATTTTCCACAAACGTATAAATATGCGTGAGTGTGTCTTTCTCAGCAGAGACTCGCAGGGCGTCAACAGTACATCCCATCTAGAAGACATGCTTTCTTCACCCCTCAATATACGCGGAACACAAACCGCAGTTCTTCAACCTTAATGCCGGGATAATTATAAAATACCTCTTAACCATTTGAGGGGTTAAATACAGATTTTAAGGATCCCTACCGTCAGATGTGTGATGTGGTGCAATGGATATATGCTGTGGATGTATGATTGGAACGAGAAATCGGGGAAACCGAATTCGAATTCCAGCTAAACTCCTTGCATTTACTTACGCACAAATACCCTTGGGAAAGATATTAATCTATCTCTTCCCTCCAGTTATGGGTTAAATAACAGGACAGACTGGGTTCTGTAGCCTTGGATGCCAACCAGTCTACCGCAGAAAGTAATGGCAGATTAACTACTACGTGATAATCTGCTGCTCCCAGTCAGTCATGTCTCTTTCGAGACATGATCGTCCAAGGACGTATCCCGTATGGCACTTAACTGACTGACTGAATATAATAGTTGGAAATATGATTAAGGCTTCTACTGGACATAAAGTGGGGGAGCAGTTTTATATTGTTATGCAGTAGTAAACTGATCCCCCACTGATTACTACTTAATAATATAATCTATCGCTTCTCTCTCTAGCTATGAGTCGAATAACAGAACAGATTGGGTTATATAGCCTTGGTTGGCAATCTGTCCACGGCAGAAAAACAATGGCAACCTACTGCGGGATAATCTTCTGCTCAGTCAGTCATGTCTCTTTCGAGACATGATCGTCCAAAGCGTGTATCACATATGGCACTTAACTAACTGACATTGTATTTGCTTTTGCTTTCGTTTTAGGGATTTTGTCGCTCTAGTAGATGTATTATGGCTTTTTCGAACTTTTTTGCACTCTTGAAAATCATTTTTGAATTTGTTGTCTTCCTTTATTAATGAAAAAGGTTTCTGATTTCTTTCATATTCTTTGACACATGTCATTATTCAATCTTCTGTAGTTTCCAGGTTATCTTTGAAGATCGATTGTTGAAATTTCGTAAGACAATACTACTTGAACTAATTCTATGCCTCTTTCGGATCTAAGGCACATACAGATGCCAGCTTTAGGAGTATTATTATCATTTCTACATTTGCATGTTTACACCACATTTCTGGTTAATTATCATTAAATTATGTGCTGCAATAAATTTTCTCAAATCTGGATCACCGCATTCAGTATCCTGACAGACCACAGCTGCTGTTTCCTTAGTCTTAAATATTAGTGGATATTGTTTATTTTTATTTTCCTATTTTAATTAGAAACATAATTATAATTTTACGACTGCCCAGCCATTTCAACATTTAACTTCTAAAACCCGCTATATGCTGATGGTGCTAAATCTTGTACTATGAAAGCGTTGCGTCCACGAGAACCACATTTTCCCTCCAGCGATCGTGGTCTTGGAACATCTCTGGAACATCTTCCAGTGTTAGATTAATCTGCTTGAGCTGCTGGCAGACGACGTCCTTCCAGCGGCTGCGTTGTTTGCCGCGAGGTTGTCGCCATTTAGCGGCGGTTCGAAATGGTAGGTGACTCGATATTCAACTCTTATAAACGGTAAAACGTCTCTTCAATGCAACATTCAACTCTTCGAAATTAACTCTGTATCAAAATTACGAAGAACCTAAATATACCTTCTCCTTTGTAAAGCAAACCTGACAAGAATCAATTCCTGGTACAGCTAAGGAAATATCTTCATGTAATGCCCCGCAGCTTCACAACGCAAGTAAATTTCTTCTTTATTTTTTTTTTCAAAGTCGAGATTAAAGTTCCTATGTTTAAAATAATTCGCCAACAGCACCCCTCCCCCCGAATTCAAATGGCGTAATTTATATCAATGCGTTATGGGCCAGTCCGTACCGAATTATTGAATACTGATCCGGACAGAGGCCATTTATTTTCCCTCATTAATGAATGTCTCCCGATATTCTTTGATTTAGAGATCTCTTCAAAGTAATTGTAAACATTACGACCTCAATTCCCAGATATGTTCAACGAGAGATAGATAGATAGATAGATAGATAGATAGATATAAAAAGGATAGATAGATAGATAGATAGAGAGAGAGAGAGAGAGAGAGAGAGAGAGATAGAGAGATAGAGAGAGAGAGATGGATAAAAAGAATAGATAGTTATACAAAGGATAGATAGATAGTTATTAAAATTATAGATAGATATAAAAAGAATATAGATAGATAGATAGATAGATAGATAGATAGATAGATAGAAAAAGAATAGATAGATAGTTATAAAAAGGATAGATAGATAGATAGATAGAAAGAAAAAGAATAGATAGATAGTTATAAAAAGGATAGATAGATAGATAGATAGATAGATAGATAGATAGATAGATAGATAGAAAGAAAAAGAATAGATAGATAGTTATAAAAAGGATAGATAGATAGATAGATAGATAGATAGATAGATAGATAGATAGATAGATAGATAGATTTCATGTACACGCTTTGTTTATTTTTTGTTTTGTCGACTGTACATTATACTAGACCCAGTTTGGCACGGTGTTGAAGTAAAAGAAAACCATGACGTAATTCACTCCGTCAGAATTTTGGAAACGACTTATTGTACTCGTTGGCATTCGCGCTAGAAGTTCCAATACGAACATTTATTGTGTTTGGGTGTCAATATGAAGACAGTACAAAGGATTCGGAAAGAGTTTAATGAGTTTAATGGCGATTATGAAAGTGTTTGAAATAATCACTGGTGATGACGACATTATGCTCCCATTCATCATCCCGCAGAGCCCCCTTTTCAATCCGAACGCATATATCAAGTGCCTTGAGAAGGTAGTGCTGCCCTGGTTTAAATTGGTGACTGATAGAAGATCCTATGTCTGGCAACAGGACTCTGCACTATGCCACACAAGTAACGAAACCCAGTCATATAAAACCAAAGAAGTGAAATCAATCTTCAGTTCATCTTTGATGTTACGGTTGTTTTTTTGTTTTTTTTGTCTCCCGCTCAACACATAATAATCAAGGGGCTTGTAGTCAGGGGAGTTGTGTAGCCAGATATAAAGGGTGATATGGTCTCAGAAATTGTCTTTTGGGAAGATGAAAGATCATTTCAGACACCATGATATTGCCTGGGTTTCATCACTCTCGGCACATCTTTTCGGGACAGAAAATCAACGGTTCACCATTTTATTATATTTCAAGTTTGATAAAATCTCGTGCACGTTCTGGTAGATCGGATTCTTGACTTTGTCCAAAAGTTTAATATTGCGGTCTTTTCTCTTGTCCTTCGAGACTGGTGATAAAATTTCGCCCTTTCTCATTCTTAATTCACTATCTGCCTGATTAGAAACACAAATACTTCTGATACCCTGACAGATATGTTCCGGAAAGGCATATATATATATATATATATATATATATATATATATATATATATATATATATCATTCGGAGTAGTTAAGTGGTTATGGTAAGTGTAACCGGGTAGGTCCATGTAGTACGTAGACGTAATGTACGGTACTCGTCGTGTGCAGTATCCTGAAAGGTAGGCGTAGATAATAGCCGTAGATCAATAGTCGTAGATCTCTAGTCGAAGACCTGTAGACCTCTAGTAGTAGATCTCTGAACGTCCTCATCTTAGTCTTTATTTATGGCTGACATCAGTCAATCACATTCCAGTGAGGGGGAACCAATGTGTATACATATTCATTAACTATTTATTACATCACTATGACTTGATTTGGGATGGTCGTTGTTAATCATGGGCTGGATATTACAAAAATATTAGAGTTCCTTATCAGAACGATCAGAGTGAGTTTGTGAGTTGTTTTTTTTTTTTAGGTCCCTGGTACGTTTGAGGTATTTTGGTATATGAAGGATTGAATGCTGATGGACAAGTTCTTGTGGTGGATGAGAAAATTGTAAAGTATGTTTGGGTCGTGAGTCGGATTAGCTAGGTATAGGATAGGTACTGAAAACCAACCTGAGTTTTTTGCTCCCCAAAAAACGGCCGTGTGTCACAATTGTATTATATACAATAAATAAAGCGTGAGTTTGACCGAGCTGCTGTACCTTCGTAATCACCATTAGACTCATCCAACTCGTTCTGTGTTCTCTGTGCTGTCCTCAGGTTGACACCCAAATACTATGAAATGTTTATAGAGATTCCGGTGCGAATACCAAGTAGTACAACATGTCGTTTCTAAATTTCTGACGTAGTGAATTGCGTCACAATGCTTTTTCTCGAAGATGGTGCCCAACTGACCCTATTATGCACAGTCGTCAAAACAAAAACAAAGCGCATGCGAGAAATTGAAAATATAACATGGGTCAAGATTTACCGAGTGTGTGTGTGTGTGTGTGTGTGTGTGTGTGTGTGTGTGTGTGTGTGTGTGTGTGTGTGTGTGTGTGCTTTTAGCACTTTTCATAGAATGTATTACAACCAGCTACTGTATATATGGATGTGCGTTGTGATTGGATGTGCGTTGTGGTGCAGTGGATAGCGACTCGGAACGACAAAAAGGGGAGCCGAGTTCGAATTCCAGTTGAATTCATGGCATTCACTTACGCACAAATACCCTTTGGAAAGATATTAATTCGTCTCTTCCTTCCAGTTATGGGTCAAATAATAGGACAAATTGGATTCTATAGCCTTGGCTGGCAACCAGTCTACCGCAGAAAACAATTGCAACCAACTGCGGGATAATCTTCTGCCCAGTCAGCCATGTCTCTTTCGAGACATGAGTGCTCAAAGCGTGTATCACGTATGGCACTTAACTGACTGACTGAATATAATAGTTGGAATAATGATTAAGGCTTACGTTGGTCATAAAGTGGAGGATCAGTTTATTACTTCATAACAATAGGAAACCGATCCCCCACTAATTACTAAATGATAATATAATAGATTTCTTTTTTCTTTACCTATGAGTCAAATAACAGGACAGATTGGGTTCTATAGCCTTGGTCGGCAACCAGTCTACTGTAGAAAGCAATGGCAACCTACTGCGGGATAATCTTCTGCCCAGTCAATCATGTCTCTTTCGAGGCATGATCGCCCAAAGCGTGTATCACGTATGGCACTTAACTTACTGTATATATAAATGCGTGCCAAGAGCAAATATTGCTCTAATTTTCTCGATATATATGTTAATGTAGACAGGCTTTCCTTTTTCACAATGGTGGATGTTACTCCATTGTCTAATCTTTCTTCGTTGCGTCGACGTCAACTGCCGGGTAACGAAACCACTGCTGAGGAAGAAATGACCGGGCAACTATTCTTCGACCCGAAGCGGTGGTACGGAAGTGCAATACTTTGATTCTTGACAGAACCAATACATATTATCTTCCAAGGAAAAATGCTGACCCTTAGATACACGTTCCTCGCTTGGGAATCGGTTCCATAAAGCAGTAGTTCTGGGGAAGAGCTTCCATTTACTCGCTTTTTCCGACAGCTATAATCTCCAAGAAAAGTAAAGTCAATAGTCATCTCCTATCTCACTAACATGCATCCCCTCTCTCATGCTCCATTCTCCGTCCACTCCACTCTCATCAGTATTCTCATCCTTCTCTTTCCCACTTCCTGACACCCCCTATAACCTGTCACTCTTTCTCATAACTTTCCTCCTATGTAACCCCCTGCAAAACAGTGGCAGTAAAATGCCTTACTTGGGGCGATATGATTATAAAAAACAAAAATTTTCTATGCTATTTTAATGTGGATATGAAGTGGGGATCAATTCTAAATTACAATCAATATATAAACTGATCCCTCACTTTATGGTCACAGTCATTCTTCTCTTATCTACTTCCTGACACCCACCTCGTATAACCTTTCACTCTTTCTCACCACTTTCCTCTTATGTAACCCCCTGCAAAACAGTGGAAGTAAAATACTTTGCTTGGGGCGATATGATTATTAAAAAAAACTTACATTTTGCCAATAAAATACAAAGTGAATGGGTTGGTTCGCTAAAATTAGTGCGACATGGCTGGTCTTAGGCGTGAAAGTTAAAACTGGTGGAACTAATGAATGTTGATCGTCTGAACACATTCCTTGGAAATAGCGATAGAACAAAGAGACTTTTGCGACGTTTCGTCTGTGAGAAAGCGGTTATGTAATGGAAATTAATTCATGCCCCACAAGAATGCGGAGACGCTTTTGGACTCGACTGTTCCTACCCATATATAGCAGCAGTACTCTATTTTAAACCCGATCTGTTGTAAAGATAGAGGGCAACTGAAGGAATCAGGTACGTACTGGAGTGATACAGGGAGCCACACATTTTCCAACATCAATAGATCGTATATAAGTGTTTCACTTGATGTCTGGGATGAGTTTATCTTCTACAAGGCGCTTGATAAACGGAGCCTCTGTGAAATAAACCCCGGTCATCCCGATCGGTAAAAATTCAGTCCACGGTGGTGATGAATGTAAAGATCTTATTGAACAACCAGCCAGTAATCAACTAGAATAGAAGTTGATTCTAACTGACCGAAAAACCACCAGGGCAAATTGGAAGGTGGTTTAAATAATAACCTGGGAGATTCCATTCTATTACAGACAAGTCGATTCTGTAAGCACTGATTGGCTGATATTTCAGTGTGTATATTGAGCTCCATAAATGTTCAGCACAATATCCACACTCTTGAATATTCACCATATCAGGGAGACGAAAGAAGACAGCCACATTGAAAAGTAAGTTGTTTGACTTCTACAATGAAGATACTAAAATGAATCAAATACGAAAAATTAAATATCTGGGAATTGTCTTAACAGATAACGAAAAATATGTCACCAACATTCGACGACGCATTGAAATATAGAAAAATATCTTTCAAAAGCTGAGCAAAGTATTAAGAATTAGGAAACTTTTGTTAAAAACAAAAACTAAGAATCCTGAACAGCTATGAAATATCAGTAGTCATATATGGCAGCGAATCGAATAGATGAACTAAAGACTTGAAGCAATAGAAATCTTGTTCTACAGAAGGATGCTGAGAATACCATGGACGGACAACACATCATCAACCTCTGTGGGTTATTTAATGCTAAGAAAGCGGTGGAGATTGTTTAATGTTTGGTTATAGTGAGAAGTTTGATTTAGTCAGATTTTGATGAAAAAGTTTTCTTTTTTTTTAAAGAAAACTCAACATGTTTTCTGGCTTTGTATTCCTGAAAAGGTTCTTTAAAATAAAAAAAGGTTTGCTTCACTTTCTTCAATGGCTTATGCACCTCAATGGGTTTTTCAATGCCGACAAGATTTTTACAATAGATTTGTTTGAATAGAATATGTATTCTTTGTAAGAAAGTCTATAGATCAGGTATTATGGACGTATTTTTGTAAAGAGGGTTCTGTCGAGAGTCAGGTGTGTTACTGGTATACATAAATTTTCTTCAAAAATATATTGCTGTTAATATTCAAAAATGTATTGTTGGTAATATTTTTTCTTCATGAATATGTTGCTGGTAATATTTTCTTCACAAAAAAAAGTATTGCCGGAATTTTCACCATAAAAATATATTTTTATACTTTCATAGTGTTTTGACTCAAGTTTGATGGTTAACTATTTGCCAATATCTGAGATCCTAACAGGTGCTACCACCCCAGGTCATGGTGAACCTGGGCACAACAGCAATTATGAGATTGTTCTATGCGTCCCAAAACTTTCCAATTAGAGTTCTTGCTAACGGACGCAGTTTATCGTCAAACCCAAGACTAGGATGAAGTTTTATTGTCATGCCCAGGACGTCTTATTGGTGGAGGAGTACCCCTTTGAAAAGGTGCAGTCCGCGTATTGTGAGCCCCAGTCGACAGAAAGGGGAAGATCTGAGTGACGAGGAAGATTTACTGAAGATTTACTGAAATAAAACGAACGCTTATACTTAGATTCAGAAAAGGATTAAAATTTCTCGGACACCTAAACAGTAAAGACGGCTTGAGAATTGAACAGTCATGTGACATATCAAAAGAAAGAGAAAAACTGTTAGTCATTTACTTAGTAAAATGCTATAACTGAATGGCAGGAATCTAGTAGAATAACAGATCTTAATAAATGCCATAAATATTATGGAATGGCGGTGAGTCATGATCGCCTGCGTTCTGGAGGGTCGCGGTACCTAGAACAAGAAAATGTTTGTATTTCACAGAATTTCCTGCAATCTTTGTTCTATGAGTAATGCAGGACTAATGGATATTCCATGATATCAATTTAATTATATAACTCAGACTCATTGATTATACATCACACGTAATTCTACTACATCGCCAAATTTTAGGTACTTATATTAAATTTATATTACCTACAACACCATTTGGAACCATCCTTTTCATTAGTCTGTCAATCGTGCTAAATTTAAATGCCTGCTCATATTGAAAGAGGTTCAGTGCCGTCAGTCAGTTACTTAAGTGGCATACATGATAAACGCTTGGGCGATCATGTCTCGAAAGAAACATGACTAAGCAGATTTCTCCGCAGTAGGTTGTCTTTACTTTCTGTTGTAGATTGATTGACAACCAAGGCTATAGAAACCAATCTGTCATGCTATTCAACCCATAGCTGGAGGGAGAAGCGATGGATTCATACCTTTCCCAAGGGTATTTACGAGTAAGTGAATGCAACAAATTCAACTGGAATTCGAACTCATCTCGCCGACTTCTCATTTCGAGTCGATATTCACTGCACCACAAGGCCTAAAATGCAGTCTAAATCCTTACGTACACTAAAAAAAAGATCGTCTGCGTTCACTGGATAACATCGTTTGTGACTCCTTTAAATTTAGTCAATAAGTTTATGATTATTTCTTTTATATATATATATATTAGACATCCACATACAAGCCTGTTTCGCAGCTCATCAATGTTGCTAGACGCATCCACTTGCTTCTGGTCGGGATCGAAACTCAACCGATTTGGTGTCAGTCGGAGTCGCTACTCCCTGAGCCATCGACGCATGGAATCAGAGAAAGGAAATTTTAACGTGTTGTGTATAAGCTGTGTATACACACGCCAGTCACCGAGAAAACTCAATTCCTTTCTGAAGAGTCACGCATATAGCAGAAGTGGAAACTATTTTTAAATTTTTCTTCTCCAGAGAGCTCAGTCGTAATGGGAGCATAATATATTAGTCATCCACATACAAACCTGTTTCGCTGTATCAGAGCTCATCAGTGTGGCTAGACGCATCTACTTGCCTCTGGTCGGGATCGAAACTCAACCGATTTGGTGTCAGTCGGAGTCTCTACTCCCTAAGCCTTCGACGCATGGAATCAGAGAAAGAAAATTTTATATATATATATATATATATATATATATATATATATATATATATATATATATATATATATATATATATATATATATATATCAATGGGTTTATAAATACATCCAACTTATGTTCTATATATATATATATATATATATATATATATATATATATATATATATATAAAGAACATAAGTTGGATGTATTTATAAACCCATTGATAATATTATATTTTGCGGTTCCTATAGGCCGCTCCTCTGACCAAATCCATATAACAATGAATGGTTAAAATTAACCGGAAAAATATGAAATAAAAAAGAAAGAAGAAAAAAGAAAAAGAGAAGAAAATATAAGGGAAACTTAACACTGTTATATATTAGCGTCTATATTATATCTAGACGACAAAACGGCCTTGGCCTAGATTTACAAAGACGGTAGTTAAGGAAGTCAGTAAATCTTGACTTGGATTTTTAGTTGTCTATTTTAAGATGCATGACATTGAAAATTAAAAATTAGGGATTTAATTTTTGCTAGAAAAAATTAATTGGTAATTTTTCTTATTAATTTTAACCCTAATAATACCATTATATTATTGCATAAAACTTATACATAGCAATAATAACATGATACTAAAGAAACTAATATTTAAAAACCTTAAAGTAATATAAACAATAATGATAATAATACAGATATTAATAATAAAGACAAAATATAACAATAATTGATAAAAATTATGAAAATACAAAACAATAATTCATAAAACCTATTTAAAAAATAATAATATTACATTAAAATAATGCTATTATATAAAACTATAAGTAAGACTATAAATGTAAAAATAATAATAAAAACAATAATAGTAAAGTACACATGATAATAACGATATATATATATATATATATATATATATATATAGTTTTACATTAAAATAATACTATTTTAGAAAAACTATAAGTAAAAGTAAAAACATAAAAATAATAATAAAAACAATAATAGTAAAGTACTCATGATAATAATGATAAATATATATATATATATATATATATATATATATATATATATACTCTAGCTATTGGGCGTGTTTATATGCGCTAAAAAAGGCCACCTTCTTCTACCGGACGCTCGTGGGGTAGGGGTAGGGGTAGAACCGCCGACTGACGCCGATTCGGTCCAGGTTTCGATCCTGGGACAGGAAGCGATCGGAGTCTAAGCCGTACTGATGAGCTGTGATACAGCGAAACAGATCTGTCTGCGGATGACTATAGTATATATATATATATATATATATAT
>JBBBDQ010000405.1:0-77500 GCA_037127315.1 Ascarosepion bandense
ATATATATATATATATATATATATATTGTAATAGTTGTTACAATGGTTTATAAATTCATAGTATTACTACACAAAGATTTTCGCGTTTCGAAGCTGCTTTGTGAGCTTCTCATCGGGTGAAAAATTTGGAATGAAAATTAAATGGTGAAAACGGTTTATTTGTGGTGATATGATGTCTAAGTGAAAGTGGGGTTGGGAGCTTATTCTGATTCTGTCGGCCGTATTGTATATTACAATATATATATATATATATATATATATATATATACACTATCGGCCATAATTATTAGGCTACCACAGTTTTTAAAAGAAATTATGTATTTCATACTATCTGTAGTACTCATTGCCAAGTGGGTAATTCTAAATAAAAATAGAATGGTTCTTTTGTTAATACGGCACAATAATATGTTCATCAAATGAACCGTTCTGGTGTCCAGTTTCTGTGCTCTCTTCCCCATGCTAGTCTCTTCTTATTGGTTGACCAAAGCAAAGGCGTCCTGGCTGCCTTGTAAAATTTTGCAATGTAATAATAACAAAAAAAAACAATAATAAAGGTAAATAATATCTCTCCACCCATAAAACCCTCTAGTGTCATAAATGTATTTATAAATGACCTATTGTCATTTATGAATGAATTTGTCTAATCATACATTGCATCTCTATTAATAAGCACAATATGACAATAGATTACACAACAACTCTTTCAAATAGATTAACGTGACATTTATTTAACCAAAGTGTCATTACACAACATGTCAACTAGCAACACGTGGATAAAAATAATATGAGACATGTCCTTTCTAATATTAGTAGAATACATTATAAATCTAATTGTATCAATAAATACCAGAGATTCCATATACATCCAACTTAAGCAACTATCCATAAAAAAATATTGCTTGTGACAATGCATTCTAAATTGCATATAAAAACAAATGACAAACAAGTTATTACACACCGAGTCCCATGTTGCTTAAGTCTAACTACATTTGATATAGTTACTAAAAATGGCCCTTCCCTCCAAAAATAGTTATATATATGTATATGTCGGAGTAAACAAACTTTATATATATATATACTGAGTGGACCAAAAGTAGGTAGAGTGTATGTGAAAGAGGTTTTGTTCATTATATTCCAGCAAGACGGGGCCCCTTCACAGTATTCAAAAGAAGTCCTTGAATATTTTGATAAAACATTTCCTGACAAATGGATTGGCTGAAGAGGTCTAATTGATTGGCCACCACTTTCGCCAGACTTGACCTCAATGGTTTTTTAATGTCCACCTATTTCACCTACTTTTATAGCACCCTGAATATATATGTCGATATTTCTGAGATGAGGTAGTATTTACACTATTTAGATTATTTGTACTATTGTTTTCATCTTTGTTGTCATTGGTACGACGTGATTGATTGTAATAAAGGGTTCGGTTCGAAATTCCTAGCACCTGAAGAAGGCCGGAGCGTACAACGCCCGAAACGTCGTACGAAGAGCAACAAAGACAATAGTCCGAATAAAGTAAATACCATATATATATATATATATATATATATATATATATATATATATATATAAAGAGAGAGGGGGGGGGGAGAGAGGGAGAGAGAAAGAACAACTTAATTCGCGCCAAGTCAACCAGTATATTATATTCATTTAAATCAAGTGATAAAAATCAAGGGTGATAAACATTTGCACTTTTCATCGCGTATATATAGAGTTTTTATTATTCTTATAATAATAGCATACTGCAACTCAAAAGCTATGAAGTTTCGGTGCTCTATTCACCATCATCAGGTAGTCTTGATAGCTTTTGAGTTGTAGTATGCTATTATTATAAGAATAATAATAAACATATATCTATAAATGCTCTACATTATTATTGAGCACTAAAATTAAAATTAAAATGTGGAATATATATTCATTAGCTTAAACCACACACATACACACACATGTATATATAATTTTAAATTTATCATTGAACACGTCTCGAAAAACCCACCAAGTATAAACGCGGAAGGGAAAAAATAGAAACAAAAAAAGAAACGAACTAAGCACTTGAACATTAGTCAAAGTACAAGTCGAAAAAAAAAACCGAGACTAGGAATCTAACACGTAAAGCACTCAATACAATAGCAGAGCAAATAACTAAGTTACTAACTAACCGAGAGCCAACGAACCTACCAAGATTTCACCTAATGGATCATCAGGGCAAGTTGGCCTGACGATCCATTTGACGATCCATATATATATATATATATATATATATATATCCCTCCTGTCACGCTAATGGAGTAAGAGAGAGATAGATAGATAGATAGATAGATAGAGAGAGAGAGAGAGAGAGAGAGAGTAGTGGAGAATAAATATATATATATCCTCTCTATTATAATAAAGACCGTTTTGTATATATATATATATATATATATATATATATATATATATATATATAACTGTAAATTTATCTTTGAACACGTCTCGAAAAACCCACCAAGTATAAACGCGGAAGGGAAAAAATAGAAACAAAAAAAGAAACGAACTAAGCACTTGAACATTAGTCAAAGTACAAGTCGAAAAAAAAAACCGAGACTAGGAATCTAACACGTAAAGCACTCAATACAATAGCAGAGCAAATAACTAAGTTACTAACTAACCGAGAGCCAACGAACCTACCAAGATTTCACCTAATGGATCATCAGGGCAAGTTGGCCTGACGATCCATTTGACGATCCATATATATATATATATATATATATATATATATATATATATATATATATATATCTGTGAGTGTGCGTGTGTGTATTTATGCAGCAAATTTTCTTTTAAACATGTCAGATTAAATAAATTTTAAAAAATTTCTTTACTTATTTTTAATAAACTCCGCTCATACTCACGGATAATCTTTTGCGTATTACAATCAAAAGATGTCAGAAATGAGCTGTAACGTTGTCAGATGTTATTTTCATTCATTTCTCATAACATTACCACATAAAAAAATCTATTTTGGATAATTTTTACGTTCTAATGAACGCTAGCAATTTGTCAACTGTTATATTTGAAACACAAATAAAATTTACAGTGATTTTTAGTAACACAGATTTTCGGTTACATTGTTACCATGACGCACACCCCTGAAGATGATCTCGGAAAGAAGTTGAAAGTACTTGGGTACCTTGAGAAATGGATCAGAAATAAAATTTTAAAATAATTAAATTAGAACGCGTTCACGCGTGTTTAAAAATCACAATCGCAAGTTAACAATTTGTCTTTGTAATTCATCCCTGAGCATATCTTGCAGGAGATTGAAACTATTTGTGTACGATAAAAAACAGTCCCTTCCTTAATAAAATTCATCTTAACATTAGGAAACTGCGTAGAGAGCAAGAAAGAATTATAATAAAAATTAATATTCAGTCAGTGTTATACGTGATAGATGCTTGGGTGATTATGTCTTAAAGGAGACATGACTGATTGGGTAGTAGGTTGCCATTACTTTCTGCGGTCGACTGGTTGCCAGCCAAGGCTATAGAACCCAATCTGTCCTGTTATTTAACCCACAACTGGAAGGAAGAGATGGATTAATACCTTTCCCAAGGGTATTTGCGCGTTAGTAAATGCAATGAATTCAAATGGAATTCGAACTTGGCTCCTCGATTTTTCGTTCGTGTGTGTGTGTGTGTGTGTGTGTGTGTGTGTGTGTGTGTGTGTGTGTTTAAGGGAAACTGTAATATCCGATGATATTACGTCATGCAATAACATCCTCAAGAAAAAACAAATTTGATGTCAAAAATTAACGTTTTAAGAAGTATATGATATCTATTTATAAATCCAGTTGGGCTTTCTAATACGCAGATGAGAGGATTAATTCCTGCAGGACTTGAAGCCTCAAAATAAGTTTCTGAACTTCATATTTTATTTGTTTACTATATATATATATATATATATATATATATATATATATACTAGCAGTATAGCCCGGCGTTGCTCAGGTGTAATGAAAGCTTTAAAACTAATCCATGCTCCTGGAGCTCAGACTCTTTGGACGTTGGCATGAAAGACTAAAAAGTAATAGTTGTTTCCAGTTAAAGAGAAACCGTAGACTGAAAGAAAAATGAATGGATTTAAGTCAAATTTTGATTTCCTGGTATCGATTTATACATATATATATTATCAGTTTTCTGCACTATTGTAAGAACTGCAACTTTGAAACTTCTGAATATCGTTTCTTATGTCTTTGTCTAGGAGTGTATCAAATTTGATTAAAATCGGACCACTCCTTCTATAACCCGATTTTTTTCGATTTTCGATATTTATCGAGGATACCTCGACACTAAAACTAGCTACGAACACTCGCAGACGTTTATAGTGGAAATTTTCAAGAAAATCGGTTCAGCCGCTTCGGAGTCTGTAGGTGACGGACACACAGACACACACACAGACAGAGCCATAGTTCCATTTATAAATATGTTTATATATATATATATATATATATATATATATATAAACAAATATTATATATATATATATATGTTTATAAATATGTTTATATATATATATATAAACATATATATATATATATATAAACATATTATATATATATATATGTTTATAAATATGTTTATATATAAACATATATATATATATATATATATATGTGTGTATATATATATAGATATATGTATATATATGTATATATATATATATATGTATATATATATATATATATATGTATACATATATATATACATATACATATATATATACAAAAGCGTAGTTTTGTGTATTTGCTGCTGGGTAACTTGAATCCCTTGAATAATTGTCTCCTCTTTGAGTTCCCTCTGCTTAAAAATTAAAATAAACGACCTCTGGCCTTTTTATTAAGGACAAATAGAGGCTGTCAGATCTTGTGATTTTTTCAGACTGCTTCCATTAGGAATCGCGATTGTTTTGTTCTCTAGAGGAGGGTGGCTAACGTGGTGAACCTTAAGGGTCGCTAATAGACAGGAGCCTCCCTAAAAGCCAGGGTACTATTACACTAAATTCAGAGTTAATTATGGCTCTGGGTATACATAACCAGCACACACACACACACACACACACACACACACACATATATATTGTGGGTTTGGAGTTAGCAGAGGTCTAAAAATGCTGTCATGACTTATCGTTCTTTTTCTGATGTATAAATTTACTTAAAGTATTGTGTGTGTGTGTGTGTGTGTGTGTGTGTGTGTGTGTGTGTCTGTCTGTCTGTCTGTCTGTCTGTTGTGTGTGTGTGTGTGTGTGTGTGTGTGTGTGTGTGTGTGTGTGTTGCGTAAACGAGACTTTCTAATGGATCGTTTTTTTTTTGTTTTTTTTTTGCAGATTACTTTTTAAAATGTTTTAATGTCGAAAGGACATTGAAAATTACTCCCGGTGACACAGATTGCTTACAGACAGACAGAAAGACGGTAAAATAGACAACTAATTCTTCCGTATTTTCCGGGATTATTATCAATGAGGAGAATATTTAGACCAGACAATTGTCTAAAACTGACGTTTCAGTCGGCCCTTTCCAAAAGTTTTCGGGTGGATGATATTCGTATCTTTCCGCTCGGTGGGTATTTTAGAAAATAGTTAACATATTTTTTTCATAAATTTAATCGTATGACCATTACAACCATCCGAAAAATAAACTGGTTGATGGCTGTATATATTTAGCGGTATATAAAGCTCTTTGGGTTATCTAATACCGAAACTTAACTATTTTGTACGCAATTTTGATTTTTGAGATTATAATGATTTTAGTGATAAAAGTCTTACAAATTAATCCATAGATGGGGGAGAAGAGGTAGATTCATACGCTTACCAAGGCTATTTGTGCCTAAGTGAATATGACGGACCCAACTGGACTTGCAATTCGTCTCTCTGATTATTAATTTCGAGCTATAATTCACACCACCACCCATTTATCCAAGCTTATCTGGTATTCCTAAGTGTTTACCCATTTAAGTAATGACCGGGTTTGACGTTGTTTAACTTCGGTAATCGTACGGGAATCGGTATTTCAACGTGAAGTGGCCGTAAGCCAAAATAACCTGGATATTTTCTTTGTCATAGTGAAGCCACTAAGATTTAAGTGGTCTTTTCCTTATCATAGTGAAGCCACTAACATCAAAGTGGTCTTTTCTTTATTATAGTGAAGTCACTGAGATATAAGTGGTATTTTCTTTATCATAATGAAGTCACTAACAACATAGTGGTCTTTCCTTTATCATAGTGAAGCCCCTAAGATCTATGTGGTCTTTTCTTTAACATAGTGAAGCCACTAACATCAAAGTGGTCTTTTCTTTATTATAGTGAAGTCACTGAGATATAAGTGGTATTTTCTTTATCATAATGAAGTCACTAACATCATAGTGGTCTTTCCTTTATCATAGTGAAGCCCCTAAGATCTATGTGGTCTTTTCTTTAACATAGTGAAGCCACTAACATCAAAGTGGTCTTTTCTTTATTATAGTGAAGTCACTGAGATATAAGTGGTATTTTCTTTATCATAATGAAGTCACTAACATCATAGTGGTCTTTCCTTTATCATAGTGAAGCCCCTAAGATCTATGTGGTCTTTTCTTTATTATAGTGAAGCCACTGAGATCTAAGTGGTTCCAGAGTGAAGAAAACTGAGAAAGGTTTATTGAGGAGAAAAGACAATAAATAGAACAGCATTCAACAAGAGATATGACGACTGATGTTGCATCAAAATTTTTGAAAATCGTAGTTGACTGTTTCCTCGGCGAGATGAACAGATTAGGATAGAACTTACAGTAACACGTAGTAATTTCAACAGTAAAATAATGAGAAAAAAGTATGACCGAGATGCAAGTTCGGGATGGATAATATTGCAGATTCTTTTTGGATTTTCTCTAATAATCGCCAAACCAGATCTGACAATAATAACACTGGCCAACACATTTTTTGGTGCTCAAGGTTTCTAAGCTGATTTACACTAATTCGGGGGTGCTGATTCCAGAAATCATATTAATTTTTTCTCATCAGGTCAAGTTTTTGAGAAATTTGCTATTTTATAAATCTTTTACCTTAAAATTAGGTGTTCTGCCTCCCTGTTTTGAACCGATTATCTCCCTTTAAGTTACTCTTAACAAAAAAGTTACTTTCTTCCTAATTTCCTCTTCCGGATGATCTTTACTTCCGTTTTACAACCACTTGCGACACAGCACTCCTCTTTCTTCTTTGTCCGCTCCCATCCCCGGCATCAACCGTATGTTTTACTCATTTCTTCTTCTGGACAATATGTTTGTTTACTTTGTCATCCAACGTGACATTTCAGGTTCCATTTCTTTAAGTACTTATTCAGTCTTTCAATTTCATTAACTCCTTCATTTTCCCCCCTTCGTTTGTTGTTATTCTTTTCACTTTCTCTTTTGGTGATTTCTGGGTCAAAGTAAGGTTTAATCTCTTAATGTTAGGAATTCATTTATAAGTCAGACACGGAATATTAAGCTGCATTATTTTACTTTTGTTGCAGATTTTTTAAGCAAAAATTAAGCATGGCTACATTCTCTCCTATGCAACGTTGTTTAAACAATCCAGATGTGTTGTTTTGCTATATTTACGGGGAATATACGTTGCAATTCAACAGGAAAAGGATACGTGAATTTGTGAAGTGTGCTTATTTTTTAATAATGGTGGGTGATCAAGATAAGGCATGAGCACCCCCATATTGTATGCAAGCAATGTGTTGAGCATCTTTGACAGTAAACAAAAAAGGATAGAAAGTCACTCCGCTTTGGTATTCCAATGGTCTGGCGTGAACCGAAAAACCATTTCGATGACTGTTACTTCTGTGCAGTCAAAACGAAGGGAATCAACAGGAATAACAGGAATTCGTTGGTTTATCCAAACCTCAAGTGTGCAATTAGGCCAATTCCACACTGCAATGAAATTCCTGTTCCAGTGTTTAAAGGCTTGTCCGAATTGGAATTGCTTGGTTCTGAAGAAGAGCAAGGCTCTGGTTTGTCCACTGACAGTAGTGAAGCCACTGTTTCAGATGTCGGTTTTCCTCCCTTTTCACTACAACAGCTTTTTTTCTCAAGGAGAACTTAATGATCTGACTAGAGATCTCAACCTTTCCAAAGAATCTTCTGAACTTTTAGCTTCAAGACTCAAAGACAAAAATCTATTTCAGCCTGGAACTCTCATAACCTTCTATAGAAAATGCCATATTGAATTCTTGCCATATTTCACTCAGGAGAACGGCATAGTATTTTGCAACGACGTTGCCAGCCTGCTGCGGCAGCTTGGAGTTCAACAGTATGATCCTCAAGATTGGCACCTTTTTATAGACAGTTCCAAAAGAAGTTTAGAATGTGTTCTTCTTCACAATGGCAACGGAATCAATTTTGTTCTGGAAAACATTTCATACAGACAGCACCAATGGATCATATGTGTCGATTTGAAAATGGTTGGGTTTCTCCTCGGGCTACAAGGTGGCTACACAGAATTTCCTTGCTTCTTGTGTTTGTGAGATAGCAGGGCAAGAACAGAGCACTGGATAAAAAAAGATTGGCCTGTGCACAGAGAACTGATTCCTGGCTTTCTCAATGTTCTTGCTTCTCCTTTGGTGAAGCGTTCCAAAATTGTTTCCTCCTCTTCACATAAAGCTTGGCATCATGAAACAGTTTGTGAAGGCTCTTGAGAAAGATGGCGACTGTTTCAAATACATTTGCATGAAATTTCCAGGCCTAACCACAGAGAAATTAAAAGCAGGAATTTTTTATGGACCCCAGATTCGAAACTTAATGAATGATGGAAATTTCTGTAATGTTATGAATCCTGCAGAATTGAGTGCCTGGACGACGTTTACAAATGTAGTAAAATTCTTCTTGGGAAAAATAAAGGCGCCCAACTACAAAGAGCTTGTTGAAACATTAATCATAAGTCTCCATCAACTGGGTGCAAATGTGAGCATCAAGTTATATTTTTTGCACAGCCATTTTGCCCGTTTTCCAGAAAATCTAGGTGATGTGAGCGACGAGCAAGGGGAGCGCTTCCATTAAGACATCAGCGACATTGGGATGCCACCATGCTTGCAGATTACTACTGGTCTATCAAGCGCGATGATGCCGGGGTCTTCCATGCTAGAAAATCAGTAAAACGTCAATTTATGAATGATGATGTTTATGCTTAACATTTTTTTACAACTTCAAGATTTAATTGTGAATCTTGATTTGCCTGTCTTTATTGTAGCTTTCGGCTTCCTACAGAGGTGGGGATACCATAGCAGAAAAACTAGACCTGATAGAAAAAAGTGACAGCATTTCTGGAATCAGCGCCCTCAAATTAGGTAAAAACAGTTGAAACATCTTAGGCACCATGAATTTTTTTTTTTTTTTTGTTGGCCAGTGTAATCAAAGATCTTTGGGTTATTATATCACGAAGAATGGTTTTCCTGATTGTGTTTACTTTTTTATTATCTATTAAATAATTTCTGCCCATCCTTATTGATATGGTGATTGTCTCGTCTTCGCAGGCGATATTTATTTCTCTGTTGTGCATATATTATTCTTTTATTTCAGGCATGTATATCATATTCATGGTATTTATTACTGGAGATTCAGTGATAGTTAATCACTTAAACCTCCAGCACCTTCCTCAGTATTATTTCCAGACCCCCAACATTGTCGCAGTTTCAGTTCTTCCTCCAATTTCAATTATATATCTTCCTTCACCTTAAATTTTAGATGCTACTCAAGTCAAACGAAAAATTATTAATATAATCGGTTATTTATGTCAGGTCCCTTTGCGAGTGTCGTTGCTATCATGTAACTCGGCTGAGGTTTGACCTGGCGTGAGGTGGCCAACGTATGAATGAATTTTTCTCCGGCTTTCAACCCAGACATGAGCAGGGAACTTGTCAAGTTCTCAGCTTCGGAGCGACCCTTGTGGCCATAGCCATTCGTGGCACTGATGATGAAACAGTGAAAAATCCATAGCAAATGTAAAAATCATATAGAAATCTACAATGATTTTGTAGTTGTGTGTGGCTAATATGAGCATAAAACAGGTATTGGTCTTCTATAAAATATTCATAGAGGAGGTGTACAAATTTGCAGGCCTAGCTTGTTGAACGTTCATTAACAATATCAGACAACAGTGCGTGCGCTGCAGGTTTCATTAAAGATTATCTAACCGTTACCTATAGACTCCGAAACAGCTGAACCGATTTTCTTAAAAATTTACAAAGTTGTACTATAAGCGTCTGCGAGTGTACTTAGCTAGGTTTTGTGTCGAGGTACCCCCGATAAATATCGAAAATCGATAATTAAAAAAATTGGGTTATTGAAGGAGTGGTCCGATTTTAATCAAATTTGACACACTCATAGACAAAGACATAAGAAACGACATTCAGAAGTTTAAAGGTTCCAGTTTTTACAATATGTTTTCTCGTATTCTCTATCACACTGTTACCCTTTGCTTCTTAGTGCCTTTACTGCCTTCTTGGGGTAAAATAATTAAAAATGAAATTCAATTTTTACAATAGTGCAGAAAAAATATATATATTAAGGCAAAATGTTTGCGTGTGAGTCTGTTTATCTGCCTGTATGTCTGTATTTTTTCAGCCTTTTTATTTTAGTTTTTGCTTTGGGTATAATTGTAGTTCTTAGTCTCAGCCATGATACCATTTACTCAGAGGACTTATTTAACTTTCAAAATTCAATTTACGACGAAAAAAACTTATGTGATATCGATACTAGGAAATCAAAATTTGACTTACATCCATTCATTTTTCTTTCAGTCTACAGTTCCACTTTAACTGGAAACAACTATTGCTTATTTAGTCTTTCGTGCCAACGTCCAAAGAGCTCCAGGACCATGGATTAGTTTTAAATCTTTCATTACACCCGAGCAACGCTGGGCTATACTGCTAGTATATATATATATATATATATATATATATATACATTAGGTGCGATGGGTAAATTGTCGCAATTATTTTATTATTTCAAATATTCTTTAGGCTGAGTCTGAGCTCCAGGACTATGGATTAGTTTTAAAACTTTCATTACACTCGGTCAATGCCAGGCTATACTGCTATATATATATACATACATATATATTAGATGCGATTGGTAAATTGTCACAATTATTTTATTATTTCAAATATTCTTTAGGCTGAGTCTCAGCTTCAGGACCATGGATTAGTTTTAAAGATTTCATTACACCCGAGCAACGCCGGACTATAGTGCTAGTATATAATGTTCTTGAGACAGTGCTTCATGAAACTATTCATGAGAATTTGGCAAATCGGAAAGTATGATCTTCTTAGGACCCAACTAACTAATTGACTAAAAACACAAGTTCCTGCACATGGCCATTTCTTTTCAGCTTTTGTAACTTTTTCAAAGATGATACAGTGCTGATAGCAGACACAAAAAGAAGGTAGCTGAAGATAGTGACAAGAAAGTTCTACAAATAGACTGCAAGAAAACCGAATGCATGGTCATCAGTAAAAAGGGCAGCCCAATATGCCAGGTCTGAGATACTAGAATCAAGCAGGTAAACAAAATGAAATACCTGGGAAGTGTTATAACAGAAGACGGAAATTGCGACACATAGATCCGAAGGCTAATTGGCATGGCCAAGTAAGCATTCCAGAAGTTGAGTAAAGTATTACGAAACAGGACAATTTCGCTAAAAACTAGGAAGAGAGTACTGGATTGCTATATGTTGTTAGTTCTTCAATACGGCAGTGATTGCTGGACAATATCGAAGATGAAGGAAAAACTTGAAGCAACAAATGTGGTTCTACAGAAGAATGATGCGAATATCATGGATTGAGCATGTGAGCAATGATGAGGTCTTAGAAATGATGGAAACAAAAAGGAAATTAATACTGAGCCTCAGGAAGAGACAGCTGAAGTTCCTGTGACATGCAATGAGGAAGAAAGGCTTGGAGAACCTGTTAGTAACAGGCTAGATAGAAGGAAAATAGACAGGGGAAAGCAACGGATAACATATTTGAAGAACCTAATCAGGTGGACGATGGAACGAGGGTTGCATGATGTAACAGGAGAACAGAAACTAAGAGCCACCAGGGATAGGGAGACGTGGAAAGCCATGATCGGCTACGTCCTAAAGGGACAGGGCACGTAGAAGAAGAAGAACTTTTTTGGTGAGCTAATAGAAACATTTAGAGGACATAATTACAAATGAGGAAACCTAAATGTATCATGTTACCCAATAAGCAAAGGTTGATTCAATGACCTGAAAGCATTCATCGCCAGGGAACCCCTCCCTAAAAATTGAAAGTTCAGCTGTCAACGAATAAATTTAGGGTAATGTGTTCAGCGCTGCCACATCTGGTCTGGTGCACCTGTTATATATTTAGAGACTCTTAATACAATCTAAAAAAGAATCTGCAATGTTATTGGTCTTGACCTGACATCACGGCTTCAGCCACTTTCTCACAGCTCTAACGTAGCTTCTGTCTGCCGTTTCTATAAATAATTTCATGGTAACTGCTCTGATAAACGTTGTGCTATGGTACCTAGACATTATGAGTTTAAGCACGTTACAATATTTGCGGAAAGCTCTCATCATGTTATAGTGGAAACGACTAGATAAAACCGTGAATAGAATACTGCTGTCATATATGGTCAGCCACACCTGCTGTTTAACTCAGTGTTCTCGACAGGCTCCAAAAGAGAATCTGTTATGTTACTGGTCCCGATCTGGCAGCTCGACTCTAGCCACTTTCTCACCGGTGGGATGTGGTTTCCCTCTGTCTTTTCTACAAATATTTTCATGGTTTCTGCTCCGACTACTTATGTCACTTGTGCCCCCTCCACAATAATTTACTCGTGCAACCAGACTGGCAACAAGATCTCACCCATTTACAGTTAGGGCAACCAAATGCAGCCGATAATTCTACTCCAGCTTTTGGAACTCCCTTCCATATACTTGCTTTCCTGACGGCCACAACCTCCAGGAATTTAAATGCAATGTCAATTCCCATCTCTTATCCACTTAACTCCAGTCATTTCTACATCGACCCGTGTATGTTCTTTTCCTTTCTCTCTACCTTCGCAACTGTCAACAAGAGAAGGATGAGAACACAGGTTCACACCTGTGTTTCCATCCTTCTCTTGCCCTTTCTCTGACACCCCCTGTAACTGGTTCGTCTTTCTCTTCACTCTCCTCCTGCCTAAACTTTTACTCTCTTATGTAGCCCCCTGCGCATAAGTAGTGGTACCGCCTTGCTTAGGGTGAAACGATTAAAAAAAAATGTTGTTTCATCTATCGCACTTCTCGGTAGTGGAACTCTCTTCTGGCTCTTTATTTCCCAGTCAATTTTGATCTTTAAAAATTTAAACGCAATGCTAACCGTTATCTTCTGTCTTCTTAATTCTTGTTTTACTCGTTGTTCTCTCATCTTAATACTGATATGTTTTCTCGTATTCTCTATCACACTGTTACCCTTTGCGTCTTAGTGCCTTTACTGCCTTCTTGGGGTAAAATAATTAAAAATGACTTTGCCTCTCACACCAAATTTACCAATATAAGGAAACGAATTCTCCATCTGCCTTCAAAAAAGACCGTTTACTACCTGATAAGACATTGGCCTGTCCATGTCGAAACAAAATGTACACTCTGTAGTAGTTTGTAATTTGTACATGTTCTAAACTATAATATATATATATATATATATATATATATATATATATATATATATATCCAATGACTGCAGCCAAGTAAATGTGAAAAAACGGCTTGTGAGATATGAAAATAAAATTCAACTAAAATTTAGCTATCATTTTAGAAAATGAGCAGCCTTATTTAGAACTATTAATTTTGATAAGATCTAATTTTTTCATAGAGACGAAATTATTATTTTGGAGTAAAAACAGTCATTTAAATAACAGTAAATAAAAATAATCATCTCTTGCTAATTGCCGTGACAATGTCGGTATTGCCTTGGCAGAGGTTTGCCGTCTTTGACTGCTTTTGCTATTATATTTTTTAAGCAAATAATGGAGATGCTGGAAAAATCTCTAGCCAGGATTGCTAGACTAGGTTACTTTTGAAAGCCCAGCACAAATAAATTTTGAATTTTGCTAATTGCGTGTTTTTTTGTTTTTGTTTTTTTGTTGTTTTTTTTTGTTTTGTTTTGTTTTGTTTTGTTTTTTTTTTGTTTTTTTGTGATGGTTTTAAAATAACCTGAGCTAATTTGTAATACTAATAGGAAATTTATTGAAAAAGTTTGTAGCGCTCAATTCAATTCCAATCCGTAGCTTTTACATGAATATGACAACCCTGACTCTACCAGTTGCGCCGAGGATAATGTATGTATGTATGCCATTATTATTATTATTATTATTATTATTATTATTATTACAATCTGTTTTCTTAATCAATTATAATTCTTTTTTTTTTTTTTACATCAAAAAACACATATGGAAAACTTAATTCAGAAACCTGTAGATTCCATTTGTTTTAATGTTGTTTTTGTTTTTGTGGTGTTGGTGGTGGTGAGGGGTCATGTAATTAATTCTCACATCATAGCCTCCTTCTCACATTTTTTCTCAGTCACTCCGAAGGGACTTTTATTAGTTTCCAATCGTGCGGATTTATTTTCAGTACGGGTAACGGCAACTCATCTGTTGGCGGGAAAAATAAATAAATAAAACTTTGCAAACGAAAAAGAAATTAGGGCAATAAATACGCTCCCCCGTCCCCCTAGCCACCGCCACCCCCACCCCCCACTAAATTTACGCATGGCTGTGTATAATGAGTAAAACAAATTCGAGACGCTGAAATTTGCTCCCTGAAAAGAAACTTTTACTCACTGTAGCACCATTTTTCACACTTTGGTTTTCGGATTGCTTGCAATTAAACAAAATAAATTGAAAATAAATCCAATTAAACGTACCGATTTAAATCAGTACAAAAAATTATTTCTCACTGTAATTCCCTCTTTTGTCAATGCACTTAATCCAACTCTTCTACAGTAATTACATTGATTTAACATTATACAATGAAAAAAATCAGATCAAAATTCTACTCATAACTGTATCAGGTTATGGACATATTGATCAGTCAAGTGTGTCTGCAGATTTCATGTACAGATTCAGCTCGCTGTTGTGGCTTCAGTACCAAGTACGTATTACGCGGTAAAGTTACTAACCACACGATTAATCAGTTTGGAATTCAAAGTTATCCTTCTCCTAGACTGGTTGCAATCCAAGTCTGTGGAACCGAGTATACTTTACTATTTATACCATGACAAGGCAGAGAAGAAGCGGATATTTTTAAGGGATCTCCACTTTCACAGCCAGATACTGAACTTGGTTTGGCGAACACAATTTCAACATTGATAACTACTACTCAACGCGCATATATAAAATTCTTATATTCTCTGATACTAAGTAAATCAAATATAATAATTAACTTTAAATAATATAATAATTACGCTTGTTCCTTCCTTAGTTAGTTACTTAGTTCCTCCGTCATTTACGTCACACTCTCTATACGAGCTTTTCCTTCCTTTCTATCTTTTTACTCTCTTCAGCCTTTCTCTCACTTTTGCCAAACGGAAGGGTAGTAAAAAGTGAGAGAGTAGGAGAAGAGAGCCTATAGCATTACCGTATCAGTAGCAGCTTAAGCTGATGGATGTAGCAGTCAGTGTGTGTGTGTATGAGTGCGTATACATGTGTGTACTGTACAATATAGTAAAAATAGGTATTTTTTTTGTCGTATCACGCGACCTAATAACGAAATTTCTTGCCTCCACACCCTTGGCCATTACTCAGTTGGTCTTTTTTGTTTACAATGGACACAGGGGCCATGATTTTCAGTAATTTAAAAAGCATTATCCTTCAAAATCTCTCATAAAATAGCGTACAGTATTTTGGTTATGGTTTGTGCATACGCCGCTTAATATAATATAAGATTACAGTAAAGTAGCTTCTATGGACAAATACTTTTATAGATATTTTAATAAAATTACACTGTGTTATCGTTATTTTATTATCCAATATCTTTATGTTTGAAGACGTTACTATCATTTGTAGTATGACAAAGTAAATTTTTTCCAGGAATTTATAATTATCCTTCCGTGGAAATTCCATGGGTTCCGCTAGTAATATAATAATTTCAAAATGATTTCAATATAATCGTAAACCTAAGCTTGCGGCTATTTTGCGTTGAAACACTGGTTCCCATATGATCACTGAAGTTAAGCAACATTGACCCTGGTCAGTACTTAGAGTAAGTAAGTAAATGTTGTAAGTTTGCATGTATCGGTGATGTCATGGATAATAGCTCAGAATTATTAATCAGAGACCGTTTTCCAATTCCAGTCGGGTTCATTATATTCACTTTCGCGCAAATACTCTCGGGAAAGGTATAAATCTACTTATCTCACCAAGTACTGGTTAAATAGCAGAACTTATATCAGTAAAACCCACTATCTAGAAAAAAATATTACTATTTATTAATGTTTTCTAGCTTGAAATAAACTACAAAAGGTTGATAAGCCGTAAAAAACAAATTCATCAATTTAATTTTTCCCTTTAGTATTTGTCTCTATTTCTTAGATGAGGTAGTATTTACAGTATTTGCATTGTTCGGGCTATTGTCCTCATATTTGTTGCCATTTGTACGACATTTGCAGGGTTAGAGGGCAATAACTCATGACTTCCAATCGAGACTTTACGCAAGGAATGAGGATGATAAACCCCAGTGATTGTAATAAAAGGTTCGAAATGTTGTTGTACAGCAGGATACTGAGAATACCATGAACGAGGCGAGGAAGCAACAAAGAAGTCTAAAAAAAGAATGGGAAAAATTTACAGTATTTACATTATTCGGACTGACTGTTGATTTTAATAAATTTATTTAAATGATATCTGTGAAAAAGTATAACAAAATTATGCTATTAAGGCATTAGGTGTTTCAATTATTTTGCGTTTACAGTTTATGGGTTTCACCGTAAAAAGGTGGGACCTAGTTGCTAATTTTGTGGCTCAAGTAAATTCTTGTTCTTTATTTATTCTATTCATATATATATATATATATATATATATAATTTATTGAACATTATTTTTAATCGATACTCGTATTTATTGACATCACGATATATTTCAGAGCAGAGATGGTTGTTTACGAAAAACCGGAAGTTGTGTTTAAAAGGCTCGATTTAACTTCGATTATAATGTTTCGGTCGTTATAACCATCATCAGAAAAATACAATATTTACATGAGTACATATAAGCTTTGATGATGGTTATAACAACCGAAACATTATAATGTTGGCTTCCCTTCAATAAATCCATATTTTGTTGTTTCTCAAGTATTTTTTATCTCACATATATACTTGTATACGTTTTTCCTTCTTTATATTTTACGTGTTCGGTTTGTATTTTTAGTGTCTTGTGTTTTTCGTTTGTTTGTTTTTTTCTATTCGTCTTTTTCAAACTTTATGTCTATAATCTAAACTTATTAATAAATGGAACTTTGTCTCTGTGTGTGAATGTGTGTGTGTGTGTGTGTGTGTGTGTGTGTGTGTCCGTTACCTATAGACTCCGAAACGGCTGAACCGATTTTCTTGAAAATTTACAGAGTTGTACTGTAAGCGTCTGCGAGTGTTCTTAGCTAGGTTTTGTGTCGAGGTACACCCGATAAATATCGAAAATCGACAATCGAAAAAATCGGGTTATAGAAGGAATGGTCTGATTTTAATCAAATTTGATACACTCATAGACAAAAACATAAAAAAACGATATTCAGAAGTTTCAAGGTTGCAGTTCTTACAATAGTGCAGAAAATCGATAATATATATAAAAGGCAAGATGTTTGTGTGTGTGTCTGTTTATCTGCTTGGATGTCTGTATTTTCTTCAGCCCTTTTATTTTAGTTTTTGCTTCGGGTTTGGCTCTAAGTATGCATAATTGTAGTTCTTAGTCTCAGCCATGATATCATTTACTCAGAGGACTTATTTAGCCTTCAAAATTCAGTTTACGACGAAAAATCTTATTTGATATCGATACCAGGAAATCAGCATTTGACTTACATCCATTCATTTTTCTTTCAGTCTACGGTTTCGGTTTAACTTGAAACAACTATTGCTTTTTAGTCTTTCGTGCCAACGTCCAAAGAGTCTGAGCTCCAGGACCATGGATTAGTTTTAAAGCTTTCATTCCACTCGAGCAGCGCCGGGCTATACTGCTGGTATATATATTTTTTTTTTCGCCTTTTATGTTTTCATTTCTTTATGTTTTATGCATTTTGTTGTTTTCTTTCTACATGTTTTTTTTTTTTTATTCTGTATATATATATTTTTTCATTATTGAGGCTTTTTCCGCGCTATATCATTTTTACTCCATTATGTTTCTCATTTTATATTTTCTTGTTCAGGAGCAAACAGAGAAATGAAGCCTACAAATGGTAGTAAAGGAAAGTGAGAAGAAAAGACTAATCAACAATTGTAATAAAATACAATGTATAAAGAATCAGCAAAAGGAAGAGCCAAAGATGCGAACTATGGCGTCAATATGACAAAATCCAACAAATACGATGCTTTAAATCATTAAGTGTTTTAACAGAGGACATAAAAAAGTAAAAACAAATCGGAATGTAAGCTGAAATAGCGAAATATGCCTTTAGGCCAAAAGAAGAAGCTGGAAAATCTAGTTAGAAACAAAGAAAATAATGCTAGAGTGTTCTGAAATGTTAGTCCTTCTATATGGTAATAAGGTAATAAATACTGTCCCTTAGAGATGAAGAAAAACACTTACGACAGCAGAAATGTTGTTCTATAAAAGGAAGCTAAAATACATGGACTGGACATTTTTTTTTAATCGTGTGGCCCCAAGGCATTTTACTGTCACTGTTGTACAGAGGGTTACATAGGAGAAATGTTATGAGAAAGAGTGACAGGTTATAGGGGGTGTCAAGAAGTGGGTAACAGAAGGATGACTGTGGCCATAAAGTGATAGATCAGTTTATATATTGATTGTAATGTAGAATTGATCCCCCACTATATATCCACAATATAATAGTATAATTTTTTTTTAATCGTGTGGGCCCAAACAAGACAGTTTACTGCCACTTTTTGTGCGGGGGGTTACATAGGAGGAATGTTATGAGAAAGAGTGACAGGTTGCACAGGGTGTCAGGAAGAGAGTATGAGAAGGAAGAGAATACTGATGAGAGTGGGGTTGACGGAGAAAAAAGCACGAGAGAAAGAGAATGTAAGTTAGTGAGACAGGAGATGACTATTGACTTTACATTTAAATTCTTGGAGATTATAGCTGTCGGGGAAGCAAGTATGCGGAAGGGAATTCCACAGGCGGGAAGTGCGAGAAAAGAAGCTGATGAAGTAGAATTTAAGTTTACAATTTATCGGTTTCACAGTAAAAGGGTGGAACCTAGTTGCTAATCTTGTGGATCGAGAAAATGTATATATAGTGGGTACCAGTGAGCTACGTTCATCGGAGCCGAAACCGTGAAAGTATTTGTAGAAGAGACACAGGGAAGCTACACTGCGTCGGTTAAAAAGCGACTGTATCTTAGCTGCCAAGTCGGGATCGATCACATTACAGATTCTCCGTTGGATTGGACATGTAAGTAATAAGTATTACGGAAAATAAAAACAAAAGGCACGCTTCTACTTAGAATCAGAAAGAGAAAAACTATAGTTTCCTGCGTAAATGTTGAGGAAAGACGGTTTTGTGAATCTGGCAACCACAGGGCAGATTGAATGCATCAGGAACAGGAAATCAGAGAATTACCTAAGTTGCTTCTGTAAATAGTTATCTAAACTCTTGCGAGGAATAGCAAAAGGAGAAAAATTACAAAGAGATCAGAAAGTAGTAGAGGATCATGATCGCCCGCGTTCTGAAGGCGCATACGACAAAGAAGAATAAAGAGTAATGTTTTCGCTTTATATTTAAGAAAAAACGGAATTCCTGTAAAACTTAGCAACTGAAACTAAAACGTTCAACTATTTGTCTAGACTTTTACTCACTCTGTTTCTTCTCCATGAACCAGACACCCAAGGGATAACATTTAAAAAAAAAAAATGAAACATGATTGTCAGAAGACATATGAACTGAATTTCTTTTAGAACAAAGAAACATTTTTCGGGAGAAGCTTAAAAAATTAAAAAATGATCTTACTAATTTACTAATAAGTCATTAGTAGGTTCTGTACGGATATAAAGTAATTTTCTTCATTAAACAAGAAACTGGCCTCGTGATTAAATCAGCGAGGTCTAAAGTATGAAGTTTTAATTAATAACAGCAACATTAATTAGTACCAGAAATACCCTTGAAAATTTTAAGGTTTTTCTAGTTTAATTTTCGGATGAAAATTAATTCTTGAGTGAATAAGGTCATGGTGAATTCTGCGGAAGTAAAATTTATGTAGAATTTTCCCTATCGTATCGTTACATTTTTAGCTTAACAAAGTTAACAAAAATATTGCAATAATAATCATAAATATGGATGTTGGTCGTTTTTTGAAGAAGCGGGTACAAATGAAAAAAAATGGAATTGACATTTCACAGAAATAGACGTTAAACACTTCTATCTATCTTTCTTTCATTTTCTCTCTGAAACCAAGTAGCGCCTGTAATATATCATTTCCGCCTTTTTACCTTTTTTAAACGGAATAATTCATTATTTATTGTATATTGGAAGGAGACGTTAAACACTTCTATCTTCCTCTCTTTCATTATCTCACTGAAACCAAGTAGCGTCTCTGCTATATCGTTTCCGTGTTTTCACGCGATCAAAACAAAACAGTCAATTATTTTCGAGTTATTTGCAGGGTGAAACGGCTATTTATTTTTTCTTTCTTTCATTTTTTATGTGAAAACAAGTAATATCTCTGATATGTCATTTCCGTCTTTTCACGCGATCAAAACGAAATAGTCCATCATTTATGAGGTATTGGCAGGGCGTTAAGTACGGACGCGCTGGGTAACTCAGTAAGGGAGAGGCAAAATTATAATTAGAAATTGAAATTACAAGATTATAACTTTGGGTTTTACTGCGTGTGATAAGTTGGTAAAATGTAAATAAAAATATTAATATTTACGTGAAAAACATTTTTTGTTTAATCTAGTTATCATAAAATTAACTAACTTTTGTTGATTATTATAAATCCAAAGAAAAGTAATGGGTACTGAGTATCGGCAACATTAGCATTCCGACCATGAGAACCAGGTCCAAATCTGATCATGTCCTTTTTGTCAAGTAGGTGACTGGGAAGACAGTCCAAACAGTGAACACATTTAGAAAGTTCCTTGAAAAATCACCAAGTATAAACTGTTCAGAAAATGTAGATGGTTCTGCTAGGAAAAAATTCACAAGTCATCGTGATTGAGGGTTTTAAGGTATTGGCTTTGCGCAACTACTGATTATATGCTGTCTCCAAGAAACTGTAATCAGTGTCCACACAGAGCTGTTGCAGTGTAAATCATGGGTAAGTCTTTTGGAGGGGGGGGGGTAAATCTAAATATACTCCATCAGCCTTCTTCAATAGGGATTGGCTAGTGAACTCCAAAGACAAGCATACTTGCAAATGATCTGCCAGGCATAGCATATAAAGAAAGCTAGGCCATTCGACGTGCTGTAATGGTTAACAAGCTTGTTTCGATATAACAATTACGACTGAGTAGTGAGTTCGATCCTCACTAGGTGATCCATATTTTCGGTCTTGTGCCACATCTAAACTACGCTTAGAAAATTACCAATAAAGAAGGCTATTTTATTTTAGAAGATATTTAGTCAAAGTGTTTTGATTTTTTGTTGATAACATTAAGTTTGATCTCATTATTCTAGATAAAAAAATTGACATTTAAATGTATAAACATGTTTTCATGACAACATTTATAAGTCAACCAATCGTCTGTGTATTTAATTGACAACCAGTCTACATCAGAAAATAATGGCAACCTACTGCGAGAAAATCCTCTACCCAGTCACTCATGTTTCTTTCGAGACATGATCGCTCATGCGTGTATCGCGTATGGCACTTAACTGACTCACTGACTGACTTGAGACAGACGGATGAAACATGTATTGAATGAATTAAAAAATAAGGAGAGACGAGATTTGAGCTTATTCAAGCTTCACTTCGCATGTATAAGTATTTCACTTGCCAAAAACAAACGAAGTGTAAGGCTTTCAAAGGTGATTATCTTCCTTTGGTGAATAGAATTCTCGTAGGTTACTTGACGGCCGCTTAATGGCATCCCTGTTGTTGTATATCTACCTGTAAACAGTAATGGAATGTTTCTATCCTTTTAAATAGGTAGACATTGGAGTAGTGATTGTACTGACTAGCAGGGTATCTACTTCACGCAGCATGCAAGCTTTGTATTTGTTGATATACTATTATTCCCAACATCCATTTTGGTGATTACTTACGCAGTGGTCTTTTAGGGTTACAACATTGGTGACGAAGATTGTGCCGTTGATCAAAATGGAATATTGTTGTAACGAAGATTGTGCCGTGGACCGAAATACAATTTGTTGTCAAAGGCTGTGCTGATGGCAAAATACAATACAAAGATTACGACATTGGGCAAACACGATATTTTGGTAACAAAGATTGTGGATTTCGCTAGTTCAACATTTTTATGACAAGATTTTTGTGGCAAAAATTTGTGGCAAAAATTTTGGGCCGGAAACCAACTAGACGTTCGCGGGTATAACGTCCCACGAGCATAGTTACGGAAAAAAAACGCACAGAAAAAAATATCAAGTCAACTTTGTGAACAAAGGTTTTCACGTAAAAACTCACCAAGGAACATTGGTAAAAGACCAAAAAAGTATAAAAAAATATACATAATATATAAATTTTTTTTTCGTTACAAGGATTAATTTATATCAACCTGTCTGGTTAAACTCAACAGTCAAATGAAAAAAAAACATTATTCTAACGAAAAACGTAATAAATGTTACGTGGAATTGAAAATTCAATTTGGAAAAAAAAAAATTAACATCGAGGGAGGATTTCTCGGGATAAAAGTGTTACGTAGAAGTAAATTGCAAGGAATTAAGTGTTTTTTGATTGACGGTTGTGGAAGCATATATATATATATATATATATATTACACTTTCTGAAAGCAAAAAAAAAAATTAAATGGAGTTTAAAAAAGTTGTTGGAAATTCTAAGGCAACAAGAACAGCCAAAAAAACACCTTGTACAAAGACGCAAAAAATTCTGTGAATTGTTTTTAAAACAACGAAAAATGTTTTCAAATAACTTAAATGACGGTTTGAGTGTTTTTCTTTTTCTTCTTTCTCAGGGAGCTCTCGTGAAAGCGATAACAGGTTTTAACTATAGGCTTGAGGAAGACGTAACTTTTGCATTGTACTTCCGCAGATATGAAGACATTTACATTTTATCAATTGATAGAATCAGAAAAAGGTTAGACTAGTTTTACAAAAACTAGGAGATGTCGAACATATGAAGTTCTATAAGAGATGGAAGTATGAATTTACTGAAAACCGACGAGGAAGACTTCATTACGTTCGCTAGTATTGTGAGGAATTCGTGTGGAGAATTCAAATTGATAGAAATAAGTTTCTGAAAATTTCAAATGCTTAATATTTACGCAAGGTTTAGTGTCAGATTAAGACACGGAAATCAGGAGACGGGTTCTAAATTAAGTTGAAATAAACCCAACTAAACTCTGCGAAACCTAGCAGAAGATTGTCAGAGATGCATAAGAACGCTAAAAAACTGAAACCGTTAAAAAATGAATTACTTCAAACTCCTATGTTTCTACGTTTGTCCATTTAAAAACAATGTCCCCCCCCGCCAAAAAAAAGTATTCAAAGGTCTCACTGAAAGACGAAAATTAAAAGGCCAATTGAATATTTCGCTAAAGTGACTAACGATAATAAATTTTCAAGTCAGAATACGAGAAAAATTGTAGAGATGAGAATCCTGAACAAAAATGTCAAGTTAAAACTCTACAGCGGTTTTGATTTAAGCATAATAAATGTTTATACTTGAAAGAAAATAGGAAAACCAACATAAATGGTTTTAACAAAAACTGTCACAGGTGCGAAAATTCTGATTCGCAGGTGAATTTATTGCGACTGTAACGTTAAGAAAAAAAACCGTTAAAATTAATAAAAATATTCGCAATGAAAAACACCAGCCTTTTTGATAGAGATTGGATAGAAAAATTCAAATTATGGCACTGCCCAATTAGTTAATTTTTACCAAAAAGTGAGCTCTACCTACGAAACAGAATCTTTAAAAAGTAAATTCCTAGAGGTATTTTTCTGGTAGACTTTGCAGATGTAACAAGTTAAAAGTACAATACGAGGCAAACAAAATGTACAACCAGTTGCGTCGAAGCACCGCTTAAATGTGTCACAAGGCCTAAAGTATAGGGCACTTAGTGAGGATCGAACACACTACGCATTTGTAACATGTTCTAGAGACACAAGCTTGCTAGCCATTACAACACGCCGAGGTGCCCAAACGACGAGCTAAATAGACGTGAAAAAAAAATCGGTGCGTTGTGCAATGTTGAGCATAACGACTGGGCTTCTTCTTCTTTTATGTGACCTATCCTTTCAGGACGTAGGCGTTCATGGCTTTCCACGTCTCCCTATCCCTGGTGGCTCTTAGTATGTTTTCTCCTATTACACCACCCAAACTCCGCTCTGCCATCCACTAGCTGAAGCCCATAAATCTAGAATATAAACGTATAGAAACTAGCATGGCCACAAAATGAGAGATCATTTTATATATTGATTATAATATAGAATGGATCCCCCATTTTATACCCACATGATAATTTCTTATAAACAGTTGGCATATATATTCTTCTTCTATGTGCCCTGTACCTTCATGACGTAGGCGATCATGGCTTTCCACGTCTCCCTATCCCTGGTGGCTCTTAATATGTTTTCTCCTGTTACTCCACGCAACCCCCGTTCCGTCATCCACCTGATCAGCCCCTTCAAATATATTATCCGCTGCCTTCCTCTGTTTCTTTTTCTTTCTATCTGGCCTGTCAGTATCAGGTTCTCCAAGCCCTCCTTCCTTGTTGCATATCGACACTATATATTTCAAAAAATAGTCGGAGATACGCGTTTGCGTGGATTTTTCCAGAACCTTAAACGATACCATCAAAAATTATCACTACCAACTTCCAGGGTCGGAAAGGTTAGACTTCCTCCCGCAAAAAAAAAAAAAAATAGCGACGCATATCTTCAAATTCAAGTTGAGGATGAATGTTCAAAATTTTTTACTATAAATACACAGAGGATTATATAAACTTATTCAGTTGGCGTTCAAGTCGCCCCGGCTATCTTCCAGCAAGTCATAAACACGATACTAACTGGCATACCTTGATATTTTGATGAGAAGAAACTTAAAATGTTTTTAAAGTGTTTAAAAAAAATCAGGAATATGGATTCAGGCTAAGGGACGAAAATTGTAAATTCATTATGGACAAGGTTAAATACATGGAACAGATTATTGACGCGAATGGGAAGAGACCGGATCCAGCACGAGCTAATCCTATTAAGGACATGCCTAATCCTGAAAATGTTTCGTGGGATTAGCTCGCTATTACAATGTCTTTGCGAAGACATGTATTGCTGGACAGCGCCGCTAAATAAACTTTTGAAAACTTAAAATGGACGTCGGAGTGTCAGAAAGCATTTCAAAAAATAAAATGTACTAATTTCAGTTTTATTTTTGGCACATAGAAAACGAATTGATCGTGTCAGGTGATGCGAGTGCGAATGGTATCAGCACTTGTATTATGCATAAATTCGATGGCGGCTCTGTTAAACCGATTGCACATACATCCAGAACGCTTCTTCCAGTGAAAAAATTACACAGTAATAGAAAACGAAAGTTTAGAGATTATCTTTGCCCTTAAAAAGTTCTATAGATTTGTTCACGAAAAACGAAAGTTTAGAGATTATCTTTGCCCTTAAAAAGTTCTATAGATTTGTTCACGAAAGAAAATTTACATTGCAGACGAATCATAAACCGCTGTTAGCGATATATGGGTTAAAAAAGGATCACCGACTCATACGGCTAACAGATTGCAAAGAGAGTGACCCATTCTTCTAAATTATGACTTTAGAATAGAATTCTTGTAGTCGAGTAAGCTAAGTCATGCAGACAAATTGTCCAGACTGATTCCATGAAATAATGAACTCTTTGAAGACAGTCATTGCTGCTCTACAAGAGGTAGAGATTAAAAACATTTTGTGCAATACTGCGTAGAAACTACTGCTAAGGTTGGAGGATATCAAAAAGAAAGCACTAGATGACAAATAATTATTGAAATGAAAACTAAATTAAAGATAAAAATACAAAAAAACGACTGAAGTTTATTCAATATGTGACGACGTTCTCAAGTACAGCGAAAGAGTATGGGTACCTCTAACACTACAAAAACGGATCCTAAAGAAATTCCATGCAGAAATCCCTGGAATATCCAACATGAAGAGGGTAATGAGAAGCTATGTTTACTGACGTGGCATGAATAAAGACATTGAAACGTTGGCAAAATCGTGCAAAAGCCGTGCTAAGGCACCACCAATTCCCTGTTTAGGATGTGGTTTCCTGTTTTCTCTTTTCCAATCTTTTCAATTTTCTTCTGTTTTTTTTTTGTTTTCAATCGGAGTAGATAGACTAAACTATCGCCCGGTTCACACTCCACCCACGTCTATTGAACAGGTGTAGAGGCTCATCCCTTGTTCCTTGTTTAGGATGTGGTTTCCGGTTTTCTCTTTTCCAATCTTCACTTTTTCTTTTTTTTTTTTTCAATTGGAGTAGATAGACTAAACTATTACCCGGTTCACACTCCACCCACGTCTATTGAACAGGTGCAGAGGCTCATCCCTTGTTCCCTGTTTAGGATGTGGTTTCCGGCTTTTTCTTTTCCAAATCAAGGTTGGAGGATATCAAAAAGAAAGCACTAGATGGCAAATTATTATTGAAATGAAAACTAAATTAAAGATAAAAATACAAAAAAAAACGACTGAAGTTTATTCAATATGTGACGACGTTCTCAAGTACAGCGAAAGAGTAGGGGTACCTCTAGCACTACAAAAATGAATCCTAAAGAAATTCCATGTAGAAATCCCTGATATATCCAACATGAAGAGGGTAATGAGAAGCTATGTTTACTTCAGTCAGTTAAGTGCCATACGTGATACACGCTTTGGACGATCAGGTCTCGAAAGAGACATGACTGACTGGGCAGAAGATTATCCCGCAGTAGGTTGCCATTGCTTTCTGTGGTAGACTGGTTGCCATCCAAGGCTATAGAGCCCAATCTGTCCTGTTATTTGACTTATTGCTAGAGGTGGAAGAAATGTGTTATATTATTAAGTAGTAATTAGTGGGGGATCAGTTTATTACTTCATAAGAATATAAAACTGATCCCCCACTTTATAACCAGTAGAAGCCTTAATCATGATTCCAACTATTATATTCAGTTAGTCAGTTATGTGCCATACGTGATACACTTTGGACGATCAGGTCTCGAAAGAGACATGACTGACTGGGCAGAAGATTATCCTGCAGTAGGTTGCCATTGCATTCTGCGGTAGACTGGTTGCCGGCCAAGGCTATAGAACCCAATTTGTCCTATTATTTAACTCTTAACTGAAGGGAAGAGACGGATTAATACCTTTTACCAAGGGTATTTGTACGTAAGTGAATGCAAGGAATCTAACTGAAATTCGAACTCGGCTCCTCGAGTTGTCATTCCGAGTCGATATCCATTGCACCACAAAACGTGGCATGAATAAAGACATTGAAACGTTGGCAAAATCGTGCAAAAGCCGTGCCTATTAAGTTTAATTCATGGCCAGAAATTGACCACCTATAGTCACATCTTCATTTTCGCTGGTCCAGTGAATTCATTATACTATCTTACTGTTGTAGACAGCTTTTCGAAATGGCCAGGTTTGGAGTTGCAGATTCTATTGTGTTTTTTATAACGGTACACAGTTTACATCGAGGAAGTTTAAGGAATTTTGCAAGATGCTTGTGTTAAATCACACCACAGTTTCCTCTTACCATCCTAGAAGCAACGGCCAGGCAGAGCGTTTCATAGATACCTGCAAAAAAGCTTAAAAAGCCAATGGTCGAGCCACAGTTGCAGTAATACAACAATTTCTGCAGGTGTATAGCCTGACACCGAATAAAAATGCACCTTCAGCCATGTCTCCGGTAGAGATTGCTCGTAAGATACGATCAGCGTTTGATAAACTGATTCCTAATCGTAAAAAATATGAGCATACAAAAAAAAAAAAACTGGGAAGAACATTTTCAATATTGGTTAAAAGGTTTTTTATAGCAATGTATCGAGTGAATAAAACATATTGGGAAATCGGTACTATTGTCCGAAGAATCGAAAAATAGTATATCTGGTTAAGCGTCCAGAATTAAAGTTTAAAAGACACTACATCCCTAAAAAAGGCTCCTGAAATAGAGATCTGGAAAAGACGTAGTAAGAGAAAGAGAAAAGATACGAAAAGGATTGACATCAACCCGAAAAGGAGAAATATTGATTCTGGAAAGAGCCAATCTAAAAAAGGAGGGAGTTGTGTACCTACCTGTATACAGGAATGGAATGTTCCTATCAGCTTAAATACATGGACACTATTGTAGTAGAGGGATTATACTGACTTGCAGTTCACTAGCAGTGTAACTACTACAGCAGCGTGAAAGTCTTGTACTTGTTGATATGCTATTATTCCCAACCTCCATTTTGGTGATAACTCATGCAGTAACTTTTTAGGATTACAACTGCTTAGTGATGAAAGTGGCAGTCCTCCGACAGCTTTCAGGATTCAAACAGAGCAGACGCTTAAAAAAAAACACGCAAAGCTCTTGCCTCACCTGTATGGATATTAAATCTGCCCTATCGCATCCAGCAATAATGTGGCGCAACTTACAAACCCATGGAACCGTTTCTCTTTGGGAATATATCTTCCCCAATCATAGAAAGAAACTTCGGTTAACAGTTCTCATGTTGGGAAAAATGCAAAAGGGCCGTTTTCCCGTTTGCGGAATATGTCTTCTCTTGGAACATAGATAATTCTGTTCTTCTCGAATTTTGAACACTGAATATGACTTCTACAGAAACACAGAAGAATTTCCATATAAGACCCTAGTTTTTCGTTTTCTTTTCACAGTGCTTGTTGTGTAGATATGTTATATTTTCTCTGCGTGAAACACATGTAAAATTTTGTGCATGACATAGCGGTATAGAACATAGCGGTTTGAGTACCAATCATGTTTGTCATTCTTTTTTTTCTTTCAGCCATTCCGTTCCATCCATGAAATAATACGTTATATCATAGACATAATAATGTTCATAATGGGGGAAAATACAAACTGAGAGAATATTAATTTCTGCATTGTTCACCCATTAAAATTTAATAGTAAGAGTTGAAAATTTATTTTTATTGAAAGAGTGAAATTTTTAATGCCTTTGAGATAGCATAAAACTGGAAAATGGAAGACTTAAAAAATAAAAATTGTATTAAATTCTTCCATATAAACATTTTTCATTTTTTTTAAATTATATATTTTAGGTCAATTGGCACCTGTTTATTTTTCAGGTGAATGAATGCAAACTCTTCTCTAATCGATTTGTTGTTTACAGATATGTTTAACTTTTCAAATGTCTCTAGAAAAAGCAAACAATGAAAAATATTGCCGGTGAAGGAAGCAAAACGGACGCAACATTTTATTTACCTGATCATAAAAATAAATTCTGCTATTATATAGTTAAGGAAAAAATACTTACTTCCTAGAGCTTGTCTGTACTTCCAAAGAATCTAGTTTCATATTTCTTAACGAGAAACGTTTTCAGAATTCCTGAAAGAAAGAAAAAAAGAAATCATTAAATTAACGAAACGTGCTGGAAAATAAACTTTTGACAACGGGATTTAAATATTAAGGAATTAAACATTTGGTCAACAATATCGACTTTTAGTAAAAAATACTACTGTAATGTGAGCAAAATTGTTCAGAAAGTTGTGGATTTTTTTCGATTCCTAAAAAAAACATCATAGGATTTGCGTCAACATTTACTCAAAATATTACTATCAGTCTCAGAAGAGACATAACTGACTGGGCAGAAGATTATCTCGCAGTAGGTTGCCATTGATTTCTGCGGTAGACTGGTTGCCAACCAAGGCTATAGAACCCAATATGGCCTGTTATTTGATTCATAGCTAGACGGAGAAGAGATGTATTATATTATTACGTAGTAATTAGTGGGGAATCAGTTTATTACTTCATAACAATAGAAAACTGATCCCCCACTTTATGAGCAGTAGAAGCCTTAATCATTATTCCAACTATTATATTCAGTCAGTCAGTCAGTCAGTTAAATGCCCGACGTGATACAGGCATTGAGCGATCATGTCTCGAAAGAGACATGACTGACTGGGAAGAAGATTATCCTGCAGTAGGTTGCCATTGCTTTCTGCGGTAGACTGGTTGCCAGCCAAGGCTATAGAACCCAATCTGTCCTATTATTTAACCGATAACTAGAGGGAAAAGATGGATTAAAACCTTTCCCAAAGGTATTTGCGCGTAAGTGAATGCAAGGAATTCAACTAGAATTCGAACTCAGCTCCCCCATTTGTCATTCCGAGTCGATATCGACTGCACCACAACGATCATAAATGACATTATTTCTGCTCAGCCTTTTTATCGAAAAGTTTTGAATTTAACAATCTGGAATCTTTTCGAATTAGTGTAAACAGTGAGTGTAATGAAAACAGGAACTAACGCAGCGTTTTTCAGCTTTAAAAATAAAATTTTAATCCAAATTAATAAACATTTTATAACTTATAGAGAAAGAGTTCCTCTTCGGAGAAATAATTTCAAACGTGCCTGACAAAGGAGGATCACTCTTGTCCATTATCATGACAATTGGCCTAAAATATACAATTAAAAAAAAAGAATAATGTTTATATGGAAGGATTTAACACAATTTTTACTTTTTAAATCTTCCATTTTCCAGTTTTATACTATCTCAAAGGCATTAAAACTTTCACTCTTTAAATAAAAATATATTTTCAATTCTTACAATTAAATTTTAATGGGTGAACAATGGCAGAAATTAATATTCTCTCAGTTTATAATTTTCCCCCACTATGGTCATTATTACATCCATTATGTAAGACTTTATTTCATTAATGATTAACAATGATTATCATAGAGCAGTTGACGAGGTTTCTTTGTCCTAAGTTTTATTGCTTTAGCATTGAATTGTGTATCAACTCAAAACATTCGTAGCCGCCAATGAAAGTAGTCGAAGAAAGGAGTATCCTGTAACGACGGATATGGTATTTCGTCGTCATGGTGTGTCGCAGATTAAAGGGAGAAGTCACAGTTTTCCAAAAATTCAAGTTAAAAACGTCTGTATGCAACCGGTGAGTCCACACAGGCGACCACGGATTGTATAGAAATGACTGGTTGATAATAATGCCAGACAAAACAAAAGTAAGTGACAAAATAAGAACAATACTTTATCAACTTTTCAAGAGCCACGATTTCTAAATACAGGTTGTTATGAATAAGAAGGTCGTCCAATATTTAGATGTGGAATTTAATCTACCAACTGGCAGTGTCTCTCGATATATGAAACCAAACACAAACTTGGGGTATGTGAACACTGAATCTAACCATCCTGTTATATATATATATGTTATGGTGAAACATACCTATTCCTCAGATAATGGACTCTCCTTCCTATATTAATAAAAGTTCTTAGAAGTACTTGGGAAGTTCATGGGAGCTTTTTACACTTATATTGGAGTTCAGTAGAACTACTAGCGTGTTGATATTAGTCGGCAGTTAGTTACTACGGAGTCAGCTTTCAGTGGAAGATTACCAGGTTCCTAACGTTTTGGGTACGTTAAGTCGATTAGCAACCGACATAGCACGTGTATAACTTTCAGTGCAAAAACTACTCCACAACATTATATATATAGGTCATAAATCCGAAACAAAAACAGTTTAGGGGTAAATCCTAAAGGATCCTATTTATGTTGATCCAGACAGAGCAATGATTTACTTCTTTATTCTTACCTACCTTGACACTGTTTTTTTTTCTTTCTTTTTTTACACACACAAACAAATAAGTTAAATTTATTTTCCCATAATATTTTAGAACAGCTGACGAGATTGGCGTTTGCAAATACTTGTCAAAATGGCCATCCTAAATAGGAAACACAATTTATATATATATATATATATATTCCTTTAACAAATTTCTCAAACCCAGCAAGCTTTCAGTGTTAGTATCTCCTAATCAAAGGAGAGAAAATTATGGAAATCCTTGATCATCTCCGCCCTGAAGGGACGCGGAGCAAATAATAATAATAATAATAATAACAACAACAACAACAACAACAACTATTATTATTATTATTATTATTATTATTATTATTATTATTATTATTATTATTTACTGACCAAATTTTAAATAATTTATATTTAGATATCGTAATGCATTAACTTATCTTTGAGAAACAAATAGACTTGCGATTTTCCTTTTGTTGCATATATAACACAGAAAACAATCATAAAACTGGGATAGAAAATCTCTTTCATACGAAACGTCGTGTCCAAATCAGTCACCTTCAGTTTGCCACAATTTAATCTCATGCAATTATCGTTGCCTGGGCAGTAGTTCCCCCAAAATTCAAGATGTTTAAAAATTCCTAGAAGTTCTTATCGAATCAAAATCCGAATTTTGTCTTTCTTTCTTTTAAACAGATAATTAAATTTAGCCAAAAGATAGCAAAGAATAATAGACAAAAGATAAACCGGGTATAACAATATTGATCAATACATACAGTAAATATTTGATAGATAAATTTTATACAAGTTTTTTTTTTCTGTGAATGAATTTTTAAAAAAATTAAAAAAAAAACACGTAAAAGAATATCGAATATCCGTCTATTAAAAAATCTCGAGAGACTCTTTAATTTTTTGTAACACTTTCGTTTTCATGTAGGTGGCAGTGAGCCATTAGTCACGTGGTGTTTACGCGGTCTTTTATTGTTCGAAGCTAATGACGCCATTAAAATCGCTTTACATGATTCCTCCTTCAGTCCCAATTAAAAACGAATATATTCGAATCCCCAGGGTCAGAGTTACAGGCGCATTTGATAGTCGATCGTAACATTTGGACAGATACAAACATTAAGAGGCTAATAAACAAAAAAGGGGATTTAATCTTTCAAATTATATTTACATAAATCTAGAATTTGATCTTCAAAAATTGTATCCATTAAATTGATCAACAGTACAGTTTCTCTATTCCACATGCCAAACAAAAAAAAAATCTCTCAAAGCATGAGAAGCATTTGTAAGATTGTATAGCATCATACAAACGCTTCTTCGAAATATACCAACGAAACGTAATAATATGCGTCTATAAATTTAATTTACTTTAATCGTCACGCCACAATTCCCGTAACCATTTATGGTCGTGGGGATCCGAAAATTACTCCAGTTCTGTTATGTCAAAGTTGTTGGTTATTTTGTTTTTATGGCAAATCAACCACGGCGGGTCATTTATTGCCATCTAAACTTTATTGCTGGTAATACCTTTTACTTTCAACAATTTATTGTTGTTTTTTATATAAGTTTTGTGTCTAGTAATACATTTTTCTTTTCGAGTATCAAGATTCAATGGGATTTTGTTTTTAAGGGCAGGGTCCCCAAATCCTACCCTTGTTATTTAATCCATAACTGGAGGGAAGGAACGGATTAATACCTTTCCGAAGGGTACCATTGCTTAAGTGAATGCAGGGTATTTAACTGGAATTCGAACTCGTCTCACCGATTTCTCTTTCCGAGCCGATATCCACTGCACCACAACGCACATCCGTCACTATACGCTTACAGCACCTGGTATTCCCAAGCGGTCACCCATCTAAGTACTGACCAGGCTCAACGTTGATCGAGCAAGAACCGGGGTATTCAACGTGATAGGCCGTAAGCCCCTTGTGTCTCGGACAAGATAATCTGAAGGATGCCTTCCCTCTTTAAGGGTTTTTTTTTTCAATCAGTATTTTTCCTCACCTGGTTTGGTTGTTAACTAAAGGCAAATCGAGCCCAGTTCACCCATAGCTGGTGAAGAGAAGAGATGGATTCATATCGTTCTCGATTGTATTTTTACAAAAGTGAAAGTAAGGAACTCAGCTAAACAAACTCTGAAAGAGCTTTATGGTGCTTTGTAGATTTTGCATCTTTTTAAAGGAAGTACTTCAAAATCTATATATATAAAAGACAATCTGTGAGTCTGTGTGTGACTGTTCCCTATGTCGTCTATATTTCTTAAGCGACGCCATTCAAACTTTCTAGGGACACATATCTACAGGGAAGCTATGTCGACACATACTTTTTGAGTTTAAGTTCAGCAACTTTTCCCTTTTGCACTTTTTGGATTTGCTCCGTAAAACATCTAATATCTAAGATGGTTGCTAAATTACGTCACAGAAATCAAATTACACGTATCAAACGCGACTAAAATATTTTTTTATTAAAAAAAAAAATGAGTCTTTATGTTTAATTTTTATTCCGACATTTTAAAAATTGATTTGGTCAACAAAAAATGTAAATATTTTTCCCCGTAATTTTGAAACTAAAGAAATATTTAAAAAAAAAAACAAGTTTTTTTTTTCATACAAAAACAAAATATGAAAAAAATAAAGTGCCAATGGTTAATTTAATTATTACTAAAATAATGCTAGTATTAAATAATTGTTGATTCTCTAAGTTCTTAGGTTCAGAAATTATATTGACCAACACGATTTTTGGTGCCAATAAACAAAACACTTTTTATAGCTAATTTGATGGTGCTGATTCCGAAAATGACCTTAAATTGTCATGGTTTTCTAATGTTTATTCTTTACTGTAATTGCTCATTTTTTAGAAAAAAAATCAATTTACGATCTTAGCTGATCGCAATATTTAAACAATAAATATCGTAGAAATCCATCAATTTTCAAATAGGAAGAGCAATTTATGTCAGCCACCTGAAAAAAAAAAACATTCTGATCAGAAAAAAATGTTTTTGAGTCAAAAATTGAAAAATAGAAGTACCGAATTCTTCTAATTTATCACCAAAATTCAAATTAACTCATAGACTTTGTCAGTCAGACGCTAATATAGGTGTTAAGGCTCATGTTTTACATAGCCATCTATATAGATTTCTGGATAATAGCGGTGATGTAGGTGATGAGCAAGGAGAATGATTCCATCAAGATTGGAAAAATTGGAAAAGCGCTACCAGGGACGGTGGGACAAACGAATGATGGCTGATACTGCTGGAGTATAAAAAGGGACTTAAATGACATTAAACATGACAGACAATCAACAAAGAGAAAAAAATTACCCTAGTTCTTATGTTCACGAAGGTTTTATTTTTGCTGTTAGTTTATTAAATCAAAATACTTGTTGGTCTTGGTATATTCAATCGTTTTTTTTTAAGACTTAGGATCTGATTGCTATTAAAAAATACCATTTCTCAATAAGTAAACCAATATTGTTGTTTTAAATACGAACTGAGAAATTTCTACGATTTTAATTTGAGAAAAATTGCCATCGGTCAATATCATTGATGTGGACCGATAATTGGACCACGAAATGATAGCTTGAAACACGGTAGTAAGATTAACAACAAATATTAAGTCGAAAATAGATATAAGAGAAAAAGAGTAAATATAAGCTTGGCTTACTAATGACTGACAAACAGACAGACTGTGCTGAGCTAAACTGAAGCCCCGAGAATAATTAACTCTCAGTTAATATACTGGTAGGAAAAGTCCATAGTTAAGTGGGTAACGCCCCACAACACCCCCCTACCAAGAGTCTTTCCCCGAGAAGCTGTTTAATATTTTTTTCGTTTTGGATCGACGATCAAAGGATCCACAAATTTTCTTTTTCTTCCAGATCGCCTTATTTCGGGTGAAGCTTGTGATGCTTCGAGATCGTAACTCTCGAAGATGGTGTCTATCGGCTCTTCATTGGTCGGTGGTGTTTCATTAATGTCAGTTGCCCGACATTTCCTCAAGTGGTTCTGATGGCGCTTGTGTGTATTCTTGGGGCCTTGAATTATATATGCGAGATCTCCCACTCTTTGCTTTGCTGTGCCTACTTCCCAAAACGTCATGTTGTTCTTATAGACTTTGAACAATACTTTCTCATCCTCGTCGCCAGTTGATGTGGACCGGCGATGGGACGACGAAATGATAACTCGAAACACGGTGGTAAGGTTAACAACGTATATTAAGTCAAAAATTGATACAAGAAAAAAGAGTAAATATAAGCTTGGCTTACTAGTGCCTGACAGACAGGCTGTACTGAGCTGAACTGAAGCCACGAGAGTGATTAACTCTCAGTTAGTAGGAAGAGTCCATAGTTAAGTGGGTAACGCCCCACAACAATCATCTACACAGAAAACAAATGATTTTTTTTTTGCAAAAATGTGACATTTCTGTAAAATGAAAATTGTAACTAACCAAGTGTAAGAAAGCAAGGGTATTTTCAGATTCAGTGCCCTCAGTCAGTTAAGTGCCATACGTGATACACGCTTGGGCGATCATGTCTCGAAAGAGACATGACTGACTGGGCAGAAGATTATCCTGCAGTAGGTTGCCATTGCTTTCTGCGGTAGACTGGTTGCCGACCAAGGCTATAGAACCCAGTCTGTACTGCTATTGAACCCATAACTGGAAGGAAGAGACGGATTAATACCTTTCCCAAGGGTATTTGCGCGTAAGTGAATACAATGGATTCAGCTGGAATTCGAACTCGGCTCCCCGATTTCTCGTTCCGAGCCGATATCCACTGTACCACAACGCACATCCTCAATACCCTCAAATTAGCACATCCTCAATACCCTCAAATTAGCACATCCTCACTGCCCTCAAATTAGCTTGAAAATTTTATTTTATTTATTTATCTATTTTTTTTTTTATAATCTCGACAGAATCAACCAGTATTGCTACTCTATTTTGGCAGAAGCTGTTCAATCATTACGTTTCCAGACCTGACAGAATTCAAAAGCTTTCCACGCAACTTTGTAAATAGGAAGAATTATTCCTGTCTCTCACAAGTGAAACGTCTCAAGCCCACTCCATTAATATTTGCATGGAAAGTTTTCTGACACTCTACATTTCCTAGTTCCACCAGTTCAGACCTTTACAGCAGAGACTGGCTATCCCACGTACACAGGATGGAATTATCCTTATTCTCTTCCTATTCCGTTAGTAAGGAAGAAGTTTTATTTGAACAGCTTTCTTTCCAAGAGTCGCTGCTTTGTGAAACAGATACTCGGGTGGATGCTTCCCCGATCAGAAATTGTTCAAAACGTTGACAAGCTTATAAAAGCGTTAATGTGGTTCTACAGAAGGATGCTGAGAATATCATGGATCGAGCATGTGAGCAATAAAGAGGTCTTAGAAACGATTGAAACAAAAAGGAAATTAATACTGAGCATCAGGAAGAGACAGTTGAAGTTCCTGGGACACGCAATGTGGAAGGAGAGCTTGGAGAATCTGATACTAACAGGCCAGATAGTGGGAAAGGGAGATAGGGGAAATCAGTGCAGAGGATTCGAAAAGTCTAATGGTGATTACGAAGGTCTTTGAATTAATCACTGGTGATGGCAACGTTATGTCTCTAAGGAAGAGTACTGGATTGCTATGTGTTGTTAGTTCTTCAATATGGCAGTGAATGCTGGATAATATCATCAAAGATGAAGGAAAAACTTGAAGCAACTGAAATGTGATTCTAGAGAAGGATGCTGCGAATATCATGGATCGAGTATGTGAGCAATAATGAGGTCCTAGAAATGATGGAAACAAAAAGGAAATTAATACTGAGCATCAGGAAGAGACAGCTAAAGTTCCTGGGATATGCAATGAGAAAGGAGGGCTTGGAGAACCTGATACTAACAGGCCAGATGAGACAGGGAAATCAACAGATAACATATTTGAAGGACCTAATCAGGTGGATGATGGAACGAGGGTTGCATGGTGTAACAGGAGAAGGCGTGCTAAGAGCCATCAGGGATAGGGAGACGTGGAAAGTCATGATCGCCTACGTCCTGAAGGGACAGGGCACATAGAAGAAGAAAAACTGATTGAGTTAAATGACGGTCATGGATTAACTTCTTAGAATGAGCTGTGAAAAATAAGTCTTATACTTTGACTCAGTGGAAGAGACAAATAACCTCACAATAATTTATTAACTAGATAGAATTAACTACTAGTATGAGGTATGGACAGTAGAATCACTTGAATGGTGATAACCGTGATAGGGACGCTAGTCAGAACTAATCAAAAAATAATCTGCAATGAGTTCAACATTATTACCAGTCTTCAGGATATGAAATGTTGGTTGCTGCATATCCTAGTTTGAAAAAATATTTTACTAAAAGAAAGAAAAACAACTTTACATTAAGTTGAACGAACTCGAGCAGGCTAAATAAATTCTCAAACCCAGTGAGTAATATCTCTTACAAAATACTTTTTTTTTATAGCTATTGGGAATCGTAAGTGTAAATTAATACATGAAGATTTTTAGAAGAACGGTTCTGGTTTCTGTCTTTGGGCAACTTAAACGACAACGGCTTGTTCCATTTTCTTTTACACTCTTGATGCACATAAGCGGAACATTCTTTGGAAGCAACATACATACGCAAAAAAAAACACACACCCACATACACACACAAACAAATACAACCAAAAATGAAGTCAATAAAAACATTTTTTTCCTGTGGTAGGAGTGTAAAATTTTGGGGTTTTGTTTTCCTTTTACGCAATTTGAGTTGTTTACCAAAACATTTTAAAAATCACCACGTATACATTTACATACGCATAATTAAATTGCTTAGAGATGGCACAGTTTTCTCATTTAAACAGATGCAATCTATTACACGCAATGAACGAACGGATTTATAGTTTTACTAAGCTTAGCTCAGCAAAGATACAATATCGCTAAAGAAATGCTCACTATGAAAAGTGAACACACTTCACTAACAATGGTCAGCAAGATAAGCATTGGAAAGTCAGCAAAAAAATGTGGCATAGTAATATATATTAGGCATCAAGAATTCAACCAAGCAAGTTTTATTAAATGTAACTGGCAAGGTTTGCCTGTTTAATTTTTATTGTATTTTCCAACCAGCAGTATATCCTGGTGTTGCTCGGGTGTAATGAAAGCTTTAAAACTAATCCATGGTCCTGGAGCTCAGACTCAGCCTAAATAATATTTGTATGAAGTTTGGTGAGAATCGGATAAAAATCGTGCATTTGTATAAAGGACATACAGACAGATAAACAGACACACACACACACACACACACACACACACACACACACACACACACACACACACACAAACATCTTGCCTGTTTTTTATATATATATATATATATTATTGATTTTCTGCACTATTGTAAGAACTGCAACCTTGAAACTTCTAAATATCGTTTCTTATGACTTTGTCTATGAGTGTATCAAATTTGATTAAAATCGGACCACTCCTTCTATAAACCAATTTTTTTTATTATCGATTTTCGATATTTATCTGGGGTACCTCGACACAAAATCTAGCTAAGAACACTCGCAGATGCTTATAGTACAACTGTGTAAATTTTTAAGAAAATCGCTTAAGCCCTTTCGGAGTCTATAGGTAACGGCACACACAGACAAAGTTCCATTTAAATAAGTTTAGATTTAGATTTTCGAATAAGATGGTATATATCAGAATCAAAATAGTGGAAAGAAATTTCACGCTTTTTTCCGTTTCACCACAGAAAAAGTGTGTATAAAATAGTTACTACTAATAATAATAAAATTATGCATAAACGTAAGATACACGCTTTTTCAGTGCGGTCTAGCACCATAACTGTTACACATGACGTCACGTTGGAAAAATTCGCTCTTATTTCCTGACAATGTCGCTTTTGCATATACGTATTTAAAAAATCAACACTTTTGCATACACACACATAAAATAAATTCTACATTCATATTAAAATGTTGAGGGTCGCTGAACTGTATTAAGCTTTTCAAATTATGATTAGTAAATATAAATTTGCTTAATAAAATATCAACTAGCTACAAGCTGATACAAAATTTTCGAAGATTTATAAGTTTAAGTTTATAAATCATTCTAATTTAAATTTTAGAAAAATTCAAAACAATTCTTGTAAAAATGTATCGACATCGAAAACAAATTTTCATAGGAAATTTTATTCATAAAAGCAATTAAAAGCTTTCCTAAATGAATAATATCTTAAATTTGTTGCGCGGATTGTCTGTAACTGAGGATCCTGTTTGACAAAAAATATGATTTAAATTTTCTGATGAGTTGTCCTCGTTACTAATATCAATATTAAGCACTAGAAAAAAAATTCGAAATTTCATAGAATTAAATAAGTGGAGTCGCAGTAGATGTAAAAAATCAAAATTTCATAGAATTAAATAAGTGATTCGCAGTAGATGTAAAAAAAATGAAATTTCATAGAATTAAATAAGTGATTCGCAGTAGATGTAAAAAAATTCGAAATTTCATAGAATTAAACAAGTGAGTCGCAGTAGATGTAAAAAATTCGAAATTTCATAGAATTAAATAAGTGATCATGTAGATGTAAAAAAATTCGAAATTTCATAGAATTAAATAAGTGAGTCGCAGTAGATGTAAAAAATTCGAAATTTCATAGGAATTAAATAAGTGATTCGCAGTAGATGTAAAAAAATTCGAAATTTCAGAATTAAATAAGTGATTCGCAGTAGATGTAAAAAAAATCTGGAAATTTCATAGAATTAAATAAGTGATTCGCAGTAGATGTAAAAAAAATTGAAATTTCATAGAATTAAATAAGTGATTCGCAGTAGATGTAAAAAAATTCGAAATTTCATAGAATTAAATAAGTGAGTCGCAGTAGATGTAAAAAAATTCGAAATTTCATAGAATTAAATAAGTGAGTCGTGTAGATATAAAAAAAATTCGAAATTTGGGAGAATTAAATAAGGATTCGCAGTAGATATAAAAAAAATTCGAAATTTCATAGAATTAAATAAGTGAGTCGCAGTAGATATAAAAAATTCGAAATTTCATAGAATTAAATAAGATTCGCAGTATATAAAAAATTCGAAATTTCATAGAATTAAATAAGTGATTCGCAGTAGATGTAAAAAATTCGAAATTTCATAGAACAAATAAGTGATTCGCAGTAGATGTAAAAAATTGAAATTTCATAGAATTAAATAAGTGATTCGCAGTAGATGCAAAAAATTCGAAATTTCAGAATTAAATAAGTGAGTCGCAGTAGATGTAAAAAAAATTCGAAATTTCATAGAATTAATAAGTGAGTCGCAGTAGATATAAAAAATTCGAAATTTCATAGAATTAAAACAAGTGATCTGCAGTAGATATAAAAAAAATTCGAAATTTCATAGAATTAAATAAGTGATTCGCAGTAGATGTAAAAAATTCGAAATTTCATAGAATTAAATAAGTGATTTGCAGATGTAAAAAAAATTCGAAATTTCATAGAATTAAATAAGTGATTCGCAGTAGATGTAAAAAAATTCGAAATTTCATAGAATTAAATAAGTGAGTCGCAGTAGATGTAAAAATTGAAATTTCATAGAATTAAATAAGTGAGTCGCAGTAGATATAAAAAAAATTCGAAATTTACAGAATTAAATAAGTGATTCGCAGTAGATATAAAAAAAAATTCGAAATTTCATAGAATTAAATAAGTGATTCGCAGTAGATATAAAAAAATTCGAAATTTCATAGAATTAAATAAGTGATTCGCAGTAGATATAAAAAAAATTCGAAATTTCATAGAATTAAATAAGTGATTCGCAGTAGATAAAAAATTCGAAATTTCATAGAATTAAATAAGTGATTCGCAGAGATAAAAATTGAAATTTCATAGAATTAAATAAGAGTTTCCAGTAGATGTAAAAAAATTCGAAATTTACAGAATTGTTATGAGTTTTGCGAGATAAAAAAATTGAAATTTCATAGAATTAAATAAGTGAGTCGCAGTAGATATAAAAAAAATTCGAAATTTCATAGAATTAAATAAGTGAGTCGCAGTAGATGTAAAAATTCGAAATTTCATAGAATTAAATAAGTGAGTTTGCAGATATAAAAAAATTCGAAATTTCATAGAATTAAATAAGTGAGTCGCAGTGATATAAAAATTTGAATTTCAGAATTAAATAAGTGAGTCGCAGTAGATGTAAAAAAATTCGAAATTTCATAGAATTAAATAAGTGAGTCGCAGTAGATATAAAAATTCGAAATTTCATAGAATTAAATAAGTGAGTCGGTAGATATAAAAAAAATTCGAAATTTCATAGAATTCAAATAAGTGAGTTTGCAGATATAAAAAATTCGAAATTTCATAGAATTAAATAAGTGAGTCGCAGTAGATATAAAAATTCGAAATTTCATAGAATTAAATAAGTGAGTCGCAGTAGATGTAAAAAATTCGAAATTTCAGAATTAAAATAAGTGAGTCGCAGTAGATATAAAAACGAAATTTCATAGAATTAAATAAGTGAGTCGCAGTAGATGTAAAAAAATCTGAAATTTCATAGAATTAAATAAGTGAGTCGCAGTAGATATAAAAAATTCGAAATTTCATAGAATTAAATAAGTGAGTCGCAGTAGATGTAAAAATCGAAATTTCATAGAATTAAATAAGTGAGTCGTAGTAGATATAAAAAAAAATTCGAAATTTCATAGAATTAAATAAGTGAGTCGCAGTAGATGTAAAAATTAAATTTCATAGAATTAAATAAGTGAGTCGCAGAGATGTAAAAAAATTCGAAATTTCATAGAATTAAATAAGTGAGTCGCAGTAGATGTAAAAAATTCGAAATTTCATAGAATTAAATAAGTGAGTCGTATAGATATATAAAAAATTCGAAATTTCATAGAATTAAATAAGTGAGTCGCAGTAGATATAAAAAATTCGAAATTTCATAGAATTAAATAAGTGAGTCGCAGTAGATGTGGAAAAAATCTGAAATTTTGGTAGAATTTTGTAAATAAGTAGAATGCAGTAGATATAAAAAATTCGAAATTTCATAGAATTAAATAAGTGAGTCGCAGTAGATATAAAAAAATTCGAAATTTCATAGAATTAAATAAGTGAGTCGCAGTAGATGTAAAAAAATTCGAAATTTCATAGAATTAAATAAGTGAGTCGCAGTAGATATAAAAAATTGAAATTTCATAGAATTAAATAAGTAGTCGCAGTAGATGTAAAAATTCGAAATTTCATAGAATTAAATAAGTGAGTCGCAGTAGATATAAAAAATCGGAAATTTCATAGAATCAATAAGTGAGTCGCAGTAGATATAAAAAATTCGAAATTTCATAGAATTAAATAAGTGAGTCGCAGTAGATGTGCAATTCGAAATTTCATAGAATTAAATAAGGAGTTTTATGAGATATATAAAAAATTCGAAATTTCAGAATTAAATAAGTGAGTCGCAGTAGATGTAAAAATTCTGAAATTTCATAGAATTAAATAAGTGAGTCGCAGTAGATGTAAAAAATTCGAAATTTCATAGAATTAAATAAGTGAGTCGCAGTAGATATAAAAAATTCGAAATTTTTGCAGAATTAAATAAGTGAGTCGCAGAGATGTAAAAATTCGAAATTTCATAGAATTAAATAAGTGAGTCGCAGTAGATGTAAAAAAATTCGAAATTTCATAGAATTAAATAAGTGAGTCGCAGTAGATGTAAAAAAATTCGAAATTTCATAGAATTAAATAAGTGAGTCGTACAGATGTAAAAAAATTCGAAATTTACAGAATTAAATAAGTGAGTCGCAGTAGATGTAAAAATTCGAAATTTCATAGAATTAAACATGAGTCGCAGTAGATGGGGAAAAAAATTCGAAATTTCATAGAATTAAATAAGTGAGTCGCAGTAGATGTAAAAAAATCTGAAATTTCATAGAATTAAATAAGTGAGTCGCAGTAGATATAAAAAAATTGAAATTTACAGAATTAAATAAGTGAGTCGCAGTAGATGTAAAAAAATTCGAAATTTCATAGAATTAAATAAGTGAGTCGCAGTAGATGTAAAAAAATTCGAAATTTCATAGAATTAAATAAGTGAGTCGCAGTAGATGTAAAAAAATTCGAAATTTCATAGAATTAAATAAGTGAGTCGCAGTAGATGTAAAAATTCGAAATTTCATAGAATTTAAATAAGTGAGTCGTAGAAAGATGGAGAAAAAACGGAAATTTCAAGGTAGAATTAAACAAGTGAGCGTATAGATGTAAAAAAATTCGAAATTTCATAGAATTAAATAAGTGAGTTCTGTAGAGATGGGTAAAAAATTCGAAATTTCATAGAATTAAATAAGTGAGTCGCAGTAGATGTAAAAAAATTCGAAATTTCATAGAAATTAAATAAGTGAGTTTGTGTAGATGTAAAAATTCGAAATTTCATAGAATTAAATAAGTGAGTCGGCAGATATAAAAAAAATTCGAAATTTCAGGAATTAAATAAGTGAGTCGCAGTAGATGTAAAAATTGGAATTTCATAGAATTAAATAAGTGAGTCGCAGTAGATGTAAAAAATTCGAAATTTCATAGAATTAAATAAGTGAGTTTCGCAGATGTAAAAAAATTCGAAATTTCCATAGACCAAATAAGTGAGTCGCAGCAGATGTAAAAAAATTCGAAATTTCATAGAATTAAATAAGTGAGTCGCAGTAGATGTAAAAAAATTCGAAATTTCATAGAATTAAATAAGTGAGTCGCAGTAGATGTAAAAAAATCTGGAAATTTCATAGAATTAAATAAGTGAGTCGCAGTAGATGTGAAAATCGAAATTTCATAGAATTAAATAAGTGAGTCGCAGTAGATGTAAAAAATTCGAAATTTCATAGAATTAAATAAGTGAGTCGCAGTAGATGTAAAAAAATCTGAAATTTACAGAATTAAATAAGTGAGTCGCAGTAGATATAAAAAAAATTCGAAATTTCATAGAATTAAATAAGTGAGTCGTAGTAGATGTAAAAAAATTCGAAATTTCATAGAATTAAATAAGTGAGTCGCAGTAGATGTAAAAATTCGAAATTTCATAGAATTAAATAAGTGAGTCGCAGTAGATGTAAAAAAATCTGAAATTTCATAGAATTAAATAAGAGTCGCAGTAGATGTAAAAATCTGAAATTTCATAGAATTAAATAAGTGAGTCGCAGTAGATGTAAAAAAATTCGAAATTTACAGAATTAAATAAGTGAGTCGCAGTAGATGTAAAAAAAAATTCGAAATTTCATAGAATTAAATAAGTGAGTTTGCAGATGTAAAAAAATTCGAAATTTCATAGAATTAAATAAGTGAGTCGCAGAGATGTAAAAAAATTCGAAATTTCATAGAATGGAAATAAGTGAGTCGCAGTAGATATAAAAAAAATTCAGAAATTTCATAGAATTAAATAAGTGAGTCGCAGTAGATATAAAAAAAATTCGAAATTTCATAGAATTAAATAAGTGAGTCGGTAGATGTAAAAATTCGAAATTTCATAGAATTAAATAAGTGAGTCGCAGTAGATGTAAAAAAATTCCGAAATTTCATAGAATTAAATAAGTGAGTCGCAGTAGATGTAAAAAAATTCGAAATTTCATAGAATTAAATAAGTGAGTCGCAGTAGATATATAAAAAATTCGAAATTTCATAGAATTAAATAAGAAATAGACATAAAAAAAATTCGAAATTTTATAGAATTAAATAAGTGAGTCGCAGTAGATGTAAAAAAATTCGAAATTTCATAGAATTAAATAAGTGAGTCGTAGTAGATGTAAAAAAAAATTCGAAATTTCTATAGAATTGTAACAAGTGAGTCGCAGTAGATGTAAAAAATCTGAAATTTCATAGAATTAAATAAGTGAGTCGCAGTAGATATAAAAAAAATTCGAAATTTCATAGAATTAAATAAGTGAGTCGCAGTAGATATAAAAAAAATCTGAAATTTCCATAGAATTAAATAAGTGAGTCGCACAGTAGATATAAAAAAAATTCGAAATTACAGAATTAAATAGAGTCGCAGTAGATATAAAAAAAAATCGAAATTTCCGCAGAATTAAATAAGTGAGTCGCAGTAGATGTAAAAAAATTCGAAATTTCCTATAGAATTAAATATGAGCTCGCAGTAGACGTAAAAAATTCGAAATTTCATAGAATTAAATAAGTGAGTCGCAGTAGATAAAAAATTGAAATTTCAGAATTAAAATAAGTGAGTCGCAGTAGATGTAAAAAAAATTCGAACTTTCATAGAATTAAATAAGTGAGTCGCAGTAGATGTAAAAAAATTCGAAATTTCATAGAATTAAATAAGGTAGGCCGTAGTAGATGTAAAAAATTCGAAATTCTGTAGAATTAAAATAAGTGAGTTTGCAGTAGATGTAAAAAAATTGAAATTTCATAGAATTAAATAAGTGAGTCGCAGATATAAAAAAATTCGAAATTTCATAGAATTAAATAAGTAGTCGCAGATATAAAAAATTCGAAATTTCATAGAATTAAATAAGTGAGTCGCAGTAGATGTAAAAATCTGAAATTTCATAGAATTAAATAAGAGTCGCAGTAGATGTAAAAAAATTCCGAAATTTCATAGAATTAAATAAGTGAGTCGTAGTAGATAAAAATTCGAAATTTCATAGAATTAAATAAGTGAGTCGCAGTAGATGTAAAAATTCGAAATTTCATAGAATTAAATAAGTGAGCTACAGTAGATGTAAAAAAAATTCAAATTTCATAGAATTAAATAAGTGAGTCGCAGTAGATGTAAAAAAATTTGATAATTTCATAGAATTAAATAAGAGTCGCAGTAGATGTAAAAATCTGAAATTTACAGAATTAAATAAGTGAGGTCGTAGTAGATATAAAAAAAATTCGAAATTTCATAGAATAATAAGTGAGTCGCAGTAGATATAAAAATTAAAATTTCATAGAATTAAATAAGTGAGTCGAAAAGATATGTGTAAAAAAAATTCGAAATTTCATAGAATTAAATAAGCAGTCGCAGTAGATATAAAAAATTGAAATTTCATAGAATTAAATAAGTGAGTCGCAGTAGATGTAAAAAATTCCCGAAATTTCATAGAATTAAATAAGTGAGTCGCAGTAGATGTAAAAAATTCGAAATTTCATAGAATTCAGCTATGAGTCGCAGAGATGTAAAAAAATTCGAAATTTCATAGAATTAAATAAGTGAGTCGCAGTAGATATAAAAAATTCGAAATTTCATAGAATTAAATAAGTGAGTCGCAGTAGATGTAAAAAATTGAAATTTGCGAGAATGAAATAAGTGAGTCGCAGTAGATGCAAAAAAATCTGAAATTTCATAGAATTAAATAAGTGAGTCGCAGTAGATGTAAAAAAATTCGAAATTTCATAGAATTAAATAAGTGAGTCGCAGTAGATGTAAAAATTCGAAATTTCATAGAATTAAATAAGTGAGTCGCAGTAGATGTAAAAATTCGAAATTTCATAGAATTAAATAAGTGAGTCGCAGTAGATGTAAAAAAATCTGAAATTTCATAGAATTAAATAAGTGAGTCGCAGTAGATGTAAAAAAATTCGAAATTTCAGTGAATTAAATAAGTGAGTCGCAGATATAAAAAATTCGAAATTTCATAGAATTAAATAAGTGAGTCGCAGTAGATATAAAAAATTCGAAATTTCATAGAATTAAATAAGTGAGTCGCAGTAGATGTAAAAAAATTCGAAATTTCATAGAATTAAATAAGTATTTTCGTAGTAGATGTAAAAAAATTCGAAATTTCATAGAATTAAATAAGTACGGTAGATGTAAAAATTCGAAATTTCATAGAATTAAATAAGTGAGTCGCAGTAGATGTAAAAAAATTCGAAATTTCATAGAATTAAATAAGTGAGTCGCAGTAGATATAAAAAAAATTCGAAATTTCATAGAATTAAATAAGTGAGTCGCAGTAGACATAAAAAAAATTCGAAATTTCATAGAATTAAATAAGTGAGTCGCAGTAGATGTAAAAAAATTCGAAATTTCATAGAATTAAATAAGTGAGTCGCAGTAGATGTAAAAAAATTCGAAATTTCATAGAATTAAATAAGTGAGTCGCAGTAGATGTAAAAAAATTCGAAATTTCATAGAATTAAATAAGTGAGTCGCAGTAGATGTAAAAATTCGAAATTTACAGAATTAAATAAGTGAGTCGCAGTAGATGTAAAAAAATTCGAAATTTCATAGAATTAAATAAGTGAGTCGCAGTAGACGTAAAAAATTCTTAAAATTTCATAGAATTAAATAAGTGGGAGTCGCAGTAGATGTAAAAAAATTCGAAATTTCAAGAATTAAATAAGTGAGTCGCAGATGTAAAAAAATTCGAAATTTCAGAATTAAATAAGTGAGTCGCAGTAGATGTAAAAAAATTCGAAATTTGCTAGAATTAAATAAGTGAGTCGCAGTAGATGTAAAAAATTCGAAATTTCAAGAATTAAATAAGTGAGTCGCAGTAGATGTAAAAAAATTCGAAATTTCATAGAATTAAATAAGTGAGTCGCAGTAGATGTAAAAAAATTCGAAATTTCATAGAATTGGAATAAGTGAGTCGCAGTAGATGTAAAAAAATTGAAATTTATAGAATTAAATAAGTGAGTCGCAGTAGATGTAAAAAAATTCCGAAATTTCATAGAATTGAATAAGTGAGTCGCAGTAGATGTAAAAAAAATTCGAAATTTCATAGAATTAAATAAGTGAGTCGCAGAGATGTAAAAAAATTCGAAATTTCATAGAATTAAATAAATAGTCGCAGTAGATGTAAAAAATCGAAATTTCATAGAAATTAAATAAGGAGTTTCAGTAGATGTAAAAAAATTTAAATTTCATAGAATTAAATAAGTGAGTCGCAGTAGATGTAAAAAATCTGAAATTACAGAATTAAATAAGTGAGTCGCAGTAGATGTAAAAAAATTCGAAATTTCATAGAATTAAATAAGTGAGTCGCAGATGTAAAAAATTCGAAATTTCGCAGAATTAAATAAGTGAGTCGTAGTAGATGTAAAAAAATTCGAAATTTCATAGAATTAAATAAGTGAGTCGCAGTAGATGTAAAAATCTGAAATTTCATAGAATTAAATAAGTGAGTCGCAGTAGATAAAAAAAAATCGGAAATTTCACAGAATTAAATAAGTGAGTCGCAGTAGATGTAAAAATCTGAAATTTCATAGAATTAAATAAGTGAGTCGCAGATGTAAAAAAATTCGAAATTTACAGAATTAAATGTTGAGTCGCAAGTAGATGTAAAAATTCGAAATTTCATAGAATTAAATAAGTGAGTCGCAGATGTGAAAAATCGAATTTCACAGAATTGGAATATGGAGTTTGCAGATGTAAAAATTGAAACTTCCAGAATTGGGAAGTTAAGTGAGTTTCGCAGATGTAAAAAATTCGAAATTTCAGAATTGAATAAGTGAGTCGAGATGTAAAAAATTCGAAATTGGTGAGAATTAAAGTCAAGTGAGTCGCAGTAGATACAAAAAAAATTCGAAATTTCATAGAATTAAATAAGTGAGTCGCAGATGTAAAATTCCGAAATTTCATAGAATTAAATACTGCGAGTCGCAGAGATGCAAAAAATTCGAAATTTCAGAATTAAATAAGTGAGTCGCAGTGATGTAAAAAAATTAAAATTTCATAGAATTAAATAAGTGAGTCGCAGTAGATGTAAAAATTTGAATGTATAATTCAACAAGTGAGTCGCAGTATGTAAAAAAATTCAAATTTCATAGAATTAAATAAGTGAGTCGCAGTAGATGTAAAAATTCGAAATTTCATAGAATTAAATAAGTGTTTGCAGATATAAAAAAACGTTGAAATTTCATAGAATTAAATAAGTGAGTCGCAGTAGATGTAAAAATCTTGAAATTTCATAGAATTGGAATAAGTGAGTCGCAGTAGACAAAAAAAATTGGAAATTTCAGTGAGAACAAATAAGTGAGTCGTAGTAGATGTAAAAATTCGAAATTTCATAGAATTAAATAAGTGAGTCGCAGTAGATATAAAAATTCGAAATTTCATAGAATTAAATAAGTGAGTCGCAGTAGATAAAAATTCGAAATTTCATAGAATTAAATAAGAGTCGCAGTAGATGTAAAAAAATTCGAAATTTCATAGAATTAAATAAGTGAGTCGCAGAGATGTAAAAATTCGAAATTTCATAGAATTAAATAAGTGAGTCGCAGTAGATATAAAAAAAATTCGAATTTCATAGAATTAAATAAGTGAGTCGCAGTAGATGTAAAAATTGTACCGTATAGAATTAAATAAGTGAGTCGCAGTAGATGTAAAAAATTTGAAATTTCATAGAATTAAATAAGTGAGTCGCAGTAGATGTAAAAAATTCGAAATTTCATAGAATTAAATAAGTGAGTCGCAGTAGATATAAAAAATTCGAAATTTCATAGAATTAAATAAGTGAGTTTGTGCAGATGTAAAAAATTCGAAATTTCATAGAATTAAATAAGTGAGTCGCAGTAGATGTAAAAATCTGAAATTTCATAGAATTAAATAAGTGAGTCGGTAGATGTGTAAAAATTCGAAATTTCATAGAATTAAATAAGTGAGTCGCAGTAGATGTAAAAAAATTCGAAATTTCATAGAATTAAATAAGCAGAGCGCAGTAGATAAAAATCTGAAATTTCATAGAATTAAATAAGTGAGTCGCAGTAGATGTAAAAAAAGTCTGAAATTTCATAGAATTAAATATGAGTCGTGTAGATATAAAAAAAAATTCGAAATTTCATAGAATTAAATAAGTGAGTCGCAGTAGATGTAAAAAAATTCGAAATTTCATAGAATTAAATAAGTGAGTCGCAGTAGATGTAAAAAATTCGAAATTTTACAGAATTAAATAAGTGAGTCGCAGTAGATGTAAAAATTGAAATTTCATAGAATTAAATAAGTGAGTCGCAGTAGATGTAAAAATCTGAAATTTCATAGAATTCAAATAAGTGAGTCGCAGATGTAAAAAAATTCGAAATTTCCATAGAATTAAATAAGTGAGTCGCAGTAGATATAAAAAATTCGAAATTTCATAGAATTAAATAAGAGTCGCAGTAGATGTAAAAAAAAATTCGAAATTTCATAGAATTAAATAAGTGAGTCGGTAGAAAAAAATCTGAAATTTCATAGAATTAAATAAGTGAGTCGCAGTAGATGTAAAAAAATTCGAAATTTCATAGAATTAAATAAGTGAGTCGCAGGGTAGATGTAAAAATTGAAATTTCATAGAATTAAATAAGTGAGTCGTGTATGCAGATGTAAAAATTCGAAATTTCATAGAATTAAATAAGGAGTCGCAGTAGATATAAAAAAAATTGAAATTTCATAGAATTAAATAAGTGAGTCGCAGTAGATGCTAAAAATTGAAATTTCATAGAATTAAATAAGTGAGTCGCAGATGTAAAAAAAATTCGAAATTTCATAGAATTAAATAAGTGAGTCGCAGAGATGTAAAAAAATTCGAAATTTCATAGAATTAAATATTGGCGAGTCGCAGTGAGATATAAAAAATTCGAAATTTCATAGAATTAAATAAGTGAGTCGCAGTAGATGTAAAAAAATTCGAAATTTCATAGAATTAAATAAGTGAGTCGCAGTAGATGTAAAAATTCGAAATTTCCAGAATTAAATAAGTGAGTCGCAGTAGATGTAAAAAAATTCGAAATTTCATAGAATTAAATAAGTGAGTCGGGAGAGATGTAAAAAAATTCGAAATTTCATAGAATTGGCATAGTCGCAGTAGATATAAAAAATTCGAAATTTCATAGAATTAAATAAGTGAGTCGGGTAGATGTAAAAAATTCGAAATTTCATAGAATTAAATAAGTGAGTCGCAGTAGATGTAAAAAAATTCGAAATTTCATAGAATTAAATAAGTGAGTTTCAGTAGATGTAAAAAAATTCGAAATTTACAGAATTAAATAAGTGAGTTTGCAGATGTAAAAATTCGAAATTTCAGAATTAAAATAAGTGAGTCGCAGATGTAAAAAATTCGAAATTTCATAGAATTAAATAAGTGAGTTTGAGTAGATGTAAAAATTCGAAATTTCATAGAATTAAATAAGTGAGTCGCAGTAGATGTGTGAAAATTCGAAATTTCATAGAATTAAATAAGTGAGTCGCAGTAGATGTAAAAAAATTCGAAATTTCATAGAATTAAATAAGTGAGTCGCAGTAGATGTAAAAAAATTCGAAATTTCATAGAATTAAATAAGTGGAGTCGCAGTAGATGTAAAAAATTCGAAATTACAGAATTAAATAAGTGAGTCGCAGTAGATGTAAAAATTGAAATTTCATAGAATTAAATAAGTGAGTTTGCAGATATAAAAAAAATTCGAAATTTCCCGCAGAATTAAATAAGTGAGTCGCAGTAGATGTAAAAATTCGAAATTTCATAGAATTAAATAAGTGAGTCGCAGTATAAAAAAATTCGAAATTTCACAGAATTAATAAGTGAGTCGCAGATGTAAAAAATTTTGAAATTTCATAGAATTGCAAATAAGTAGAGTCGCAGTAGATGTAAAAATTCGAAATTTCATAGAATTAAACAAGAGTCGCAGTAGATGTAAAAAAATTCGAAATTTCAGAGAATTCAGCAAGTGAGTCGCAGTATGTAAAAAATCTGAAATTTGCTAGAATTAAATAAGTGAGTCGCAGTAGATATAAAAAATTCGAAATTTCATAGAATTAAATAAGTGAGTCGCAGTAGATGTAAAAATTCGAAATTTCATAGAATTAAATAAGTGAGTCGCAGTAGATGTAAAAAAATTCGAAATTTCATAGAATTAAGAATAAGTGAGTCGCAGTAGATGTAAAAAAATTCGAAATTTCAAGAATTAAATAAGTGAGTCGCAGTAGATGTAAAATTCGAAATTTCATAGAATTAAATAAGTGAGTCGCAGTAGATGTAAAAAAACGAAATTTGCAGAATTAAATAAGTGAGTCGCAGTAGACAAAAAAAATCTGAAATTTCATAGAATTAAATAAGTGAGTCGCAGTAGATATAAAAAAATTGAAATTTCATAGAATTAAATAAGTGAGTCGCAGTAGATGTAAAAATTGAAATTTCATAGAATTAAATAAGTGAGTCGCAGTAGATGTAAAAAAATCTGAAATTTCATAGAATTAAATAAGTGAGCGTAGTAGATGTAAAAAATTCGAAATTTCATAGAATTAAATAAGTGAGTCGTGTAGTAGATGTAAAAAAATTCGAAATTTCATAGAATTAAATAAGTGAGTCGCAGTAGATATAAAAAAAATTCGAAATTTCATAGAATTAAATAAGTGAGTCGAAAGAGATGTAAAAAATTCGAAATTTCATAGAATTAAATAAGTGAGTCGCAGTAGACAAAAATTCGAAATTTCATAGAATTAAATAAGTGATTGCAGTAGATGTAAAAAAAATTCGAAATTTCATAGAATTAAATAAGTGAGTCGCAGTAGATGTAAAAAATTCGAAATTTCATAGAATTAAATAAGAGTCGCAGTAGATGTAAAAAATTCGAAATTTCATAGAATTAAATAAGTGAGTCGCAGTAGATGTAAAAAAATTCGAAATTTATAGAATTAAATAAGTGAGTCGCAGTAGATGTAAAAAAATCTGAAATTTCATAGAATTAAATAAGTGAGTTCGCAGACAAGAAAAATTCGAAATTTCATAGAATTAAATAAGTGAGTCGCAGTAGATGTAAAAAAAATCTGAAATTTCATAGAATTAAATAAGTGAGCCGCAGTAGATATAAAAAATTCGAAATTTCATAGAATTAAATAAGTGAGTCGCAGTAGATGTAAAAAATTCGAAATTTATAGAATTAAATAAGTGAGTCGCAGTAGATGTAAAAAAATTCGAAATTTCATAGAATTAAATAAGAGTCGCAGATATAAAAAATTCGAAATTTACAGAATTAAATAAGTGAGTCGCAGATGTAAAAAATTCGAAATTTCATAGAATTAAATAAGAGCCGCAGATGTAAAAAAAAATTCGAAATTTCATAGAAATTAAAATAAGTGAGTCGCGGCAGATGTAAAAAAAATTCGAAATTTCATAGAATTAAATAAGTGAGTTTCACAGTAGATGTAAAAAAAATTGAAATTTCATAGAATTAAATAAGTGAGTCGCAGTAGATGTAAAAAAATTCGAAATTTCATAGAATTAAATAAGTGAGTCGCAGATGTAAAAATTCGAAATTTCATAGAATTAAATAAGTGAGTCGCAGTAGATGTAAAAAAATTCGAAATTTCATAGAATTAAATAAGTGAGTCGCAGTAGATGTGCAAATTAAATTTCATAGAATTAAATAAGTGAGTCGCAGTAGATGTAAAAAATTCGAAATTTCATAGAATTAAATAAGTGAGTCGCAGTAGATGTAAAAAACGAAATTTGGCTAGAATTAAATAAGTGAGTCGCAGAGATGTAAAAAAATCAATTGAATTAAATAAGTGAGTCGCAGTAGATGTAAAAAATTCGAAATTTCATAGAATTAAATAAGTGAGTCGCAGTAGATGTAAAAATTCAAAATTTTATAGAATTAAATAAGTGAGTCGCAGTAGATGTAAAAAAATCTGAAATTTCATAGAATGAAATAAGTGAGTCGCAGTAGATGTAAAAATCTGAACAAGAGACCAATGGCGAGTCGCAGTAGATGTAAAAAATCTGAAATTTCACAGAATTAAATAAGTGAGTCGCAGTGGATATAAAAAAAATTCGAAATTTTCATAGAATTAAATAAGTAGCCGCAGTAGATGTAAAAAATTAAAAATTACAAGAATTAAATAAGTGAGTCGCAGTAGATGTAAAAAAATTCGAAATTTCATAGAATTAAATAAGAGTCGTATAGATGTAAAAAATTCCGAAATTTCATAGAATTAAATAAGTGAGTCGCGGCAGATGTAAAAAAATTCGAAATTTCATAGAATTAAATAAGCAGTCGCAGTAGATGTAAAAAATTCGAAATTTCATAGAATTAAATAAGTGAGTCGCAGTAGATGAAAATTCGAAATTTCACAGAATTAAATAAGTGAGTTTGCAGTAGATGTAAAAATTGAAATTTCATAGAATTAAATAAGTTGAGTCGTAGTAGATGTAAAAATCTGAAATTTCATAGAATTAAATAAGTGAGTCGCAGTAGATGAAAAATTCGAAATTTCATAGAATTAAATAAGTGAGTCGCAGTAGAGTGAGAAAAAATTGAAATTTCATAGAATTAAATAAGTGAGTCGCAGTAGATGTAAAAATCAAAATTTCATAGAATTAAATAAGTAAGAGTCGTAGTAGATGTAAAAATTGAAATTTCATAGAATTTAAATAAGTGAGTCGCAGTAGATGTAAAAAATTCGAAATTTTCAGAATTAAATAAGTGAGTCGTAGATAAAAAAATTAGAAATTTCATAGAATTAAATCATGAGTCGCAGTAGATGTAAAAATTCGAAATTTCAGAATTAAATAAGAGTCGCAGTAGATGTAAAAAATCTGAAAATTTCAGAATTAAATAAGTGAGTCGTGTAGATATAAAAATTCGAAATTTCATAGAATTTAAAATAAGTGAGTCGCAGTAGATGTAAAAATCTGAAATTTCATAATTGAAGCCGTTGAGTCGCAGTAGATGAAAATTCGAAATTTCACAGAATTAAATAAGTGAGTTCTAGTAGATGTAAAAATCTGAAATTTCAAGAGAATTAAATAAGTGAGTCGCAGTAGATGTAAAAAATTCGAAATTTCATAGAATTAAATAAGTGAGTCGCAGTAGATGTAAAAAATTCGAAATTTCAGAATTAAATAAGTGTGAGTCGCAGTAGATGTGTAAAAAAATCTGAAATTTCATAGAATTAAATAAGTGAGTCGCAGTAGATGTAAAAATTCGAAATTTCATAGAATTAAATAAGTGAGTCGCAGTAGATGTAAAAATCGAAATTTCATAGAATTAAATAAGTGAGTCGCAGTAGATAAAAAATTCGAAATTTCATAGAATTAAATAAGAGTTTGCAGATGTAAAAAAATTCGAAATTTCAGAATTAAAATAAGTAGTCGCAGTAGATACAAAAATCTGAAAATTTTACAGAATTAAATAAGTGAGTCGCAGTAGATGTAAAAAATTCGAAATTTACAGAATTAACAAGTGAGTCGCAGTAATATTTTTAAAAAAATTCGAAATTTTACAATTAAATAAGTGAGTCGCAGTAGATATAAAAATTTGAAATTTCATAGAATTAAATAAGTGAGTCGCAGTAGATGTAAAAATTCTGAAATTTCAGACCAATGTTGAGTCGCAGGATGTAAAAATTGAAAATTTCATAGAATTAAATAAGTGAGTCGCAGTAGATGTAAAAATTGAAATTTCATAGAATCAAATAAGTGAGTCGCAGTAGATGTAAAAAATCTGAAATTTCACAGAATTAAATAAGTGAGCCGTATAGATGTAAAAATCTGAAATTCTTACAGAATTAAATAAGTGAGTCGCAGTAGATGTAAAAATTGAAATTTCATAGAATTCAATACAGTCGCAGTAGATGTAAAAAAATTGAAATTTCATAGAATTAAATAAGTGAGTCGTGTAGATGTAAAAAATTCGAAATTTCATAGAATTAAATAAGTGAGCCCATAGACAAAAAATCTAAAATTACAGAATAAATAAGTGAGTCGCAGATGTAAAAAATTCGAAATTTCAGCAGAATTAAATAAGTGAGTCGCAGTAGACGTAAAAATCTGGAAATTTACAGAATTAAATACGGCGGAGTCGCAGATGTGTAAAAAAATTCGAAATTTCATAGAATTAAAGGCGAGTTTGCAGATGTAAAAATTCGAAATTTCATAGAATGCTAATGGCGAGTCGCAGACAAAAATTCGAAATTTCCGCAGAATTAAACAAGTGAGTTTGATGTGTAAAAAAATTCGAAATTTTTACAGAATTAAATAAGTGAGTCGCAGTAGAGTGGGAAAATTCGAAATTTCATAGAATTAAATAAGTAGCCTAGTATGCAATTGAAATTACAGAATTGAACAAGAGTTTTTCAGTGGACAAAAAAATTCGAAATTTCACAGAATCAAATAAGTGAGTCGCATATATAAAAAATCGAAATTACAGAATTAAATAAGTGAGTCGCAGTAGATGTAAAAATTCGAAATTTTCATAGAATTAAATAAGTGAGTCGTAGCAGATGTAAAAAAATTTTGAAATTTTACAGAATTAAATAAGTGAGTTCGTAGACATAAAAAAATTTGAAATTTTCATAAAGAATTAAATAAGTGAGTCGCAGTAGATGTAAAAAATTCGAAATTTTACAGAATTAAATACAGCTTGCAGATGTAAAAAAATTCGAATTTCATAGAATTAAATATGAGTCGTAGTAGATGTAAAAATTCGAAATTTCATAGAATTAAATAAGTGAGTCGCAGTAGATGCAAAAATTAAAATTTCATAGAATTAAATAAGTGAGTTTGCAGTAGATGTAAAAAATTCGAAATTTACAGAATTAAATAAGTGAGTCGTGCAGTGAGATGTAAAAATTCGAAATTTCATAGAATTAAATAAGTGAGCTTGCAGATGTAAAAAAACGAAATTTTTGTTAATTAAATAAGTGAGTCGCAGTAGATGTAAAAATTCGAAATTTCATAGAATTAAATAAGTGAGTCGCAGTAGATGTAAAAAAATTCGAAATTTCATAGAATTAAATAAGTGAGTCGCAGTAGATGTAAAAAAATTCGAAATTTCATAGAATTAAATAAGTGAGTCATAGTAGATATAAAAAAAAATTCGAAATTTCATAGAATTGTTACAGTCGTGCGATGTAAAAATTCGAAATTTACAGAATTAAATAAGTGAGTCGCAGTAGATGAAAAATTCGAAATTTCTTATAGAATTAACAAGTGAGTCGTGTAGATGTAAAAAAAATTCGAAATTTCATAGAATTAAATAAGTGAGTCGCAGTAGATGTAAAAAAAATTCGAAATTTCATAGAATTAAATAAGTGAGTCGTGTAGTAGATGTAAAAAAATTCGAAATTTCATAGAATTAAATAAGTGAGTCGCAGTAGATATAAAAAATTCGAAATTTCATAGAATTAAGCAAGTGAGTCGGTAGATAAAAATTCGAAATTTCATAGAATTAAATAAGTGAGTCGCAGTAGATGTAAAAAAATTCGAAATTTCATAGAATTAAATAAGTGAGTCGCAGTAGATGTAAAAAATTCGAATTTCATAGAATTAAATAAGCGGAGTCGCAGAGATGTAAAAAAAATTCGAAATTTACAGAATTAAATAAGTGAGTCGCAGTAGATGTAAAAAAATTGAAATTTCATAGAATTAAATAAGTGAGTCGCAGTAGATGTAAAAATTGAAATTTCATAGAATTAAATAAGTGAGTCGCAGTAGATGTAAAAATTCGAAATTTCATAGAATTAAATAAGGCGAGTCGCAGTAGATATAAAAATTGAAATTTCATAGAATTAAATAAGAGTCGTGTGCAGATGTAAAAAATTCGAAATTTCATAGAATTAAATAAGAATGTGTGAGATGTAAAAAATTCGAAATTTCATAGAATTAAATAAGTGAGTCGCAGTAGATGTAAAAAAATTGAAATTTCATAGAATTAAATAAGTGAAATGCATGTAAAAATTGAAATTTCATAGAATTAAATAAGTGAGTCGCAGTAGATGTAAAAAATTCGAAATTTCAGAATTTAAATAAGTGAGTCGCAGTAGACAAAAAAATTCAGAAATTTCATAGAATTAAATAAGTGAGTCGCAGTAGATGTAAAAAATTCGAAATTTCATAGAATTAAATAAGTGAGTCGTAGTAGATGTAAAAAATTCGAAATTTCATAGAATTAAATAAGTGAGTCGCAGTAGATGTAAAAAATTCGAAATTTCATAGAATTAAATAAGTGAGTCGCAGATATAAAAAATTCGAAATTTCATAGAATTAAATAAGTGAGTCGCAGTAGATGTAAAAAATTCGAAATTTCATAGAATTAAATAAGTGAGTCGCAGTAGATGTAAAAATTGAAATTTCATAGAATTAAATAAGTGAGTCGCAGTAGATGTAAAAAAAATTGAAATTTCATAGAATTAAATAAGTGAGTCGCAGTAGATATAAAAAAATTCGAAATTTCATAGAATTAAATAAGTGAGTCGCAGTAGATGTAAAAAAATTCGAAATTTCATAGAATTAAATAAGTGAGTCGCAGTAGATGTAAAAATTGAAATTTCATAGAATTAACAAGTGAGTCGCAGTAGATAAAAATTGAAATTTCATAGAATTAAATAAGTGAGTCGCAGAGATGTAAAAAATTGGAAATTTTACAGAATTAAATAAGTGAGCTGCAGTAGATGTAAAAAAAATTGAAATTTCATAGAATTAAATAAGTGAGTCGCAGTAGATGTAAAAAATTCGAAATTTCCATAGAATTAAATAAGTGAGTCGCAGTAGATGTAAAAAAAATTCGAAATTTCATAGAATTAAATAAGTGAGTCGCAGTAGATGTAAAAATTTGAAATTTCATAGAATTAAACAAGTGAGTCGCAGTAGACGTAAAAAATTCGAAATTTCATAGAATTAAATAAGTGAGTCGCAGTAGATGTAAAAATTCGAAATTTACAGACTGTAAATAAAGTGAGTCGCAGATGTAAAAAATTCGGAAATTTCATAGAATTAAATAAGTGAGTCGCAGTAGATATAAAAAATTCGAAATTTCATAGAATTAAATAAGTGAGTTTGTGCAGATGTAAAAAATTGAAAATTTCATAGAATTAAATAAATGAGTCGCAGTAGATGTAAAAATTGAAATTTCATAGAATTAAATAAGTGAGTCGCAGTAGATGTGAAAAAATTGAAATTTCACAGAATTAAATAAGTGAGCTGCAGATATAAAAAATTCGAAATTACAGAATTAAATAAGTGAGTCGCAGTAGATGTAAAAATTGAAATTTCATAGAATTAAATAAGTGAGTCGCAGTAGATGTAAAAAATTCGAAATTTCCATATAGAATTAAATAAGTGAGTCGCAGTAGATGTAAAATTCTGAAATTTCATAGAATTAAATAAGTGAGTCGCAGTAGATGTAAAAAATTTGAAATTTCATAGAATTAAATAAGTGAGTCGCAGTAGATGTAAAAAATCTGAAATTTATAGAATTAAATAAGTGAGTCGCAGTAGATGTAAAAAAAATTCGAAATTTCATAGAATTAAATAAGTGAGTCGCAGTAGATGTAAAAAATTGAAATTTCATAGAATTAAATAAGATTGCAGAGAGGTAAAAAATTCGAAATTTCATAGAATTAAATAAGTGAGTCGCAGTAGATGTAAAAAATTCGAAATTTACAGAATTAAATAAGTGAGTCGAAGTAGATGAAAAAATTCGAAATTTCATAGAATTAAATAAGTGAGTCGCAGTAGATGTAAAAAATTCGAAATTTCATAGAATTAAATAAGTGAGTCGCAGTAGATGTAAAAAAAATTCGAAATTTCATAGAATTAACAAATAAGTGAGTCGCAGTAGATGTAAAAAATTCGAAATTTCATAGAATTAAATAAGTGAGTCGCAGAGATGTAAAAAATTCGAAATTTCATAGAATTAAATAAGTGAGTCGCAGTAGATGTAAAAAATTCGAAATTTCATAGAATTAAATAAGTGAGTCGCAGTAGATGTAAAAAATTCGAAATTTCATAGAATTAAATAAGTGAGTCGCAGTAGATGTAAAAAAAATTCGAAATTTCATAGAATTAAATAAGTGAGTTTTGTAGATGTAAAAAAACGAAATTTCATAGAATTAAACAAGTGAGTCGCAGTAGATAAAAAATTCGAAATTTCATAGAATTAAATAAGTGAGTTTGCAGATGTAAAAAATTCGAAATTTCATAGAATTAAATAAGTGAGTCGCAGTAGATGTAAAAAATTCGAAATTTCATAGAATTAAATAAGTGAGTCGCAGTAGATGTAAAAAATTCGAAATTTCATAGAATTAAATAAGTGAGTCGCAGTAGATGTAAAAAAAATTCGAAATTTCAGAATTAAATAAGTGAGTTGCAGTAGATGTAAAAAATTCGAAATTTCATAGAATTAAATAAGTGAGTCGCAGTAGATGTAAAAAATTCGAAATTTCATAGAATTAAATAAGTGAGTTGCAGTAGATGTAAAAAAAAATTGAAATTTCATAGAATTAAATAAGTGAGTCGCAGTAGACATAAAAAATTTGAAATTTCATAGAATTAAATAAGTGAGTCGCAGTAGATGTAAAAAAGGTTCTGAAATTTCATAGAATTAAATAAGGAGTCGCAGTAGATGTAAAAAATTCGAAATTTCATAGAATTAAATAAGTGAGTCGTAGAGCAAAAATTGTACTCGAATTAAATAAGTGAGTCGCAGTAGATGTAAAAATTGAAATTTCATAGAATTAAATATGCGAGTCGCAGATGTAAAAAATTCAAAATTTCATCGAATTAAATAAGTGAGTCGCAGTAGATGTAAAAAAATTCGAAATTTCATAGAATTAAATAAGTGAGTCGCAGTGGAATGTAAAAAATTCGAAATTTCTATAGAATTAAATAAGTGAGTCGCAGTAGATGTAAAAAAATTCGAAATTTCATAGAATTAAATAAGTGAGTCGCAGTAGATGTAAAAAAATTCGAAATTTCATCGAATTAAATAAGTGAGTCACGGTAGATGTAAAAAATTCGAAATTTCATCGAATTAAATAAGTGAGTCGCAGTAGATGTAAAAAAATTCGAAATTTCATAGAATTAAATAAGTGAGTCGCAGTAGATGTAAAAAATTCGAAATTTCATGAAGTCAAATAAGTAAGTCGCAGTAGATGTAAAAAAATTCGAAATTTCATAGAATTAAATAAGTGAGTCGCAGTAGATGTAAAAAAATTCGAAATTTCATAGAATTAAATAAGTGAGTCGCAGTAGATGTAAAAAAATTCGAAATTTCATAGAATTAAATAAGTGAGTCGCAGTAGATGTAAAAAAATTCGAAATTTCATCGAATTAAATAAAAGTGAGTCGCAGTAGATGTAAAAAAATTCGAAATTTCATAGAATTAAATAAGTGAGTCGCAGTAGATATAAAAAAAAATTCGAAATTTCATAGAATTAAATAAGTGAGTCGCAGTAAGATGTAAAAAAATTCGAAATTTCATAGAATTAAATAAGTGAGTCATAGTAGATGTAAAAAAAATTCGAAATTTCATAGATTAAATAAGTGGTCACAGTAGATGTAAAAAAAATTCGAAATTTCATAGAATTAAATAAGTGAGTCGCAGTAGATGTAAAAATTCGAAATTTCATAGAATTAAATAAGTGAATTCGCAGTAGATGTAAAAAAAAATTCGAAATTTCATAGAATTAAATAAGTGAGTCGCAGTAGATGTAAAAAATTCGAAATTTCATAGAATTAAATAAGTGAGTCGCAGTAGATGTAAAAAATTCGAAATTTCATAGAATTAAATAAGTGAGTCGCAGTAGATATAAAAAATTCGAAATTTCATAGAATTAAATAAGTGAGTCGCAGTAGATGTAAAAAATTCGAAATTTCATAGAATTAAATAAATTGAGTCGCAGTAGATATAAAAAATTCGAAATTTCATAGAATTAAATAAGTGAGTCGCGATAGATGTAAAAATTCGAAATTTCATAGAATTAAATAAGTGAGTCGCGGTAGATATAAAATTCGAAATTTCATGAATTAAATAAGTGAGTCGCAGTAGATGTAAAAAATTCGAAATTTCATAGAATTAAATAAGTGAGTCGCAGTAGATATAAAAAAAATTCGAAATTTCATAGAATTAAATAAGTGAGTCGCAGTAGATGTAAAAAATTCGAAATTTCATAGAATTAAATAAGTGAGTCGCAGTAGATATAAAAAATTCAAATTTCATAGAATTAAATAAGTGAGTCGCAGTAGATATAAAAAAATTCGAAATTTCATAGAATTAAATAAGTGAGTCGCAGTAGATATAAAAAAAATTCGAAATTTCACTTAGAATTAAATAAGTGAGTCGCAGTAGATGTAAAAAAATTCGAAATTTCATAGAATTAAATAAATGAGTCGCAGTAGATGTAAAAAAATTCGAAATTTCATAGAATTAAATAAGTGAGTCGCAGTAGATGTAAAAAATTCGAAATTTCATAGGGTAAATAAGTGAGTCGCAGTAGATATAAAAAAATTCGAAATTTCATAGAATTAAATAAGTGAGTCGCAGTAGATGTAAAAAATTCGAAATTTCATAGAATTAAATAAGTGAGTCGCAGTAGATGTAAAAAAATTCAGGAAATTTCATAGGGTAAATAAGTGAGTCGCAGTAGATGTAAAAAATTCGAAATTTCATAGGAGTAAATAAAGTGAGTCGCAGTAGATGTAAAAAAATTCGAAATTTCGCTTAGGAATTAAATAAGTGAGTCGCAGTAGATGTAAAAAATTCGAAATTTCATAGAATTAAATAAGTGAGTCGCAGTAGATGTAAAAAATTCGAAATTTCATAGAATTAAATAAGTGAGTCGCAGTAGATGTAAAAAATTCGAAATTTCATGAATTAAATAAGTGAGTCGCAGTAGATGTAAAAAATTCGAAATTTCATAGAATTAAATAAGTGAGTCGCAGTAGATGTAAAAAAATTCGAAATTTCATAGAATTAAAAATGGTGAGTCGCAGTAGATGTAAAAAAATTCGAAATTTCATAGAATTAAATAAGTGAGTCGCAGTAGATATAAAAAAAATTCAGAATTTCATAGAATTAAATAAGTGAGTCGCAGTAGATGTAAAAAAAATTCGAAATTTCATAGAATTAAATAAGTGAGTCGCAGTAAATATAAAAAAAAAATTCGAAATTTCATAGAATTAAATAAGTGAGTCGCAGTAGATGTAAAAAATTCGAAATTTCATAGAATTAAATAAGTGAGTCGCAGTAGATGTAAAAAAATTCGAATTTCATAGAATTAAATAAGTGAGTCGCAGTAGATGTAAAAAAATTCGAAATTTCATAGAATTAAATAAGTGAGTCGCAGTAGATGTAAAATTCGAAATTTCATAGAATTAAACCAGTGATCGCAGTAGATGTAAATTCGAAATTTCATAGAATTAAATAAGTGAGTCGCAGTAGATGTAAAAAAATTCGAAATTTCATAGAATTAAATAAGTGAGTCGCAGTAGATATAAAAAATTCGAAATTTCATAGAATTAAATAAGTGAGTCGCAGTAGATGTAAAAAATTCGAAATTTCATAGAATTAAATAAGTGAGTCGCAGTAGATGTAAAAAAAATTCGAAAATTTCATAGAATTAAATAAGTGAGTCGCAGTAGATGTAAAAAATTCGAAATTTCATAGAATTAAATAAGTGAGTCGCAGTAGATATAAAAAAAATTCGAAATTTCATAGAATTAAATAAGTGAGTCGCAGTAGATGTAAAAAAATTCGAAATTTCATAGAATTAAATAAGTGAGTCGCAGTAGATATAAAAAATTCGAAATTTCATAGAATTAAATAAGTGAGTCGCAGTAGATGTAAAAAAAAATTCGAAATTTCATAGAATTAAATAAGTGAGTCGCAGTAGATATAAAAAAAAATTCGAAATTTCATAGAATTAAATAAGTGAGTCGCAGTAGATGTAAAAAAATTCGAAATTTCATAGAATTAAATAAGTGAGTCGCAGTAGATGTAAAAAATTCGAAATTTCATAGAATTAAATAAGTGAGTCGCAGTAGATATAAAAAAAATTCGAAATTTCATAGAATTAAATAAGTGAGTCGCAGTAGATGTAAAAAAATTCGAAGTTCATAGAATTAAATAAGTGAGTCACAGTAGATGTAAAAAATTCGAAATTTCATAGAATTAAATAAGTGAGTCGCAGTAGATATAAAAAAAATTCGAAATTTCATAGAATTAAATAAGTGAGTCGCAGTAGATGTAAAAAAATTCGAAATTTCATAGAATTAAATAGAGTAGGTCGCAGTAGATATAAAAAAAAATTCGAAATTTCATAGAATTAAATAGAGTGGTCGCAGTAGATGTAAAAAAATTCGAAATTTCATAGAATTAAATAAGTGAGTCGCAGTAGATATAAAAAAAATTCGAAATTTCATATTAGAATTAAATAAGTGAGTCGCAGTAGATGTAAAAAAATTCAAATTTCATAGAATTAAATAAGTGAGTCGCAGTAGATATAAAAAAATTCGAAATTTCATAGAATTAAATAAGTGAGTCGCAGTAGATGTAAAAAAATTCCGAAATTTCATAGAATTAAATAAGTGGTCGCAGTAGATATACAAAAAATTCGAAAATTTCATAGAATTAAATAAGTGAGTCGCAGTAGATGTAAAAAAATTCGAAATTTCATAGAATTAAATAAGTGAGTCGCAGTAGATGTAAAAAATTCGAAATTTCATAGAATTAAATAAGTGAGTCGCAGTAGTATAAAAAAAATTCGAAATTTCATAAGAATTAAATAAGTGAGTCGCAGTAGATATAAAATTCGAAATTTCATAGAATTAAATAAGTGAGTCGCAGTAGATGTAAAAAAATTCGAAATTTCATAGAATTAAATAAGTGAGTCGCAGTAGATATAAAAAAATTAAAGGAATTTCATAGAATTAAATAAGTGAGTCACAGTAGATGTAAAAAAATTCGAGGAAATTTCATAGAATTAAATAAGTGAGTCGCAGTAGATATAAAAAAATTCGAAATTTCATAGAATTAAATAAGTGAGTCGCAGTAAATATAAAAAATTCGAAATTTCATAGAATTAAATAAGTGAGTCGCAGTAGATGTAAAAAAATTCGAAATTTCATAGAATTAAATAAGTGAGTCGCAGTAGATATAAAAAATTCGAAATTTCATAGGAATTAAATAAGTGAGTCGCAGTAGATGTAAAAAAATTCGAAATTTCATAGAATTAAATAAGTGAGTCGCAGTAGATATAAAAAAAAAATTCGAAATTTCATAGAATTAAATAAGTGAGTCGCAGTAGATATAAAAAAAATTCGAAATTTCGCCAGAATTAAATAGTGAGTCGCAGTAGATGTAAAAAATTCGAAATTTCGACAGAATTAAATAAGTGAGTCGCAGTAGATATAAAAAAATTCGAAATTTCATAGAATTAAATAGAGTAGTCGCAGTAGATGTAAAAAATTCGAAATTTCATAGAATTAAATAAGTGAGTCGCAGTAGATATAAAAAAAATTCGAAATTTCATAGAATTAAATAAGTGAGTCGCAGTAGATGTAAAAAAATTCGAAATTTCATAGAATTAAATAAGTGAGTCGCAGTAGATATAAAAAAAATTCGAAATTTCATAAGAATTAAATAAGTGAGTCGCAGTAGATGTAAAAAAAAATTCGAAATTTCATAGAATTAAATAAGTGAGTCGCAGTAGATATAAAAAAATTCGAAATTTCATAGAATTAAATAAGTAGTCGCAGTAGATATAAAAAAAATTCGAAATTTCATAGAATTAAATAAAGTGAGTCGCAGTAGATGTAAAAAAATTCAAAATTTCATAGAATTAAATAAGTGAGTCACGTAGATGTAAAATTCGAAATTTCATAGAATTAAATAAGTGAGTCGCAGTAGATATAAAAAAAATTCCGAAATTTCATAGAATTAAATAAGTGAGTCGCAGTAGATATAAAAAAAATTCGAAATTTCATAGAATTAAATAAGTGAGTCGCAGTAGATGTAAAAAATTCGAAATTTCATAGAATTAAATAAGTGAGTCGCAGTAGATGTAAAAAATTCGAAATTTCATAGAATTAAATAAATTAGTCCACGCAGTAGATGTAAAAAATTCAGGGAATTTCATAGAATTAAATAAGTGAGTCGCAGTAGATATAAAAAAATTCGAAATTTCATAGAATTAAATAAGTGAGTCGCAGTAGATGTAAAAAAATTCGAAATTTCATAGAATTAAATAAGTGAGTCGCAGTAGATGTAAAAATTCCGAAATTTCATAGAATTAAATAAGTGAATAACAGTAGATATAAAAAAAATTCGAAATTTCATAGAATTAAATAAGTGAGTCGCAGTAGATATAAAAAAAATTCGAAATTTCATAGAATTAAATAAGTGAGTCGCAGTAGATGTAAAAAATTCGAAATTTCATAGAATTAAATAAGTGAGTCGTAGTAGATGCAAAAATTCGAAATTTCATAGAATTAAATGAGTGAGTCGCAGTAGATGTAAAAAAAATTCGAAATTTCATAGAATAAATAAGTGAGTCGCAGTAGATGTAAAATTCGAAATTTCATAGAATTAAATAAGTGAGTCGCAGTAAGATATAAAAAAATTCGAAATTTCATAGAATTAAATATAAAAATTGAGTCGCAGTAGATATAAAAAAAAAAAAATTCGAAATTTCATAGAATTAAATAAGTGAGTCGCAGTAGATATAAAAAAAATTCGAAATTTCATAGAATTAAAAATATAGTGAGTCGCAGTAGATATAAAAAAATTCGAAATTTCATAGAATTAAATAAAAGTGAGTCGCAGTAGATATAAAAAAAAATTCGAAATTTCATAAATTAAATAAGTGAGTCGCAGTAGATATAAAAAAATTCGAAATTTCATAGAATTAAATAAGTGAGTCGCAGTAGATGTAAAAAAAATTCGAAATTTCATAGAATTAAATAAGTGAGTCGCAGTAGATGTAAAAAATTCGAAATTTCATAGAATTAAATAAGTGAGTCGCAGTAGATGTAAAAAATTCGAAATTTCATAGAATTAAATAAGTGAGTCGCAGTAGATATAAAAAAATTCGGAAATTTCGCAAATTAAATAAGTGAGTCGCAGTAGATGTAAAAATTCGAAATTTCATAGAATTAAATAAGTGAGTCATAGTAGATGTAAAAATTCGAATTTCATAGAATTAAATAAGTGAGTCGCAGTAGATGTAAAAAAAATTCGAAAATTTCATAGAATTAAATAAGTGAGTCGCAGTAGATGTAAAAAATTCGAAATTTCATAGAATTAAATAAGTGAGTCGCAGTAGATATAAAAAAAATTCGAAATTTCATAGAATTAGAAAATAAGTGAGTCGCAGTAAGATATAAAAAAAATTCGAAATTTCATAGAATTAAATAAGTGAGTCGCAGTAGATGTAAAAATTAAATTTCATAGAATTAAATAAGTGAGTGTATTAGATATAAAAAAAATTGAAATTTCATAGAATTAAATAAGTGAGTCGCAGTAGATGTAAAAAAAATTCGAAATTTCATAGAATTAAATAAGTGAGTCGCAGTAGATGTAAAAAAATTCGAAATTTCATAGAATTAAATAAGTGAGTCGCAGTAGATGTAAAAAATTCGAAATTTCATAGAATTAAATAAGTGAGTCGCAGTAGATATAAAAAAAATTCGAAATTTCATAGAATTAAATAAGTGAGTCGCAGTAGATGTAAAAAATTCGAAATTTCATAGAATTAAATAAGTGAGTCGCAGTAGATGTAAAAAATTCGAAATTTCATAGAATTAAATAAGTGAGTCGCAGTAGATATAAAAAAAATTCGAAATTTTCATAGAATTAAATAAGTGAGTCGCAGTAGATATAAAAAAATTCGAAATTTCATAGAATTAAATAAGTGAGTCGCAGTAGATGTAAAATTCGAAATTCATAGAATTAAATAAGTGAGTCGCAGTAGATGTAAAAAATTCGAAATTTCATAGAATTAAATAAGTGAGTCGCAGTAGATGTAAAAAAATTCGAAATTTCATAGAATTAAGCAAGTGAGTCGCAGTAGATGTAAAAAATTCGAAATTTCATAGAATTAAATAAGTGAGTCGCAGTAGATATAAAAAAATTCGAAATTTCATAGAATTAAATAAGTGAGTCGCAGTAGATATAAAAAAAATTCGAAATTTCATAGAATTAAATAAGTGAGTCGCAGTAGATATAAAAAAAATTCGAAATTTCATAGAATTAAATAAGTGAGTCGCAGTAGATATAAAAAAAATTCGAAATTTCATAGAATTAAATAGAGTAGTCGCAGTAGATATAAAATTAAAATTTAACGAATTAAATAAGTGAGTCGCAGTAGATGTAAAAAAATTCGAAATTTCATAGAATTAAATAAGTGAGTCGCAGTAGATGTAAAAAAATTCGAAATTTCATAGAAATTAAATAAGTGAGTCGCAGTAGATATAAAAATTCGAAATTTCGCAGAATTAAATAAGTGAGTCGCAGTAGATATAAAAAATTCGAAATTTCATAGAATTAAATAAGTGAGTCGCAGTAGATGTAAAAAAATTCGAAATTTCATAGAATTAAATAAGTGAGTCGCAGTAGATGTAAAAATTCGAAATTTCATAGAATTAAATAAGTGAGTCGCAGTAGATATAAAAAAAAATTCGAAATTTCATAGAATTAAATAAGTGAGTCGCGGTAGATGTAAAAAAATTCCGAATTTCATAGAATTAAATAGAGTGAGTCGCAGTAGATGTAAAAATTCGAAATTTCATAGAATTAAATAAGTGAGTCGCAGTAGATATAAAAAAAATTCGAAATTTCATAGAATTAAATAAGTGAGTCGCAGTAGATGTAAAAAAATTCGAAATTTCGCTAGAATTAGAATAAGTGAGTCGCAGTAGATGTAAAAAAATTCGGAAATTTCATAGAATTAAATAGTGAGTCGCAGTAGATATAAAAAATTCAGAAATTTCATAGAATTAAATAAGAGTCGGTAGATGTAAAAAAATTCGAAATTTCATAGAATTAAATAAGAGTCGCAGTAGATGTAAAAAATTCGAAATTTCATAGAATTAAATAAGTGAGTCGCAGATGTAAAAAAATTCGAAATTTCATAGAATTAAATAAGTGAGTCGCAGTAGATGTAAAAAATTCGAAATTTCATAGAATTAAATAAGTGAGTCGGTAGATGTAAAAAAATTCGAAATTTCATAGAATTAAATAAGTGAGTCGCAGTAGATGTAAAAAAATTCGAAATTTCATAGAATTGTGTCATGAGTCGCAGTAGATGTAAAAATCTGAAATTTTATAGAATTGGGTCATGAGTCGCAGTAGATATAAAAAAATTCGAAATTTCATAGAATTAAATAAGGTCGCAGATGTAAAAATCTGAAATTTCATAGAATTAAATAAGTGAGTCGTAGATGTAAAAAATTCGAAATTTCATAGAATTAAATAAGTGAGTCGCAGTAGATATGTTCCAAATTTCATAGAATTAAATAAGTGAGTCGCAGTAGATGTAAAAAAATCTGAAATTTTATGAATTAAATAAGTGAGTCGCAGTAGATGTAAAAAATTCGAAATTTCATAGAATTAAATAAGTGAGTCGCAGTAGATGTAAAAAAATCTGAAATTTCATAGAATTACCATGAGTCGCAGTAGATGTAAAAAAATTCGAAATTTCATAGAATTAGAATAAGTAGGTCGCAGTAGATGTAAAAAAATCAAAATTTTCATAGAATTAAATAAGTGAGTCGTAGTAGATGTAAAAAATTCGAAATTTCATAGAATTAAATAAGTGAGTCGCAGTAGATATAAAAAATTCGAAATTTCATAGAATTAAATAAGTGAGTCGTAGTAGATGTAAAAAAATTCGAAATTTCATAGAATTAAATAAGTGAGTCGCAGATGTAAAAAATTCGAAATTTCATAGAATTAAATAAGTGAGTCGCAGTAGAATGCAAAAAAAATTCGAAATTTCAGAATTAAATAAGTGAGTCGCAGTAGATGTAAAAAAATTCGAAATTTCATAGAATTAAATAAGTGAGTCGCAGTAGATGTAAAAATTCGAAATTTCATAGAATTAAATAAGTGAGTCGCAGTAGATATAAAAAAAAATTGAAATTTCATAGAATTAAATAAGTGAGTTTGCAGATGCTAAAAAATTCGAAATTTCATAGAATTAAATAAGTGAGTCGCAGTAGATGTAAAAAATTCGAATGCGTAGAATTAAATAAGTGAGTCGCAGTAGATATAAAAAATTCGAAATTTCATAGAATTAAATAAGTGAGTCGCAGTAGATGTAAAAAAATCTGAAATTTCATAGAATTAAATAAGTGAGTCGCAGTAGATGTAAAAATTCGAAATTTCATAGAATTAAATAAGTGAGTCGCAGTAGATGTAAAAAATTCGAAATTTCATAGAATTAAATATGAGTCGCAGTAGATATAAAAAAATTGAAATTTCATAGAATTAAATAAGTGAGTCGCAGTAGATATAAAAAAAATTGAAATTTCATAGAATTAAATAAGTGAGTCGCAGTAGATATAAAAAAAATTCGAAATTTCATAGAATTAAATAAGTGAGTCGCAGTAGATGTAAAAAATTCGAAATTTCATAGAATTAAATAAGTGAGTCGCAGTAGATATAAAAAAATTCGAAATTTCATAGAATTAAATAAGTGAGTCGCAGTAGATATAAAAAAAATTCTGAAATTTCATAGAATTAAATAAGTGAGTCGTGTGTAGATATAAAAAAAATTCGAAATTTCATAGAATTAAATAAGTGAGTCGCAGTAGATGTAAAAAAATTCGAAATTTCATAGAATTAAATAAGTGAGTCGCAGTAGATGTAAAAAATTCGAAATTTCATAGAATTAAATAAGTGAGTCGCAGTAGATATAAAAAAATTCGAAATTTCATAGAATTAAATAAGTGAGTCGCAGTAGATGTAAAAAAATTCGAAATTTCATAGAATTAAATAAGTGAGTCGCAGTAGATGTAAAAATCTGAAATTTCATAATTAAATGTTTCCAGATGTAAAAAAATTGAAATTTCCAGAATTAAATAAGTGAGTCGCAGTAGATATAAAAAAAAATTGAAATTTCATAGAATTAAATAAGTGAGTCACAGTAGACAAAAAAATCTCGAAATTTCATAGAATTAAATAAGTGAGTCGCAGTAGATGTAAAAATTCGAAATTTCTAGAATTAAATAAGTGAGTCGGGTAGATATAAAAAAAAATTCGAAATTTCATAGAATTAAATAAGTGAGTCGCAGAGATGTAAAAAAATCTGAAATTTCATCGAATTAAATAAGTGAGTAGTAGATGTAAAAAAATCTCGAAATTTCATAGAATTAACAAGTGAGTCGCAGTAGATGTAAAAAAATTGAAATTTCATAGAAACTAAATAAGTGAGTCGCAGTAGATGTAAAAAAAATTCGAAATTTCATAGAATTAAAATAAGTGAGCTCAGTAGATGTAAAAAAATTCGAAATTTCATAGAATTAAATAAGTGAGTCGCAGTAGATGTAAAAAATTCGAAATTTCATAGAATTAAATAAGTGAGTCGTGTAGATGTAAAAAAATTGAAATTTCATAGAATTAAATAAGTGAGTCGCAGTAGATGTAAAAATTCGAAATTTCATATAGAATTAAATAAGTGATTCGCAGTAGATGTAAAAAAATTCGAAATTTCATAGAATTAAATAAGTGATTCGCAGTAGATGTAAAAAAATTCGAAATTTCATAGAATTAAATATGAGTCACGTCGTGTAGTAGATGTAAAAATTGAAATTTCATAGAATTAAATAAGTGAGTCGGTAGATGTAAAAAAATTCGAAATTTCATAGAATTAAATAAGTGATTCGCAGTAGATGTGTAAAAAAATCTGAAATTTCAGAATTAAATAAGTGAGTCGCAGTAGATGTAAAAATTCCGAAATTTGCGAATTAAATAAGTGATTCGCAGATGTAAAAAATTCGAAATTTCATAGAATTAAATAAGTGAGTCGCAGTAGATGTAAAAATCTGAAATTTCATAGAATTAAATAAGTGATTCGGCAGTAGATGTAAAAAAATTCGAAATTTCATAGAATTAAATAAGTGAGTCGCAGTAGATGTAAAAAAATCTGAAATTTCATAGAATTAAATAAGTGATTCGCAGTAGATGTAAAAATTCGAAATTTCATAGAATTAAATAAGTGAGTCGCAGTAGATGTAAAAAAATTCGAAATTTCATAGAATTAAATAAGTGATTCGTGCAGATGTAAAAAAATTCGAAATTTCATAGAATTAAATAAGTGAGTCGCAGTAGATGTAAAAAAAATTCGAAATTTCATAGACTAAATAAGTGATTCGCAGATGTAAAAAAATTCGAAATTTCATAGAATTAAATAAGTGAGTCGCAGTAGATGTAAAAAAATTCGAAATTTCATAGAATTAAATAAGTGATTCGCAGTAGATGTAAAAAAATTCGAAATTTCATAGAATTAAATAAGTGAGTCGCAGTAGATGTAAAAAAAATCTGAAATTTCATAGAATTAAATAAGTGATTCGCAGTAGATGTAAAAAAATTCGAAATTTCATAGAATTAAATAAGTGATTCGCAGTAGATAAAAAAACGAAATTTCATAGAATTAAATAAGTGAGTCGCAGTAGATATAAAAAAATTCGAAATTTCATAGAATTAAATAAGTGAGTCGCAGTAGATGTAAAAATTGAAATTTCATAGAATTAAATAAGTGAGTCGCAGTAGATGTAAAAAAAATTCGAAATTTCATAGAATTAAATAAGTGAGTCGCAGTAGATGTAAAAATTGAAATTTCATATGAATTAAATAAGTGAGTCGCAGTAGATGTAAAAACATATTTTCACAAAGAATTTCTAAAAAGAAACAATTCAAAAATAATTTCATTCATTTGTGAGTGTTTTATCAACTAGTTACAAACTAATACAGAATTATTATATTATTTTTGAAAGAAATTACAAACCAGCATTTTGCAGGGTAAAAAGAGGCCGAATTTTACCATCCAGATTTATGGTCACCCACTGACGCAAGAAAAACAATTGTTAACCAGAATTTTGAACATTCTAAAAACGATAAAAACATATAATTTAATAACCAAGAAATGTTTTGTCTTTCGTCTTAAAAAGATTTTGACGATAAAAAGTTTACTAAGTTCGCAGCATATGTTTATCATGTCTCTAGAGGTTTATGTGTGTGTTATGTTTATTATGTCTCTGGAGGCATATATATATATATATATATATATATATATATATATATATATGTATATGTGTGTGTGTGTGTGTGTGTGTGTGTGTGTGTGTGATAAATTGTTTGAGTTTTGTTTCAGCGGCATATCAACCTTTGTGGATTATTTAATGCCAAAAAGGTGTGGTCTTAAGGTGGTTTTTTTATGTTCGGTTATAGAGAGAAGGTTGATTTAGCCAGATTTTAATTTATTTTTTTTATTTTTTTTATTTTAGAAAACTGATAATGTCTTCTAGTTTTGTCGTCAAAAATGTTTTACTGAGAATAATATTTTCCTTCAAAAATATGTCATGGTAATAATTCTTTTTTCAAAAGTGTATTCTTGGTAATATTTTTACATCAAAAATATAATTTTGCTATAAAAGTCTATTCTTATGTATATATTTCTATAAAAGTGTATTCTTATACTTTCTTAGCATTTTGACCCCAATTTGGAGGGGTCAACTATTTACCCATAACTGGGACTCTAACGGGTGCTACTACACCGGGTCAGGGTTGTCCTCGGAACAACAGCAATTAAGAGGTGGTTTCATGCTCCTCACGACTTCCCAATCAGAGGCCTTGCTGCCGGATGCACTTTACCGTCATTCCCAGGACCATGTGGTAAATTGTAAACTTTTTATATTTTTAATTGAGTTCATGCAGTCTGTACATTATTTTGTCGACTACACAGTAAAGAAGGTTCAGTTGTAAGTTGCACCATCTTTGTACTGCTTTTAGGATGTGCGTTGTGGTGTAGTGGATATCGACGCGGAACGAATAATCGGGGTGCCGAGTTTGAATTCCAGTTAAATTCTTTACATTCACTTACGCACAAATACCCTTGGGAAAGGTATTAATCTGTCTATTCCCTTCAGTTATGGATTAAATAATAGGACAGGTTGAGTTCTATATCCTTGGCTGGCAACCAGTCTACCGCAGAAAGCAATGGCAACCTACTGCGGGATAATCTTCTGCCCAGTCAGTCATGTCTCTTTCGAGACATGATCGCCCAAAGCGTATATCACGTATGGCACTTAACTGACTGACTGAATATAATAGTTGGAATAATGATTAAGGCTTCCATTGGTCATAAAGTGGGGGATCAGTTTAATACTTCATAACAATAGGAAACCGATCCCCCACTAATTACTACATAATAATATAATAGTTTTCTTTTCCCTTTACCTATGAGTCAAATAACAGGACAGATTGGGTTCTATATCCTTGGCTGGCAACCAGTCTACCGCAGAAAGCAATGGCAACCTACTGCGGGATAATCTTCTGCCCAGCCAGTCATGTTTCTTTTGAGACATGATCGCCCAAAGCGTGTATTCCATATGGCACTTAATAACTGTACTGCTTGAAATTCGCCCCAGAAACTCCAAAACAAACATTTCAGAGTGTTTAGGTATTAATCTGAAAACAGTGCAAAGGATTTGGAAAGAGTTGCATGAGTCTAATGCTGATTACGAAAATGTTTGAGGTGACCAATGCTTACATTATCTTCCCACAGAGACTCAGGCTCAATACGGAGGCCTACATAAAGTGCTTTGAGGAGGTAGGGCTGCCCTGCGTCAGAAGGAGGTTATGTTTGGTGACAGGACTCTGCACCATACCACACAAACAGGACAATCCATTCATGGCTGACACACAATGTCTGCGACCATATCACCTCTTACAACTGGTCACCTAACTCCTCAGAATGAAACCGCCTTGATTATTGTGTGTGGGGTGGAGTTGAGCGAGAGACCAACAACACTCTTTGTAACACCAAAGATGGACTGATAGCAAGGATTATGCCAATATTCACCAACTTAAACAAGATCGTACAAAAGAGTTGCAGGAGATTCCTAAGTTTGCTCCTTGGTGCCCTCCTTAGACTGGCAACAAGATTCCACTCTTTTACTGTGAAAACATTCAAGTTTAACCACAACTTCTTTCAGCTTCTTTTCTCGTTCGTCCTGTTCATGGAACTCCCTTGCGTAAAAAAGGGCTTGTTCACAGACTCTAATCCTTAACTCTCTCACATAATTCAGGTGATATTTTGAGTTCCAAACTTTTGTGCGATCTTTTTTTTTTTAAACAGACTCCCGAAGAACACACTATAGCAATAAGAAAAAAAATGACTTTTTCAGGGATATTCACTCGTTCAAGCGGATATATATATGTGTGTGTGTGTGTGTGCGTGTGTGCGTGCGTGAGAATATATGTATATGATGATTGTCAAGTCCTTTCAGAAGAAGACCATCTTCACACTAGGAAGCGTTTTTAAGTTGTTGTTTTTTTTTTGTTTTTTTTTTTCAGAATTGTCTTCTTTCCATCAATTACACCTGAGATAACGCTGTGTTGATTGGCCCGGAAGTGATTCTCAAAGTCAGCCTCCTTTTTACAGGCTCGCTTACACACGTGCCAAACAAAGTTTATTTGTATTACTACGTTGGAAACTTGCCTCTACCTGTCGAAATGGCGATTTTATTGAATGAATTTACTATTTAGTATTCCAAGATATTTTTGTGTAATTTTGGTAAATATATTTGTTACAATGAGATGACACTGTTATCTTCATGGTTGCGTAATTCAGACAATTTATCCATCCCACCATATATATATATATATATATATATATATATATATATATATATAGTCATCCGCAGACAGATCTGTTTCGCTGTATCACTGCTCATCAGTACGGTTAGACAGCCGATTGCTTTTTACCCAGTATTGGGACCCGACCGAATTGGCGTCAGTCGGCAATTCTAACTCTGAGCTATGCACGCTTGGTAGAAGGAGGCAGATATTTTAGCGTGTATATTATCATTGTACACGCCCAGTAACTGAGAGTGTTTTAATTCATTGCTGAATGAACTATGCGTAGATGCCAGGATATATATATATATATATATATATATATATATCCTATGTGTGTGTGCGTAGGGGGAGGGCATATATGTATTGTGGGCATATATGATTGCCAAGTCCTTGTAGAAAAAGACCATCTTCTCACTAGGAACCTTTTTTTTTAAGTATTTCATTCAGAATTTTATTCTTTCCATTATTTGCACCTGAGATAACGCTGTGCTGATTGGCACGTAAGTGATTCTCAAGGTCAGCCTCCCTTTGTCCCTGATGATCAGCAAGCGCAAGAAACTTCAAGTAGTAATGAATTCACCAAATACAAACCTTGAGAGATACTCATAGTCGGGGGTTAATGTTAAAACTAGCGGAACCTGTGGAATTTCCACGGAGGGATGGTTGTGATTTCTTGGAAAGGTTTTACTTTGTCATACTACAATATAACGTCTTAAACATAAAAGTATTGGATGGTAAAATAGCGATGACACGGTGTAATTTTATTAAAATATCTATAAAAGTGGTTTCCGTGGAGGCTACTTTGCTGTAATCTTATATTAAGCGGCGTATGCACAGACCATAGCCAGG